>CM061533.1:159554258-159831665 GCA_030545055.2 Neoaliturus tenellus
CTTCTTCATTTTCTTTTTTACACATAAATTATTAATAAATCAATGAATTTTACTATTTAATATTTGAGTAAAATCTCAAAAATAAAAAAGTATCGTAAATGTTGACTTCAAGTTTAAAAGCTATTGTAACATTTCAGAACATTCCAAGTTTGGGCCCGAAAGTCTGTTTTGTGTCTTGAAAAACAAACGCTTATAAAGGGAAATAGTTTAAGTAAAAAGCCATTTGTCCAGCATAGAAAATTAAATATTTCTTATTTTAATCATCATTTTATTGACTCATAAATGTGCGATACTCTGTTCGTTTATTCTTCTTATATCGGCTATGGTTTAGAAGGTACCAATGAATAGTAAGCATTAAAATGAACTCACTCTACACTGTACATTGTTTTATGTGAGATGATGTCCTATAAAAAACTACTTGTCCAAGGGCGAATTTTATTTGTCTTTAATGCTGATGATTTCAGTATTGTCGGTGAAACATTTTCCTTACTTACACAAACATGAATTCAAACCACGCTTTAGACTTTTATCATTTTTCTCTAGGACTAAAATTTGGGGTTTTAGGTATTATAAATATTTGGTTACTTAAATATTAGGTATTATAAATATTGTTTTGTTACTTAAATTTAAAATACAAGAACTTTGGTGAAACTTGGTGGCCGAGTTATCGCTAATAATAATAGATTTTTGCTACATTCCATAAATAGAGTATGACTATAAGAAATGCTAAGCCTAAATAAATTGATAATTGCCTAAACGAGCTAAAACATAAAAAGGAGTCTAGAAGCTTAGGCTACGTATCTCACAAAATGTAAAATAGTAGGCATACACGTTTCACACTTTTTATAGCGTCATCCGACGGTCAAATGCAACTTTGTTTTTGAACATGTCAATGATATCACTTGTTGTTGCATTTGCAGTCAACAATAATATCGTTGATAATATCGCGACACAAACTAAAATAAATCCGTTAAAAGTGTAGTCAACCGTTAAAAGGACCGCGCCTACGGAGCGATATGAAATTATTGTTACCTCCCGGAATCGGTGTACGAATGCGGATGCGGCCGATGATGCGAGCAAATTAAAACTTTTGGAATAGATTGACATCTGGCCTCGCTTCATCACTGACTTAGGTATTTCCTTCTGTGAGTTACCGGTAATTGAGCAATATATCATATTACTTGGCCTTTCAACGTTGTTTTGTTTACGGTATTTTTTACTTTCGCAAATATGGATGTTAAAAAATTATCTCACCTCCTTGTTGTTGTGCCTCTTCAGTTTTCAAATTCTCGACAGACTTTGCTTTCTTTAGCAACAATTTTTCCATAGTAAAGCTCTTCCCCAAATTTAATTAATAAACCTACTTCTTTACGCTAGTTACACATTGGGCGGTTTCTGCCGCGGCGGCAATTTCGCCGTCGCCGCCGTTCGAGCAGTTGTCTGAAGATATAAATTGAAGCTTACACATTGGGCGGCAGAAATGCCGCGCGGTCTTTTTGCCGTCGGCGGTCGCTGTGCAGCCGCCCGGTGCCACTGCGGCGGGCGGTTTTTCTGCCGCCTTCAGGCTCGCAGTGGCCAACGTGACCAAATGCGCATTTGCACATTTGGCGGCGTTGTTGCCGTCGCCGCCAGTTCCCAGTCCACCATTGAGCTGGTTCCACAGACGTCTTGTGTTTAAGTTGGTCCGTGTTTTGTTGTGAAAATGAGCGACAGAGAAATGGGTGATTACAATGATAGTAGTCAGAGTGGATTAATTGACAATGATTTATTAATAACTTTAGTTGAACAAAGGCCATTGTTGTGGGATAAGACTCTGGACGTGTTTAAAGATCGTGATGCCACCAGAAATGCATGGCGTGAAGTTTGCCACGAATTAAGAAGCGATTTTCCTGACTTGGATGACAAACAGAAAAATGTTTTAATTACAATAAGGGTAATTACATTGATTTTAATTACATTGTTAATTAATTACATTGTTTTTTTTTCTAATGTATTAACAATACAGATTTTCTTGTGTGACGGAGTTGTTTATTTAAACTTCCTCTGTTGGAAAACATTTCAGTAAACAGAGCTTATATTTACTGTAATAAAATAACATTGAATAATTTCAGAGATTTTTTAATTAAGAGACAAATGAAAAATTTAAATAGTAATGTTTTGTAATAATAATAAACAGGATATATAAAATACTACTTACCTCATTGTAACAGCAAGCATTTCTACTCGCTTAACACAATTCCTCAATCGTGTGTTTTTTCTTTGGATACTGTCTTTCAGGTGGTTAAGTAGCTCATCAAAGGACTTGACGGACATTCGAAACTAATTAAAAAATTTAGTCTCGTCATTCCTCAGGTCTTCAAACAATGTGTAAAAGGTTACACATTCTTTTCTCCTTAAGTTTATTGGATACATCCAAACAGTGCGATTTTTAGTTCTCCTCTTTCGTCTACGATGGAACAATAACAGTGCTAACAGTTGTTGTCTGTCCATTTTATTACTCAAACACTTATAATTTGTATACAACTGACCTGTTGAATTATCCTCACACCAGTCAATATACACACACACCACACCTACCTACACAGGGCCTGTGTACACATACCATGAAAAGTCAACTACAACCCGAAGCCCGCGGTCGACTGATTGGCGGTGTTTTGACAGCCCAGTGTGTTAAGCAAGCAGATTTTCTCGGGCGGCGACGGCGAAATTGCCGCCGCGGCAAAAACCGCCCAATGTGTAACCAGCACACACTGAACACCAAAGCCAGTCTGAGTCTACCTACTGTCTGTGTCTACCTACTAAAACTGTTACCTACTGTTAACTGCCAATCCGGCCGCTGGTCCGCGCCCTACACCTCGCTAGTAGCGGTGAACTGATGGTTAATTTACGTATTTGTCGCATTTTTTTTAAATTGAAAGTTAGTGTAATACATTATATTTGATTAATTACTAAATGTAAGCTAAATTGTAATTATCATATATGAATTTGTTTTGAAATAGAGTCGCTAGTATAATTATTTTCTGTTGTTCAACTACGCGAAAATCGCTATTTACACAAACCAAATCTCGATCTAGTGGTGGTGCCGTGGCACCAGTGGCACCACCCGTGGGCACGCCTATGAGTAATGCTGTACAGTAAAACATGAAATAATATAAACTGGAAGACCTTGAATATATGTGGTGTATGAGCTTAAAATGCATAGGCTTTGTCTCAAAATGAAACATCCTAATTAATAACTTAATATTTGACAAGACCTATCAATAAATTATATCATATTTTTTGTATATTTTCTTGCCGAAGAAAACATGACACAAAATATTTACAGTTGTAATATGTTGGCTCAGAGATCTTTGATGACACATATACCATGATCCATTAGCTAGACGATAAATGCGTAGGCCTAATAGCCAGGGAGGCCCTAGGTCTGGGAACTAGGTTGGGGGCAGGATATGACGACAAACAGCTTTTCTTCCAGTAAAATAAAGAAAATGAATTTTGCAAAACTTCAATGGGGACCTATTTGTGGCATAAGACCCATCATGTAGTAAGTACACTACGTAGAGTAATACAAAGCACTTTCGTGGTAACGTTCGGTAACGGGACATTTCAAATGCGTGAGGTTGGCAACACCTCTAAAGTGTACAAATGCAGATCAGGGCTGGCGCGGTAGGGAGGAAAAAAGTCCCAATCGCCCCTCCACGCCCCTCCTTACAGTATTACTTCTAAATAACTGGTCTAGTGATAGAGTTGTTAATGGGATAAAATAATTTTCAAACTTTATATTTAAGTTTTATTTGTTGGAAACAATTTAAATTAATATAATGTAGAATATATAGTCCTAAACAAAGCAATACTCGCTAGGAAGAAAGGTAAAAAACGAGTATTCATGTGAGTAATAAAATACCTTGGCAAAATAGAGTCAAGTTCTATTCAACTACAGTTTTATTCTTATTTTTTCTTACATACTTTTTGTGAAACGCATGTATTATTGCTAATAATATGTGTATTAGCGTTGATAATACTGATAATATCCTATAACGCTAGTTACCTTGCTTCTTTTATCATGATTTATACAGAAACCAAAACACCTTTCCAATTTATTTTTCTTTTTTTCATAATAGATAGAATAAATTAGCAAACAGTGCATCATTTTATGATGTTTTTTACTTAAGTTTACTTTTTACTTTTTTTACTTAGTGTTTAAGTTTGATTTAATGGTGATAAGTAAATTTTATTTCAAGGTAACAGTTTTTTCCTTTTTAATCCGAAATATTGATTTTTTAAAACACTTTTTGCTCTGGCACTATTGAACGGCAGTTTTCTCAGAGATGCGAGTGGTGTCATTTTATTCAGCATTTTAATCTTGATCAACGCACGCACGTTAATGCTGTACGTCAAACATTTCAACACAATCCTTGGTCCTAAATGGCCTCGGTCACTAGACGTGACCCCTCTGTATTATTTTATTTGAGGGTTTGTCAAGTGTATTCTACTCCAGTTCCTAATTCCTAATTGAGACAAGAGAGAGAATAAGAAAGCAGTGACGTCCATTATTCAAAAAATGTTATGTTAACCAAAACATGGGACGAAATATAAAGTCACCTAGAATATATATTGGCAACCCAAGGCGCACTCTGCAAACATATGTTTAAAACTGAAGATAAACATTATTCTACCAGAATTTGTTTTTATGCTATTCGATTTCATTATCAGGACAAAACTTTATGGACACCCGGTACTACACACATTAATTGTTAGATTCGAGCGAGGGGTTCCTGAGATGATAATTAATTTAACTTTTTTCGAGTTTTCGTTCATAGCGGCAAAACTATCCATTTTCGTATGTTTGGAATCAGTTTCATTGTATTTCTTAGGTCCGAAAACATACCATTAGACTCATTAATTGTAAGATTCGAGCGAAGGGTTCCTGAGATAATACTTAATTTAACTTTATCCGAGTTTTCGTTCATAGTGGCTAAACTATTGATTTTCGTATGTTGACATATGAAGATAATATTTTTTTGTTGTTGCTAAAATTGCATTTAGTTGTTGGTTGAGGTATTGAAAGATATGTGTAAACAGTTTAATGTATAAGTCGTAAGTTTAAATACAATACAGTAAGTGTAATCGCCTAAAATAAGAATGTCTCAGTTATGCATGTCATTTTAAATGATATTTCAATATCTATTACACTGCGGAAAAAATAACATGCATAATATTTATGAGTTTAAACTACTACAAAACTCGTCCATTTAAGAAAAGTGAGACTCAAGGTACTGTATTAACAAGTCAGAATTGGATAGAGATTGATTCATTTGATGCATTTTTGTTTGTTTTTAAAATACATGGCAAACAAACTTATTCAAATATTACACGGAAAACTTTTTTCGCGTTTATGTAGCCTTTGAGTCATGTAGTAGGCTAAGTCATATGGAAGTGGGAAAACCTAAACATAGATAGTACATTTTGTTGGATAAATTGTGATTTTAATTCTTATGTTTTGTATCCAAATAGTAGTTTTCATCACTAGGATAGAAAGTAGTGTTTTCTGTACACATAGCCTCGGCAGGATTGCTAGGTGCTGCTGCTGCCGCGCCGCGCCGCGCCGTTACGCCGCCGATACGGCCGAGACAGGTGATGTACCGAACCGCACACCTCCCGATTTAACGCTCTCGCGTCAAACCCTTGTAAAAAGGCATTAAACATCTGTCACCCCAAGCTGTACCGAATGAACGAATTCTCGCATGTACCGATATCTCAGTGTACCGAATTAACATGCATTCCGTATTAAATCAGTATAGATGAAACAATTTTAAAATCACTTAAAACTGAAAATATAAATCACTAATACATTTTTAAAACGGGCAAAAATTAATACTGAACCAGATCAGATGTTCAAAATGAATGCATGCTACTTCAGTAGAGTGGTACAGCGAGAAATCGTTACAGCTTGCTATGATAGATGTACTCTGATGGTATTCATTTTTGCCACTTTAAACTTTATTAGTGATTTATGTTTTCAGTTTTCAAGTGATTTTTAAATTGTTTCATCTATAATTATTTAATACGCCAAGGGTTATTTTTAATTGAAAGTCCTGTAACTTTTATCCGATTTTCAAGTTTTTGGTGTCATTGGAGGGGCGGCAAATTAGGCTTTGTCTCTACTCACAAATCTCCTAGTTACAGCCCTGACGGCATGCGCGGATTTTTCCTACGATGCACCCACGAATTATACATATAGATTAAATTCGTAGCGGATGTTTCAAATTTTATATTAGCTTTGTGGGGAAAAGAACGCGAGTCGGCCGATACTGCAGACTCCTAAGCGTCTACAATATCTTTAAGGCTATCCCGTTATCTGGTAGTTACGTAGTTTGCAACATAAGACTTTGTAGGCACCACTCACGATCGTTGTAAAAGAAAGCTGAACTTAAAAAAAATACCAAAAATGTTTGATACTCATTTGTTTTAAAGTACCATATAGTACTTGGGGGGGGGAGTGATCACCTAATATATAATTTATGACACGCTTCACTCTGCAAACCTGTATATACAGTTATTTAATGTGGTTTTTTTCGCGCTATTGATATTACCCAGGATGCAACCCTAGACCCTACCCGCAGCGTGCGCTCGGTACTGTAATGATTTTACGTGTATCAGCGTATCATGGGCAACACATAAAATGACCTCAAGTAAGCATAACTTTAAGAAAAAACCTGCCATTAAACCTCATCCACCACTCACCTGTCTTAAATAATGACAGGTGTTCAAAATTAATGATGACTTTGTTTGCTCAGCTCACTCTCTTTTTTTAATGACAGATAAACAATAACAAAGTAATGCCACATCAAAGGAAAAAAACTATATTTATGCCAATGTCATTGAGACAAAATTTAGATTATTTCCTAGAAAACATCCACCTTCACACATAAAACAGTTTAACAAACACAAATTTAAACTGCTCATTTTTAGTCGAAGTTTGCAAGTACTTAGGGATTCTGTTTGATTCCAAGTAAAAACCAAGTAAAACAACGCAACACCTGGGTCAGTAATGTATAGGAACCGCACCAGTGTGGATATTTTTCTGTAGATATTAGGTCTACTTAATTAATTTTTTTTGTCTTTAGATTTTACCTACCTAAAACCCCATGTATTGCCAATGTATACAAAAGCAAACAAATAATGACATCCCATGTTAAAAGATTTTGCCGAAAAACGGAGGAAAATAAAGCGTTGATGGTAGGATTACTTCTCCTTATTGCCACGGAAAGCGTTCTTTTTACCCAATAAATATCAAAATAAGCATATTTGTTTGTTTACACAAAATAAAAAACAATAACAAACTTCTGCAAAAATATTCTATAAACCCATCTGATTCCATTCAACCAATCAGCATGATCCTTAAATGAAAATTGCAGTGGTGCTACTATCAGTGTTTTGTGAGCGGCTTTCTTAATTCTTCATAAGAACCCTACTCATTAAGTTATTTCACATTAGTATTGCCCCGTCTATACCCGAAATACTTGAAAGATTGAACAATTTATAAACCTCGTTTGTTTTAGGTTTTAACTACATATTGTGTTTTATGAAATACACCTCTTTGTGCAAGAACGTGCAATGAAAGCTAAATTAGGGAACTAAATTTTGTTTGTCATGATAATAAGAAATATTTAAAGACTTAAGTAACAAAACTTATTTCGTAATTAGATGCATACATTATTTTAATATTCATATTTACAACCAAGAATTAGTTGACTTTACTCACTGTATTCAGGCTAGTGAAAAGTTAAAGGGTTAAATGTGAATTAGTCTGTATTTAACATGTTAAGGCAACGGCCACACATGGCGACTTAGTCGCCGCGACACAAACGCCGCGACAAAGAAACAAATGTGATACATTGCATGTCGCGGGTCGCCTTGTGTGGCCGCCTTCATTTGATTCAATGTATCACACTTTTTCGGCGTTTGTGTCGCGGCGACTAAGTCGCCATGTGTGGCCGTAGCCTAAGTGTTGCCAACTGTGGTGAAAATGACAAGCTGTCTAATCCAGCTGATTAAAATGCATAAACATTTCGTGCAGAGCCCAGATAACTTTTAATATTTATTTCCGATCGCTTTCCCGCCATCCTTGGCAGCTAAGGTTTAAAATTACGTGTCGTAACATCTTGTCCCAGGTAACATTTTGTCCCAGTAACATTTTGTCCTAAATTCCTCAGAAGCCCAACTCTTTACCTGCTCCCTAGTAACATTCTGTCCCAAAAATTATTTGACAGGTCTTCACTAACTGGGGTCATAAAAATGCCAAAATCTATCTCGCTCCACTGGCTCGTAGGCCAGTGGCCAGGTAGACCCGCGTTGGGGTGTGGGGAGAGAGAGGACGACGCTGGAAGAAGGGGCCGGATGGCCTAGGTTAATGCGTTTATTAGAATTACCCCGTGCCCGTACTTCTAAAGGGAAGTTTAGAAGGACGGGAAGAAAGGGAAATAGGAAGGGAAGTTGACACGGATATGAGTCACGGAACCTGGAACTGCGGCTTTAAACAATAAGTCAAGGTTTTTATAGACGCTGGCCCCATTGAATGCCGCTCACTTAAAAACTAACAAAAGGTATTAAATTTAAAATGTAGTCACACAAACTGAGTTCCGCAAGGCATCGAAGATAATTTCAAGTATATTTTCACCAATTTCCACATAACTAGAAAGGTTTGATCCAAAATACAAACCGAATCTGGCTATGCAAAAAAATGGTTTTTATTCTTGATAACCATTTGCAAAATAATACCTTAACACAATAATAGAACTTTATGCAAAAAATTCTTTAACTTTAAAATCTTATGGACATCAGATTTATTACGTCACCGGCCTGACTCAAAAGCGGCATTTTCCAACATCAAAGGAATGAAACAGCCCTTAAAAATGTTCAGCGGATGTAAAGAGCATAAAAAGTTCATATTGAATTTTCATTTTCAAATGAATGTACAGCCTTTCATAGTACAATATCCTATACTCTAATACGAATAAGGTATGTTTGTATGTATGTATATATGAATGTATGTTTGCACACGTATCTCAAAATCGCCTCTAACGATTTTCTTAAAATTTTTGCAAATAACTTAGTTCTAAAAATAATATAAATACAGGTCTCTATGTCAGGAAAAATCTTAATTCGTAATAATCATAAATTGACGTTTTAATCTTTTAACATTGGTCGAATGGAGTTAAAAATCAAAACAAACAAACAATGAAAACAGCGGAATGAACTGTCAAAGTATAAATATGTGGTTTGCGATTGCAAGCCAGTTAGTAAATTATAAAATTGTACTATAATAACAATAGTTTAAGATCGTACTTGATATTGCTGATTATGAATATCGACATAAATGAAAGTTATGTAAAAGTATAAAACAATTATTTAGTTTGTAGAATTGCAATAAAATTTTAAAATAAAACAATTAATGACTTTTATGAAATTAGATGTTAGTCAAATAGGTAGATTCCCTGTGTTACAAATTCAACATGTGGTTCAACAAATATACACCGGAGTGCAGAACCCGTAGACCTACAATGAAATAGTCTGAAAGGCGAGTGAGCGAAGCGAACGAGCTCGTCTTGGTTTTGAACAAATCTTTTGCTACTTGTTACTTTAGCGCACTGCCTGTAACTGATATTACAATATAGAATTGTTTAAGTGTTTACCGAGAAAATGCTCGGCCCCTAGGTACTTAATGTTTAAAAAAATAACAGTTATGTAAAAGTATAAAACAAACTAATCAATTTGTAGAATAATTGCATTTGAATTTTAAAATAAAAGCTTTAGTAAGAATGATGATAAGGGCTGTTAACTTAATAATTAGAATCCACGTGTTAAAGATTCAACATGGGTTTCATAATGAGTAACATGGTAGTCTCACAAGCCCGGGTGTTTTTCGCTGTTGTATTGTGTTCGGACTCTCAAAATACAGCCGGCGGCTGTGAGGAACAGATTTCCGGGAGTTTAGCCGTCCCGTTTAGCGTGTCCACGACCTTTAGCGCTGTTTTGACACACACTACCGAATTATAGGCTATACACGGTTGTCAAGGCGTTAATTTTTGTAACTATCAAATAACACCGTAATTTTAATCTGCTCCCCTCCCAGGCCGGCGCTCCATGCGGCAGCATGCCGCTCGGACTTGATCTGCTCTTATAGGCCTAACTACCTCAGCTTCGTTCCTCAACCCTTGTCAAATTTTCGTTGGGACAAGATGTTACCTCGTTAGCTGATTTAATCAACTGTAAAAAAGATTGGAACAAAATGTTACTGGTTTTCCAAGAAATTCGAGTTAGGACAAAATGTTACTGGGACAGAATGTTACCGAACCTAAAATTAGGCATCAACTTTCTCGAGATATTTCGTGGGGACCGATTTACTTACGGAATTATAGATGGTGTAGATGGATGGACATAGAGTGATGAACATGTTATTTTAGTATTTCTTTTTGTCGCCGTCATTTACCTACAACTATCGACTTTTAATTATTAAAAAGTTTTTTAAGAAATTTAGTAATTAATTGTGATAGGTCACAACAAGCTTAAAGATTCATTAATTGCACTTTAAAAACGTCAGGTTATTATTGTTGTATGTTTTATAAACCACTTCAATTTGGTGGAACGTGATCAGATTATTGAGTTTGGGTGCCCTAACAATTTCGGATATGTGTGGGTATAATTAAAGATAGCATATAAACAAGTGTAAAAAAATAATATTTAACAAAAATTAGTATAGAATAGAAACTTGTGCTTTATTATACAAATTTGTTTTGAATAAATTATTCTATTACTTGTTTTACTTATAGAGGATACTTATAACAGTAAGATATTATTCCCAATATAATTTTCTTGCAATTAAAGCCTTAGTCACACGACTTTTGGCTTAGTTAGAAAAAAATCAACCACAACATAACAATTTTTAAATGAGCAATACAGAATTACTATACGATACCCTCAAAATACCCATACAAAACCTCCCCCTGCATTAAACTCTTGCCGCCTCTACCAATTCTACCATTGTAACAATATCATATAAAAATCATTTATATAAAAATTAATTAAAAGGCTAAGCTTTTGCCCCAAAATTCCTTACTCTTTTGTAAAAAAAAAAACAAAATGTTTCTTTCTATAATACACTTGGAAATTACACTTTAATTTGTTTTGCGAACAAGGTTTAATAGCCTAAAAGGTTTTTCCTTTCTTTTAGACACTGGTAATCACACCAAGGCTGCTTATCAACAATTATGATGCACTGTACTTTATTTTGTTTAAAATGTGAAGAATTAACTATAACCTTTATTATACCATCTGTATTTTGTAGTGTGAACTTTGACATAACTTAAATTTCTTTCTTTACATAATTTAAACCATCAGCTCTAGACCATGCGGAAAAAACGAATAAAATTTTTAAATACGTCATTTTTAACACATCGCAATTTTTGATGGCCTTAAAAAATTTTAATTTACCTCGTGAAAAATTTTGGTGCTCTGGTATTTCGTCGTATCTCATCAAATAAACAAGTGGTTTCATGATATAACATTAAATGCAATTTCCTTCATTAAAACGGTAATCCCATGACAGAATATTACATATAATGAGTCTAATCCTATGTTTTAGCACATGGCGAATTCAATTTTAACAATTCTACACTTTCGATTCCTTATAGTTTTAGCGCTACGAGCAAAAACGCGGAAAAACGCATGACATTTTTTAAATACGTAATTTCTAACACATCGTAATTTTTAATGCCCTTAAAAAATTGCAATTAACCTCGCAAACAATATTGGTCCTCTGGTATTTCGTGGTATCTCATCAAATAAACAAGTGGTTTCATGATATAACATTAAATGTAATTTCCTTCATTAAAACGGTAATCCCATGACAGAATATTACATATAATGAGTCTAATCCTATGTTTTAGCACATGGCGAATTCAATTTTAACAATTCTACACTTTCGATTCCTTATAGTTTTAGCGCTACGAGCAAAAACGCGGAAAAACGCATGACATTTTTTAAATACGTAATTTCTAACACATCGTAATTTTTAATGCCCTTAAAAAATTGCAATTAACCTCGTAAACAATATTGGTCCTCTGGTATTTCGTGGTATCTCATCAAATAAACAAGTGGTTTCATGATATAACATTAAATGTAATTTCCTTCATTAAAACGGTAATCCCATGACAGAATATTACATATAATGAGTCTAATCCTATGTTTTAGCACATGGCGAATTCAATTTTAACAATTCTACACTTTCGATTCCTTATAGTTTTAGCGCTACGAGCAAAAACGCGGAAAAACGCATGACATTTTTTAAATACGTAATTTCTAACACATCGTAATTTTTAATGCCCTTAAAAAATTGCAATTAACCTCGTAAACAATATTGGTCCTCTGGTATTTAGTGGTATCTCATCAAATAAACAAGTGGTTTCATGATATAACATAAAATGTAATTTCCTTAATTAAAACAGTTATCCCATGACAGAATATTACATATAATTAGTCTAATCCTATGTTTAAGCACATGGCGAATTCAATTTTAACAATTCTACACTTTCGATTCCTTATAGTTTTAGCGCTACGAGCAAAAACGCGGAAAAACGCATGACATTTTTTAAATACGTAATTTCTAACACATCGTAATTTTTAATGCCCTTAAAAAATTGCAATTAACCTCGCAAACAATATTGGTCCTCTGGTATTTCGTGGTATCTCATCAAATAAACAAGTGGTTTCATGATATAACATTAAATGTAATTTCCTTCATTAAAACGGTAATCCCATGACAGAATATTACATATAATGAGTCTAATCCTATGTATTAGCACATGGCGAATTCAATTTTAACAATTCTACACTTTCGATTCCTTATAGTTTTAGCGCTACGAGCAAAAACGCGGAAAAACGCATGACATTTTTTAAATACGTAATTTCTAACACATCGTAATTTTTAATGCCCTTAAAAAATTGCAATTAACCTCGTAAACAATATTGGTCCTCTGGTATTTCGTGGTATCTCATCAAATAAACAAGTGGTTTCATGATATAACTTTAATGTAATTTCCTTCATTAAAACGGTAATCCCATGACAGAATATTACATATAATGAGTCTAATCCTATGTTTTAGCACATGGCGAATTCAATTTTAACAATTCTACACTTTCGATTCCTTATAGTTTTAGCGGTACGAGCAAAAACACGGAAAACGCATGACATTTTTAAATACGTCATTTTTAACACATCGTAATTCTTAATCGTATTAAAAAATTGCAATTAGCCTCGTGAACAATTTTTGTCCTCTGGTTTTTCGTCGTATGTCATCAAATAAACAAGTGGTTTATAATATTACAATATTAATTTTAAAAATTGTTGTACTGCAGAAAAGTGGCTGCAACAGTGACGGGCACAACTTTTTAGTAATATTTCTTAAAAACTCACTGTGGTAGATATTATAAATCGTAATTTTATTTTGCTTATTTACTTTATTTATTTACTTATAAAATATATTTATTAGTTGCTGTCCAATGTGATGTTGAGATAATCTTTAAACCCCTCCAACAGTAAAGCTGATTTTGTAATATTAAAAAAACACATTACCAAACAAATCATCGTTTAATATTGGTTTCATGCGGAGAATTGAAATTTCGAATAATAATTTAACCCCCTAATTCGCTGATTACAAACACGACTGTAGAGAGATTTTGACAGTACAGAGAGAAAAAAATCTCTTGTTAGTCCTGGCTCGCAAACCCGTTTTCTAGTGGCCAGCAGCGACACTCACCTCTCCCAAACTACAGGTGGCAAACATGAAATCCAAGTGTCAATGTAGGGCGTACTCAAAGCCGCGATATTGTGTCCGATTATTTAACAATGTTCCTGTTCTATTTTATATGGAATATAGTTTTGCTAGTTGTTAAAATTATATGTCTTATGCCAAACCCGTTTAATCATTCAAAATATTATTTGCACGGGCATGAGTTTTCAATAACTTTTTAAATAAAAAATAATGCCGCATCCATCACCCTGCACTGCGCAAACGATGCATGTACCTGAGAGCTCCTCAATGCGCAAAACACGCATCCCTTCTACCTCGCTCTCCACATACTGCGCAAATGATGCACGCTTCTCCCATCATACTCAGTAAAAATAAAATGATTTACCCTCAACGATTCTCTTTGCTCACTCGCTCATGTTCTTGTGGCCACGAAGCATAATTGTCAAGTCGTCATGTGGAGGTGGCCAGCTCCCCATGCGATGAATGACGGCTGATAAAGGGTGCTTCCTTTTCGCCCCTCCCCTCCCCTGTCAACAATGGAAATGGCGCGCGATCCAAGGTCGTTCGGTGGCCGCAGCGGCGCGGCGGCGCGGGCCCCGGCACACGTCCGTCGTCAGTCAGGCTGCTATCGAATATCCACGCGATTTTGGGTCTCTTAGACACGATCGAATATCCACGCGCATTAGTGAGGATTATAAGGGGTCGACTCCAGGACGGGAGGAACGATCGAATATCCCCGCGGCCGAGGACAGGTAGAGACCGCTAGACTTCCCAGGGGCGGGGAAAATGGGAATTTTATTTTCCCGCCCCGTTCAACGTACTTCGGCCGTTCGCGTGTACCAGACTCGGACTAAGTATAACTGTACCGAGCCCTGTCATGCAAAACTGAACTAAAAAACATGGAAGTCTGGATCCCCGACGGGTGACAAAAGGATTCGATGTCGCGGGACCCGAGCGAAGAACATCCAAACAGCGCTTCATGTAACCTGACATTAAGCCATTCGGAATGACAATACAAAAGGTTAAATTTATATTAAAATTTATACTAAAATTCTTTTTAGTTCGTCTTAATTGGTGACACAACAAAAGTAGTATGCGAGAAAGTTTTTCAATTTTGGGTCAGGTAAAAAAGTGTCCGCGGAGAGTTGTAGACGACATTCTAAATAATTTTTTTTTTTTATCTCAAGTAATCTTTTATAACATTAGCCGTTCCGCTACAGATAATATTTGATTTCTGTGGATTCGATTGCGAGCGCTGATTCAGGATGCGCGGCTTTGCAGGTTTCGGAAGATTCAAAACTTAGGATTAGCGGGATTGTACAAGTGCCCTAGAGAAGATTCACCGGAAGAGCAAAGTCAATCCAAATGGCTTCAGGCGATTTTTGGCCCTTCCTTTCCTGGGTAAAGCGACAACATGTCGTCTTGGCCAATTTTACCTGCGGCCGCACCATACCTGCTCTGCGGGGGTACGACAACATGTCGTCGCTGCCGCTTGAGGCGGGCGACGACATGTTTGTCCGTACCCCGCCCGAGAGGGGAGGTTTAACGAGGAACTGACAGCTAGAGATCAATGACATTTAGCGTAGGAAAGGAGTGAAATTATCGCAATTGTAGTTGTTAGATGTGAATATAGACTAATTCATGCAAATTAAGGTTATATTAGTAGACAAATCACAATAACAAAATTAAACTAATTGTTTGCTTTATTCTTATTATTTTAAGATGTCATCTTATTATATTAAGATATCTTATTATTTTCTTATTATTGTAATATTTTTTATCAACGATATTAGATTTATTTCATAGAACTATGATAGTGTATGTAATACCGGCCTGATCATTGGTGTGATAAGGTTCATGCCTAATATAAACATAATACACCCATCCGTTAAGGAAACAGATATTTATAAAAAGAAAATGTCAGCTGGCGCCTAACAAAGCATTTTAGGACATGTGTTTCCATATTATTTTGATCCAATTATCTAAAAAATCTATAGATAAAGGGTATCTATAGAGCGTAAAGATAGAGGGTATTTAGATAAAAAATTTGAATTTAACAATATATTGGCCGAAAAATAAGTTTAGAAAAATCCTCAACCCCAGTAAAATTGTTTCTAGTTATAAAGTAGAACTTTAAAAAGCGACATTAATTTAATAATTGCCACACCACTTGGAAGGTTAAAATATCCATTTCCAAACATGCCATTTTGATTTATGTTTGATGACCAAAACCACTAAAGTCAGGTTCTGCACTGCACTTCTGATTAAGAAAATTTATCTTTGGTGATAAAGTTTATTTGAATATTATATTATTACTATGTCGTAGCGAATATGTCGTCGCTAAGGAACACAAGTAAATTATACTCATAAACTATTTCTGTACACGTCATCTGTCCTGAAGGTACAAATTTCAGTTCCCGAAACGTCATGTTTAAAGTGTATTTGTATTTTGTAGTGCAATGTTACATAAAATAGGATAATAATTATCCAATAATCTTGGACACTGGCGGAGTAGGAGAGAATAGGAGACCCGTCGCGCCGTGTTCATTACCCCTTATTTGGGTACAAAAGACATCCAAGGAAAATATAATGATTTAAAAGTGAAGCATATTTAAATTATATGCTAAATTCATTACCGTCTAAGAAATTAGTTACATCTTTGACTATATACCCTGACGTGAATAGACTTCTCATGCACATGCACGTTTGAAACCTTTTCACGGTGGGGCGATTTTCTGTGGCGTACATGAAGTACTAGGTAAAATGATTGGCAAATCAGTATTACCAATCTTCTCAATCAATTCTCCTGTACCTTCAAATTTTTGTACACCCTTTTGTACATTAGTGAGACCAGTAAACTAAACGGTAAGAATCACATTATCCTACATGACAATTTTAAGAAGTTACATAATTTAATTATAACAAAAATAACCACTCAATATGTACTAAAATTTATTTATTTTTATTTTCAAAAATAACATTTCATTAATTTATAGTTAAGATAAAAAACATATAAGTAGTGTAAACAAATTAATCTGTAAACCATAAGTTTAAAAAGGCCTTACAGTAAATACAATAAGTAAACTCTATTTATATAGTAACCGAAATTTCACTTAATCATAGCAAACGTTAACCATTTATTTTACCACTCTCAAAGTAAACACAATGTTGAACAATCTTTTGTTGAAATTTTTATCGTCTGACAATAATGGTGGAGAATTGAAGTTGTCTGCTTTGTTTACTAAATTTATTTTTTAAATCAGCAGTGGTATGAAATATTAATGTAGGACATGGATCACCAGGAGCAGTAAACCAATCGACAAAATAACGTCTTCGATTGGTCTAAATAAAGTTTAAAATTCATTTTACAGAGTTTTAAGGCATATTCTCAGGGGGTGCCATATTTTTCCTCTCAGGGATCATAAGAAATCCCATTGATATCAAAATATCCTTGATCCGTTCATCGTTTCTCTCTAGACAGTCTAGACCCTTAAATGCACTATTTTATTATATAAAAAGATTGTTTTGATTCCATTTCAATTATACTTAACACTTTGATAATATTTATACATGACGTAATCTATCATTACGAATATTAGAATGAGGTTGACTAATGCATAGTATTCTTCAAAAAAGAAATATGTAAAATTGTAGACGTTTTTAAAACTAAATGTAAAGTTTTAAAAAATTGAGTAAACTGAAAAGGGCAATAAAATGGATTGACGCTTTCCCAACACAGAAAAACACAACCCACACGGAGGAAGTATTAAAGGGATCAATAAAGGTAACGGTAACATTTAATAAATGTCTAGTACACTTAATTGAATTTACTGTATATGTTGGCCTAAGAGTGTTTTTTCAGTCAGTTGATGTTGTTCAGATACAGAACAAAAAGTTCAGATTAAGTCAGTTTTTGTCACTGTTATTTAATAACATTGCCTCTATGTGAAAACCCCTGATTATATTTTAGTGTTATGCTTTTAGCGTCCAGTAGTTGAAACGAATTATACTATTTCTATATCGAAAAACTACTTTAATGTAAGATTTCAGTAAGGAAAGATAAATAGCATAATCAATGTGGGGTGTCCGCCGAGCGCCGAGAGAGCAGACCTGTGTTCCAAACCAAAGCCTACACCTCAGGCTATGCAGGTAGGCAAGCCGAGAAGAGAGTGAGAGAGGAGATTAGCCAGGGTACGTTGTATCGTCGCTGCCGCTTGAGGCGGGCGACGACACAATGTCGTACCCCCGAAAATATTTTTACTGCGCCCCCAACGGGAGCAGGTAAAATTCAGACATAAAGTCGTACAATCCCTTTCCTGAGCCCAGATCAAGTCGGGACCTCCTTCGTCGAGGATTTCATATCCGACATTCCGAGGGAGTGAAATTTACAAATTTTTGCTGACTACCTTGTTGAGAATTACATCGAAGAGGATTCCAAGTTACCCCCAAAAATGTGGGCTTCCTTTGAACGTACTCATGTCACCAATAACCCATGTGAGGCGTTTCACTCACATTTTAAAACAAAATTTTTACCACCCTCATCCAGACATTAACACGTTCACGAAAACCCTTCTAGACATGCAGACGTATGTATACATTAAAATTAATTCAGTGAATTAAGCCCCCAGACCACTGTGCAACAAGTACAAAAAAAAGGCCAACAAAAGTTGGAAGAATCAAAACAAAAGTACTTGCTAGGTGCATTGGCGAGGAAGGACTTTGTTGTTGCCGCCAGCAAGAGGTACAAAAAGTGAATAACGTTACTGTATGTTCTTTGTATGTGTGTATTTTACTAATTCATTTATTCATTTTAACTATTTCTTGTATGTAAATATTTTTCTTATACAGATCTATTTTTTTTTTGCGTGCAAAGCCTTAATATGATTCTTTTTTTATTTTAATTCATTATATATTAAGATAGCTTTAATTAATTTCATTCTTTGTTACCTTTATATAATTTTGTAATTATCATATTAATTTGTTCGTGAAATTTAAGTTGTTCATTGCTATTTCTTGTATGTAAATATTTTTCTTACTGATCTATTTTTTTTTGTTTTTTTTTTGCGTGCGATGCCTTATTATGATTCTTTTTTTATTTTAATTCACTATATAATAATTAAGATCGCGTTAATTAATTTCATTGTTTGTTACTGTATATAATTTTGTAATTTTTGTTCTTCAACGTTTAATATTAAATTGTACACATATAATTTTGTTAAATTTACTTAAAATATTTTACTAAATTAAGAGCGTATTTTAATTTCAAAACCTTTAGAATGGAAGATATTTATTTGGGAGAGGTCCATTAGTGTTAATTTATTGGTCCATTATTAACTGTAATTATATATATCATGCTTTTTAAAAGAGTGATTTTATTTGGTATTTACAGTAACTACTAAGAATGTATATCGTTTTTATAGATGAATAAAATAATAATAATAAAAAAAAACATGTCATGTTTAAATGCTATGTTACAAGCAAGGATTCGCTCTGGTACACGCGAACGGCCGAGGTACGTTGAACGGGGCGGGGAAATAAAATTCCCATTTTCCCCGCCCCTGGGAGGTCTAGCGGTCTCTACCTGTCCTCGGCCGCGGGGATATTCGATCGTTCCTCCCGTCCTGGAGTCGACCCTTATAATCCTCATTAATGCGCGTGGATATTCGATCGTGTCGAAGAGACCCAAAATCGCGTGGATATTCGATAGTTCCCCGTCAGTCACCCCATGCACCAGAGACCAACACTCTGACAACAGTGTCTGGTGATGGGGACGTACAAACTGAATTTTACTATGACGTACAGCCTATAAGTTACTTTGAAATTTGCACTTTGTAGCAGTGACGTACAAATTATTATGGATAGGTATATTCTTAAATGTTTATAACATTATAGTGACGCGATTAACGTGTCAACTAAGACTAAATAAAACAAACCTTTCTATTACTACACATTTACCGCAGTCTTTATCTGGCCGAATTCCACTTTTATATAAAACTTTTCATAAGGCTCTGTAGAACTGTAAACTATACTATGTGTTTAATCGTTTTTAAGAACAATTAATGCAATTAAAGCCTAACATTGAAAGATTGAATTTGTTTATTCACTATTATGACAGCACGTATGATTATGTTTATCAACGTTTTCAATTTTTATCAACTAAAACCATTATTTTCTTCTATCAGCGAAATACGACAACTAGGCCTAATATTAGTTTTTTTTTTTCAATGTATGTTTTGCGACTAGTAAAAAATTATAAATATAGCGTCCCCTTAAACCATCGTCTTACATTGAACACCACGGGGCTCATGCTTTCTATCATAAGGTGAAAAAAATTTAAGACTAGCGGAGTTTTATAACATATTTAGGCATATACATAATAATCTGTTTTATTTATGTAACAATATGATTCCTAACATGATTCCTATTTATTACTAAAAAAGTATAATACAATTCGTCAGGTGTAGTAACTTCTATTAAAATACAAGGGTTACCGACGCAGCACAAGCGCAACTTTAATTAGATTTATATTTCATATCTTGATTGATTCTATTCTTTCAACAAGTGCGCTTAGGTTATGGAGTATTTGCTTTATCGACATTCTACAGCGGTGTGGATTGTATTCAATTAACATTATTCCCTTTGTAGCGAATGTAGTAACAGTGAAGTGAAAGGGCGGTGTTAGGCCCCTTTTATGCACGGCGTCGCGCGACGGACGTCGAAAGACGTCGGAATGAAAATGAATTGGCGCAAATGGGACCATTTATGCACGACGCCCACTCAACAGGCGATCTAGGTGCGAGGGACGAGTTCCCACGCTTGCTTGACGCGTGCCCGACGTCCGTCCGACGGACGTCTTTCGACGCTGGACATTTTTGTCAGCGTCACAATGACGCGCGCCAGACGTCCGTTGTCCGACGCCGTGCATAAAAGAGGCCTTACAAAAACAAAACAAAAGCGCGCGAATGCCAAGCACTTAAAAAGTCTTGAGTGCGTATAAAGTATAAGCCAAGCCTTCAAAGGGTAGTTTGAGATTTATACAGCCAGGCACTCAATAGTTCGCTTTTACGTCTAATAGTATATCTTCTTCAACTCTCAATTTTCCAAGCACTCGAAAGGTACTATACACTTCTATATATATATATATATACATATATATATGTATGTGTCCCTAGACACGATAACTCTCGTAAAATGGTCCGATCGACACCAAATTTGGTAGAGATGTGTAATCCTACGTTTATTCGGATGAGTTCGAAAACCAGACATATCGACCTACCGGAAGGGGTAGTTTTGGGGGGTTTTGTACCCCAAAAATGGTTTTTTTCATTTTTCATATGTAAATTGAAAAAATTTTTAATTTTTATTTTGACCATTGGATTCAGCTAAAAAAAACACACAATTTAGTTTTTTTTTTTTTTTTTTTTTTTTTTTTTTTTTTTATAAATAAAAGAGGTTGGCGGACCTCTTTTTGCCTTACTTTGTCCGTCCACATAGACTATTGATCTGTGCGTGGATCGTATTAGACAAAGTAAGGGGATGAGCCGCTACAGTACAAGGTGAAAGGTACTGGTAAAAGTCACTGGCAGAACGCGGATTCGAACCCACGACATCGCTGCCATGGTCCCGAAGTCCGGCGCGCTAACCACTAACTACGCCACCGACTCACCCTGACAGCGTGCCCCTGTCAATTTTGAAGCTTTGTTCTATCTCCATTGGTTACCGAGATATTACAAAGTCTAAAGACAGTACATTGTCTTTTGTGGCTCCAATGTTAATCTTATGGAGAATAAGGGTGTGTTAATATTTCACTTATTAACCAATATTTTTGGATGAAACTTGGTATTTAGCTTCATTTGGTTGAGATTTATCCATTTAAGGTAAAAAATCTTGTTTTTTGTACTTATCATGGCAGCAAACCTGCATACTCTTTTCCCATGTTAATCATATGGAGAATAGGCAAACTCTTTTATTTATGGACAGATATTGATGAAACTTACTATATGGCTTTATATGGTCGAAATAAATTTTTTCTATGCTAAAAACCTTAGTGTCCCCCATGGCAGCATACCTGCATACTCTTTCCCTATATTTACCTTAAGGAGAATAGACATTTATTTTCCTATTTATGAGCACGTGATGAAATTTTGTTTACAAGTTTAGCTGGTCAAAATAATATTACTAATTTGGAAATTCGCTGAGTACGCAGGTCTGCTGCGACGGGGGGTATTTCTCTTTAAAACACTTGTAAATAGTCACTTTAAGTTGTATGCAAGAGGATTCTACAATGTGACCATTTGTCAAAAAAATTGTTCCATATAGATAGACCTCTGTATTTAAATGTATAAATATATTAAATTACTTAAAATGGAATTATTATGTTTAAAAGTTAATGAACGTAAGATGATATATGCAACACCCCATATATTTCTATTTTAAATTAAATGTTGCATGCTGTTCATTTTTTATTTCATTACAGGGTGTTTTCATTGTCGGGTGGTCGAATCGGAAGAAAACGATTAGAAAAAAGAAAACGTGAATCGTGAAGTTGTAAAAAAAATTTCTGTTTGTTGACAGAAGTAAACTCTTACTAAAGGCTGTTGTTTGTAATTTATTCGCTAAGTTAGGGTTTATCTGGTCGTCTCGAGAGGGCGAGTCGGGTAATGTGCAGCCCCTCCTGGTGTGCCGTTATCTTTCTGTTCCTGCCCTGATATTGATCAAAACTCTCATTATGCAAAAGAGGGCCCCACAAGTGTGGCGGCGACAATGCTTTAACCCCGCGCTTTTTAGCAAGGAAGCCGAATGAAAAGTTTAATCTATTATGAGAAGGTGTTTGATGACTAACAATTTTACTGAACATTGTATGTTTAAATTTTTGCCAAGTGCGCGAAATGTTGTGCGATACTACTTAAGTGAGATTTTACTTCCATAGTAAGTATTATAATTGTATCGATAAGTTACTTAAAGTAATACATAATGTTAAACGTCATGTCCTTTAAGTGGTCTATACGTAGAATAGGGTATGAACATACAAATTCTTTTAAATGTCATTTGTTGTAGAGCATTTGATGAAAGGATATGTTATTTTTAACCAATTCCCATTGTTCAGTAGTTGAGCTTTCTACACTTGACCAATAATTAGAGAACCACAGAAAACCTTTTGGGAAACAGAGGTTGAGAAATAATAGATTAAAATAATAAAATGAGTCTATAGCAAATTTTACCGAGTATTTCAGAGAAACCTGCCATACAATCGTAAAACTTTCCTACAATGATTGTGAGTAGGGGATAAAAGCCGAAGGTAAGGAAGGGTGGAGCCGGTGGAGCCGGTGGAGCCCCCCCCCCCCCCGAGGACCACCCACGTCGAACCCCCCCCCCCGAGGACCACCCACGTCGAACCCCCCCCCCGAGAAAAATTTTTTTTGCCGCGAAATTTTTTTTTGCCGCGAAATTTTTTTTTGCCGCGAAAATTTTTTTTTGCCGTAAAAATTTTGTACCGCGAAAATTTTTTTTTACCGCAAAATTTTTTTTTACCTCGAAATTTTTTTTTTTACCGCTAAATTTTTTTTTTTATCTCGAAATTTTTTTTTTTACCACGAAAATTTTTTTTACATCAAATTTTTTTACCTCAAAACTTGTTTTAACTCAAAAATTTTTTAACCGTAAAATTTCTTTGCCGCAAATTTTTTTTTCTCATACCAGAATGATACACTTCTCCGCGTCATCCACAGCAATCCGCGGCAAATCCGCGGCAATCCAAAATAGTAGAGGCATTTGGCCAGTGCAGCTATGAGTCATGAATAGTAATACAACTCTTTTTAACATTTGTTGTATGGGCAATCCAAAATAGTAGAGGCATTTGGCCAGTGCAGTTATGAGTCATGAATAGTAATACAACTCTTTTTAACATTTGTTGTATGGGTAATCCGCGGCAATCCGAGGCAATCCGTGGCGAATCCGCGGCAATCCAAAATAGTAGAGGCATTCGACCAGTACAGCTATGAGACATGAATAGTAATACAACTCTTTTTAACATTTGCTGTACGGGTAATCCACGGCGAATCCGTGGCAATCCAATATAGTAGAGGCTTTCGGCCAGTACATCCATGAACCATTAATAGTTATGCAACTCTTTTCAACATTTGTTGAATATACTTTCATATTGAACATTTTTGGTATTTTCATTTTAAATTTTGCATATAACACACAATGTGTTACATTGATACTTTTCCATTTCATTTGGCCGGAGCGATGGAAAGGAATGTGGAGTGGGATACTATTACGTAACACCCTTCGTGCCATCCTTTGTCGACAGGCCCAGACTGGTATAAGCCCCCAGCCACCTGCATCCGACCACCTGCACTAAACACTTGCACAAACAAAAAAAAAAAAGATTTATGATGTCTAGACATTGTGGAATGCGGCCGTCGACGAACACCTGCGCTCATAAAAAAAAAATAAAACAAGATTGCTGCCTAATTGAACACCTGCATCCGGCCACCTGTCGGACGACTCATCTCAGGTTTCATCGACCACCTGCACATTCTACAGAGAGGGGAGCGAGACAATGAGCATCCGTCTGGCCTCACCCCTGCGTGGGAACGTATTCTAACCATCTGGCGAGTTACATAACATCGCGTTTCCTATTTCCCACCAAACCCACGCCACGGAGCTGCGCGTCCCTTTCACAACCGACAGCTTACATAACAGAGGTTGCGTAACTAAGCCGAGCGCGCGTCATCCATTTACTCCTCCACCCGGCCTCTGTCTCCGCCTAACCATCGTAGTGAACGGTCGTCCCTGCGCTTCGCTCCGCCTCGCTGCTGCTACCTTGTGCCTGTACCAGTGATTGTACATTCTTTGGATATTCATCACTTCCATTGTAAGTATTATTCTCATGTACAGTTAACTAGTTGTATTTAAAGATAGATTTTGTGATAGGTCTTAGTGGTTTTGCCTTTGTCAAGTTACTGAAAGAGTAGGATGCACATAGTTTTCACAACCTCTTGCACAATAACGTTAAAATATTAACGTATGCAAACTAAACACTTTTAATTTTTTGAACTTTTCTAAAATAGTAGTCAGGTTTGGCTGCGCGTGGACTATGAATTGTAGCGTAACTCTTTAAACATTTTGTTACGTTCTTTCATATTGAACGCAAATTTTTATTCTAATATTGAGTTTCTGTAACGTTTCCTTGCTCTAGTAATGTAACTTTTGAGACTTTATATTCAACGAAAACTATTATTCACTAGTAGAACAGTTTTAAAGACTTTATTTTGAACTTAAACTTTTATTGTTATTTGTAATTTCTTGTGCACTAGTAGTATAGAGGTGTAAACGAATCTTTGCAAGCATCCTTTCCGATTCCCTTAACTCTGAGAACGACGTAAGACAAGACTTTTAAACTATTTCTTGCATTAATACGTAGCATTATTTGTTTATAGATCATCATGAAAAACGTTGTGGAACGCCGCTTCTCCTGCACCCAGTGCTACAAATCGTACAAGAAACGGGACCATGTTAACCAGCACATGCGTTCTGCCCACGAGGGAGTGAGAGCTACATGCCCAGACTGTGGACAAAATTTCACGAGGGTGTCCGACCTTCGCCGACACATCGCTACCCAGCATCGTCAACAACCTCAAAAGCCACTGAACCCCGCATTCAGGCCAGGTCAGTTTCATTTTACTTCACACATATCTTAAAATTTATTCATACTCACTAACCTTGATGCTACTAAACAGTAAAATGTTTATACACTTTAAAAATTCGCTTTCATTTGTACCACGATGAAAAATAAATCCAAACAAGTATTTACTTCTCTGCTTGCTATTCATTCTAGTATAACCAATGTTAACATATTATATTTCCAATTTAGTCTAGCAATGACTTATTCCTTTGTGTTAAACATTTCATTGTAAACTTTCATATCGAACGTAAATTCTCATTTTAAATTTCTATAACATTGTTTGCGTTTTCTGTTGAAAAGATCCATATTCTAACTATGTTCATGCTTTTAGGATAAAATATACTAATTATGTCTGTGCTGTTCATTATAGACTTTGTGACTATGCCAAGTCCAGTGGAACCGCAGCCCGACCCATCCTACGTGCCTTCGTCAACCTCCGCGGAACCCCGACCCGACCCTTCTTCCGCTCCTGACGTCGAGCCAAAACCGGATATATCACCAGCCTCATTGCGTGCTGGAAATCCTACCACATGTATGTGTTTGTATTTTACTTCAAAATTTTATTCAGATATAATATTTGTAATTGTTACTCGCACACAAATCCTTCATTCTTACATTTATTATTCCAAAAATTTTGCAAGGACTATCAAAGAAATTTTAAAATTAATCTAAGTTACGACGTAAACATTCGGAAAAATATTTATTGTAATTCCTTAAGGTTTTACCATTCAATGAATTCTAATACAAAGGCTATTACCAAAAATTTTAATTTCAGTCGCATATTTATACACTCAGAATAATTATCCCTGTTTGGAAACATTTATCTTTTTCAGGTTTACCATTACTACGCATGCGACTATATCTATATGTGTGTTATTTCAGGTCATGTGTGTGACGGGTGCGGGAGATCCTTCAACCGCAAGGATAACTTGAGGACCCATGCCCTATTCAACTGTAAAGCAACACTTACGGAACGACAGTCCGAACAACCAGCCAGAGTCCAACAGCAATCGCATGCCCCATCGACAGACAGTTCCTTCATCCCTCTCCATGAAAGTTCTTTCATCCCCATTCCTCTAGATATTCGCATTAAACGTGCTGTGCTCAGTGTTAGAAATATAAAAAATGAGCGATGCTTTGAATATGCCATCTTGACAAAATTTATTAAAAATGCTCGTAATTATCGGCTTACTCCAAATCATTTTACAGCAGAGGTTAGGGCACGATCTAATTTGAATTTCGAGGGATTGGAGTTTCCAGTCAGACCAGACAAAATACACACGTTCGAGCGCAATAACCCCGGCGTAAGTATAAATGTGTATGGTCTGGATAAAAAGAAAAAGAAGAAACATAGTGAGCAACAAGAAGAGCACTATGTGTATCCACTACGAGTTACAGACAAGGAGAAAGAGATGCATTTTGACCTTCTTTTCCTATCTAATGAAAATACTTCACATTATGCTTACATTAGTAATTTCAGCAGGTTGGTGGCTAGGCAGTTAACTCGAGGTTATCGTCGGCTATTTATTTGCAAGACATGTTTTGCATACTTTAGCAGTAGGCCGAATAAATTGGGTATCAGAGGCGCAGAACGACTGGAGGAGCACAAGCTTTATTGTTCATTGCGCAATCCTATTCACAACAAAGGCCGGAGGAAGGGATTAGCGCATTTCTTTGGACCACCCCCTTCTGCGAGTCTACCTACTCAGATGTTTCAACCAAGTCCTGAGCGACCACAGCAGCTAGCAATACAACAGCAGATTCGGAGATCGCCTTCGTTTGGCGAAGCGCAGCTCACTTCAAGTTAGATAATTCACTCCATTGGAATTTTGTAAAGCAAGAAAAAGAAGACTCAAGATGTAAATAACCTTTATAAATTTGATAGTTTTCGTAAGCAATAAAAAATCCATGTACATTACAGCATAAACTACTGTCTTTTATTTTAAGATGAAACCCCAAATACCCTTACTTTAAGAAAAATGTGTATGTCATTATAGTTTTAGTGTCAGTAGCCTGACGATGGTGGGACAACGGTGGGGAAAAAGTAGTATGCTTTAGAAACATTTAGATCATGAAGTGTAATGAAACTCTTCAAACATTCGCTGCATGTACTCTCATATTGGAAATTTTAATTGTTGCACATAACACATTGTGTTACATAATTACTTTTCTTTTTTCCTGTTTCATTTTATTTACGTATGCTTTTTAGTTTCTGTACTTACAAGAATAACTTAAACTAAGGTTTACAAGTAATCCTCTACTGCCCCTCCCCCATCGATGCGATGATCAGAAGACTATTCACTATAAATAGTATAAACACTACTATTGTTTGCTTTTGCATTTCTTGTATTGTAAATTATTTTCATATTTTCCTTTATATGAATTGTAATGCACACACACACTTTTTCATTCCTCTTGTATGTATCGTAATGTAAAGATTTTTCTTGTAATAAAATGAATACTCAACAAACACCAATATTTTTATTTCCTTTAAAATGTATGTGTCGTTTTTGTTAAGACTCACTATTTCAAAGTCAAAAGTACATCTTTAAGATTTGTCAATGTCTGTTAGTTTAACCTTTGTGCAGACTCGACATTACAATTATTTTCAAAGACAAAAGATTCTAATAACTTGGTATTTTACTTGAACAGTCTAAAGAGTCTAATAACTTAGTAACCGCACAATTTTAGGAGACTCATCATTACAACTATAGTTTTCTTTCAAAGTAAAAGACTCAAAAGTAGATGAAATTAAAACTATGTTGGGAAGTCTATTTTACATTCAAATTGTAGGGCTGCTAATATAATTAGTATAATAAACATATTTAACAAGAGCACCCTTTCAGAATCAATCTTTTTTATTTTTTTGACTACATGTTTCGGGACTTAGCCCATCTTCATGGTCATTGTACAAAATATCTTAACCTACAGACTATTAGTAAATAAATAAATAAATAATTAAACATTTTTATAAAACTATCATCTGTTTCACTTTACTGGTTGAACTTCTTCTCATTACTTATTTCATATGTAGGTGAATGATTTTGTCAAAGATTGGGTTATTTGACGGAATCTGATTGTTTATTAGCTGTTGAGGATTTTCTTTATGTGCCATGTATATTTTTAATTCCTCTGTAACATTCATTTTCTCTCCCTTTGGCATGTAGTATAAGACTTCTAAATTTTCTTTTATGCTCGTGTAGGTGTGGTTATTAGACAGGAGGTGTTCAGCATAGTTAGATTTCATGGTTGTTTTATTATTGCTTCTTAATGCTTGAATGTGTTCTCTGAAGCGTGATTGAAATGACCTCCCTGTCTGACCGATGTAATATTTGTCGCAATCCGAGCATTTGATCTTATACAGTCCTGATTGTGAATAATCATTAGCTTTTCTTTCTTCATGTTTGGATAGTTTACTAATCAGGTTGAAGGCATTGTTTCGGGTTTCATAGCTTAATTTATAATCTGTGCTTTCAAAAGTCTTCCGTATTGCCTTGTTGATCATTGTATTGTATGGCACTTTCATGTAGAGTTTCTTTTTATCCTCATTTTGATCTTTTGTTTCTTGGTTTCTTTTTCTCTTTATATTTTTTATCATTTTATCTATAATGTCTGCTTTATACCCATTTTTCTTGGCTAGAAATTTGATTATATTTCTTTCTTTTTCATATTCTTCTTTTGTTAGAGGTACGTTTAGTAACCTATTTACCATGGATCGGAAGCCAGCCATCTTATATTTCCAGGGATGGTTAGATTTAGAAGGGATCAATAGATCTGTTTGTGTGGGTTTTCTATAAATTTTGAAGGCGTGCTGGTTCCTGTTTTTGATAATTGTGACGTCCAAGAAATTTATCTCTTCTTTTTGTATTTCTTTTGTGAATTTTATTTTTTCAGAAAGTGAGTTTAGATAAGTAAGAAAATCTTCAATTTCGTTTTCAGTTCCTTGAAATAAACAAAGGATGTCGTCCACATAACGGTACCAATACATGATCTTGTTTTTGTAAGGATTAATGTCGTTGATAATTTTAGTAATTTCTAGATTATGAATAAATATATCCGAAAGTAATCCCGAAAGAGGTGATCCCATTGCTAGGCCGTTTTCTTGTTGGTATAATGTTGAATTAAATTCAAAATAATTTTGATTAGTACATATTGTAGTGAGTTTTATTATATCTTTAATTTTCTGTAGGCTTAACGTCTTATTTTCCTTTAAGTCTGATTCTAATATTTTTACAGTCTCTTTTGGGGGAATGTTGGAGTACATATCTTTGATATCGAATGATACGAATAAACAGTTATCCGGTATGTTAACATCTTTAATGTGGTCAATTAGTTCAGTGGTATTTTTAATTGAATAGTTTTCTTCCCACGCTAAGCTATTTTTAATCTTATTATTCAAATACTTACATACATTGAAAGTTGGGGCTGTCCGAAAGTTCACAATCGGTCTAATGGGTATACCAGCTTTGTGAGTTTTTGGTTGACCTTTAAGTTTTGGGGCTTTTGGGTTTATCATTTTAAGCCTGTATTGTTCGTCTTTTGGTATGGTTTTGCAGTTGGAGATTACATTATTAGTTTTCTTTAAATATTCATTTGTTGGATCTGTTGTTAGGATCTTAAAGTCATTGTCATCGATAAAGTTTTGAACTTTTTTATTGTAATCTTCTTCGTTTATAATTACTGTTGTATTTCCTTTGTCTGCCCTACATATTAATGCTTTGTTGTCATTTAGTTTGTCAGCAATAGAGTTTATTACATTCATTTCTTGTTTTGCTTTATTTAAGAGCTTTGGTTTCTTTATTTTGAAATTTATCTTGTTCAGCTCATGAATGAAGGCATGTTTCAATGGGTCTTGTTTTTCTTTTTCAGTATTCCTAATTGAAACTTCCATGTTGATAAGTTCGTCTTTAATTATATTATTCTTACAGTCGAGATTAATGTTGTATTTTAGAGATTTCTCCAAAATATTATTTTCTTCGTCACTTAGTTCGATGTTAGTTAGGTTTTGAACTCTGGGATAAAACTGTGGAACGTCTTCAAAGAGGTCGGATTCTATATTAGGGTGTTGGATGGCTATTAATTTCCTAATTTTCTTTTTATGTGTCTCTTTTTTCTTTCTTATTATAGGATCAATCCAGCCTTGAACATAATTTTCAATCTCCTCTATGGTATCTTCATGGTATTTTTGTTTGAACTCTTCATAAATTTCTTCTTTGTCTTTCGTTACAGTATTCAGTAAGATACTGTTGCATTAATATGTAGGGCAGACAAAGGAAATACAACAGTAATTATAAACGAAGAAGATTACAATAAAAAAGTTCAAAACTTTATCGATGACAATGACTTTAAGATCCTAACAACAGATCCAACAAATGAATATTTAAAGAAAACTAATAATGTAATCTCCAACTGCAAAACCATACCAAAAGACGAACAATACAGGCTTAAAATGATAAACCCAAAAGCCCCAAAACTTAAAGGTCAACCAAAAACTCACAAAGCTGGTATACCCATTAGACCGATTGTGAACTTTCGGACAGCCCCAACTTTCAATGTATGTAAGTATTTGAATAATAAGATTAAAAATAGCTTAGCGTGGGAAGAAAACTATTCAATTAAAAATACCACTGAACTAATTGACCACATTAAAGATGTTAACATACCGGATAACTGTTTATTCGTATCATTCGATATCAAAGATATGTACTCCAACATTCCCCCAAAAGAGACTGTAAAAATATTAGAATCAGACTTAAAGGAAAATAAGACGTTAAGCCTACAGAAAATTAAAGATATAATAAAACTCACTACAATATGTACTAATCAAAATTATTTTGAATTTAATTCAACATTATACCAACAAGAAAACGGCCTAGCAATGGGATCACCTCTTTCGGGATTACTTTCGGATATATTTATTCATAATCTAGAAATTACTAAAATTATCAACGACATTAATCCTTACAAAAACAAGATCATGTATTGGTACCGTTATGTGGACGACATCCTTTGTTTATTTCAAGGAACTGAAAACGAAATTGAAGATTTTCTTACTTATCTAAACTCACTTTCTGAAAAAATAAAATTCACAAAAGAAATACAAAAAGAAGAGATAAATTTCTTGGACGTCACAATTATCAAAAACAGGAACCAGCACGCCTTCAAAATTTATAGAAAACCCACACAAACAGATCTATTGATCCCTTCTAAATCTAACCATCCCTGGAAATATAAGATGGCTGGCTTCCGATCCATGGTAAATAGGTTACTAAACGTACCTCTAACAAAAGAAGAATATGAAAAAGAAAGAAATATAATCAAATTTCTAGCCAAGAAAAATGGGTATAAAGCAGACATTATAGATAAAATGATAAAAAATATAAAGAGAAAAAGAAACCAAGAAACAAAAGATCAAAATGAGGATAAAAAGAAACTCTACATGAAAGTGCCATACAATACAATGATCAACAAGGCAATACGGAAGACTTTTGAAAGCACAGATTATAAATTAAGCTATGAAACCCGAAACAATGCCTTCAACCTGATTAGTAAACTATCCAAACATGAAGAAAGAAAAGCTAATGATTATTCACAATCAGGACTGTATAAGATCAAATGCTCGGATTGCGACAAATATTACATCGGTCAGACAGGGAGGTCATTTCAATCACGCTTCAGAGAACACATTCAAGCATTAAGAAGCAATAATAAAACAACCATGAAATCTAACTATGCTGAACACCTCCTGTCTAATAACCACACCTACACGAGCATAAAAGAAAATTTAGAAGTCTTATACTACATGCCAAAGGGAGAGAAAATGAATGTTACAGAGGAATTAAAAATATACATGGCACATAAAGAAAATCCTCAACAGCTAATAAACAATCAGATTCCGTCAAATAACCCAATCTTTGACAAAATCATTCACCTACATATGAAATAAGTAATGAGAAGAAGTTCAACCAGTAAAGTGAAACAGATGATAGTTTTATAAAAATGTTTAATTATTTATTTATTTATTTACTAATAGTCTGTAGGTTAAGATATTTTGTACAATGACCATGAAGATGGGCTAAGTCCCGAAACATGTAGTCAAAAAAATAAAAAAGATTGATTCTGAAAGGGTGCTCTTGTTAAATATGTTTATTATACTAATTATATTAGCAGCCCTACAATTTGAATGTAAAATAGACATCTCTATGACTAACAATCCAAACAACATTCATAAGTACAAATACCTAAGCCTAAAGACAGTAAGTATTCAGGAAGATATTAAATTCAATAAAATATGCTTATCCAAAAATGTAATACCAAACTATGTCAACGTGCAAATCAAAAGCAAATCAAAAGCTGCAAGAAAAACAATCGAAGTAGCGCAGAAAATTTGGATAAAAGAAGAAATCAATGATTTATATGGAAAACTGAATACTGTAACGAAAGACAAAGAAGAAATTTATGAAGAGTTCAAACAAAAATACCATGAAGATACCATAGAGGAGATTGAAAATTATGTTCAAGGCTGGATTGATCCTATAATAAGAAAGAAAAAAGAGACACATAAAAAGAAAATTAGGAAATTAATAGCCATCCAACACCCTAATATAGAATCCGACCTCTTTGAAGACGTTCCACAGTTTTATCCCAGAGTTCAAAACCTAACTAACATCGAACTAAGTGACGAAGAAAATAATATTTTGGAGAAATCTCTAAAATACAACATTAATCTCGACTGTAAGAATAATATAATTAAAGACGAACTTATCAACATGGAAGTTTCAATTAGGAATACTGAAAAAGAAAAACAAGACCCATTGAAACATGCCTTCATTCATGAGCTGAACAAGATAAATTTCAAAATAAAGAAACCAAAGCTCTTAAATAAAGCAAAACAAGAAATGAATGTAATAAACTCTATTGCTGACAAACTAAATGACAACAAAGCATTAATATGTAGGGCAGACAAAGGAAATACAACAGTAATTATAAACGAAGAAGATTACAATAAAAAAGTTCAAAACTTTATCGATGACAATGACTTTAAGATCCTAACAACAGATCCAACAAATGAATATTTAAAGAAAACTAATAATGTAATCTCCAACTGCAAAACCATACCAAAAGACGAACAATACAGGCTTAAAATGATAAACCCAAAAGCCCCAAAACTTAAAGGTCAACCAAAAACTCACAAAGCTGGTATACCCATTAGACCGATTGTGAACTTTCGGACAGCCCCAACTTTCAATGTATGTAAGTATTTGAATAATAAGATTAAAAATAGCTTAGCGTGGGAAGAAAACTATTCAATTAAAAATACCACTGAACTAATTGACCACATTAAAGATGTTAACATACCGGATAACTGTTTATTCGTATCATTCGATATCAAAGATATGTACTCCAACATTCCCCCAAAAGAGACTGTAAAAATATTAGAATCAGACTTAAAGGAAAATAAGACGTTAAGCCTACAGAAAATTAAAGATATAATAAAACTCACTACAATATGTACTAATCAAAATTATTTTGAATTTAATTCAACATTATACCAACAAGAAAACGGCCTAGCAATGGGATCACCTCTTTCGGGATTACTTTCGGATATATTTATTCATAATCTAGAAATTACTAAAATTATCAACGACATTAATCCTTACAAAAACAAGATCATGTATTGGTACCGTTATGTGGACGACATCCTTTGTTTATTTCAAGGAACTGAAAACGAAATTGAAGATTTTCTTACTTATCTAAACTCACTTTCTGAAAAAATAAAATTCACAAAAGAAATACAAAAAGAAGAGATAAATTTCTTGGACGTCACAATTATCAAAAACAGGAACCAGCACGCCTTCAAAATTTATAGAAAACCCACACAAACAGATCTATTGATCCCTTCTAAATCTAACCATCCCTGGAAATATAAGATGGCTGGCTTCCGATCCATGGTAAATAGGTTACTAAACGTACCTCTAACAAAAGAAGAATATGAAAAAGAAAGAAATATAATCAAATTTCTAGCCAAGAAAAATGGGTATAAAGCAGACATTATAGATAAAATGATAAAAAATATAAAGAGAAAAAGAAACCAAGAAACAAAAGATCAAAATGAGGATAAAAAGAAACTCTACATGAAAGTGCCATACAATACAATGATCAACAAGGCAATACGGAAGACTTTTGAAAGCACAGATTATAAATTAAGCTATGAAACCCGAAACAATGCCTTCAACCTGATTAGTAAACTATCCAAACATGAAGAAAGAAAAGCTAATGATTATTCACAATCAGGACTGTATAAGATCAAATGCTCGGATTGCGACAAATATTACATCGGTCAGACAGGGAGGTCATTTCAATCACGCTTCAGAGAACACATTCAAGCATTAAGAAGCAATAATAAAACAACCATGAAATCTAACTATGCTGAACACCTCCTGTCTAATAACCACACCTACACGAGCATAAAAGAAAATTTAGAAGTCTTATACTACATGCCAAAGGGAGAGAAAATGAATGTTACAGAGGAATTAAAAATATACATGGCACATAAAGAAAATCCTCAACAGCTAATAAACAATCAGATTCCGTCAAATAACCCAATCTTTGACAAAATCATTCACCTACATATGAAATAAGTAATGAGAAGAAGTTCAACCAGTAAAGTGAAACAGATGATAGTTTTATAAAAATGTTTAATTATTTATTTATTTATTTACTAATAGTCTGTAGGTTAAGATATTTTGTACAATGACCATGAAGATGGGCTAAGTCCCGAAACATGTAGTCAAAAAAATAAAAAAGATTGATTCTGAAAGGGTGCTCTTGTTAAATATGTTTATTATACTAATTATATTAGCAGCCCTACAATTTGAATGTAAAATAGACATCTCTATGACTAACAATCCAAACAACATTCATAAGTACAAATACCTAAGCCTAAAGACAGTAAGTATTCAGGAAGATATTAAATTCAATAAAATATGCTTATCCAAAAATGTAATACCAAACTATGTCAACGTGCAAATCAAAAGCAAATCAAAAGCTGCAAGAAAAACAATCGAAGTAGCGCAGAAAATTTGGATAAAAGAAGAAATCAATGATTTATATGGAAAACTGAATACTGTAACGAAAGACAAAGAAGAAATTTATGAAGAGTTCAAACAAAAATACCATGAAGATACCATAGAGGAGATTGAAAATTATGTTCAAGGCTGGATTGATCCTATAATAAGAAAGAAAAAAGAGACACATAAAAAGAAAATTAGGAAATTAATAGCCATCCAACACCCTAATATAGAATCCGACCTCTTTGAAGACGTTCCACAGTTTTATCCCAGAGTTCAAAACCTAACTAACATCGAACTAAGTGACGAAGAAAATAATATTTTGGAGAAATCTCTAAAATACAACATTAATCTCGACTGTAAGAATAATATAATTAAAGACGAACTTATCAACATGGAAGTTTCAATTAGGAATACTGAAAAAGAAAAACAAGACCCATTGAAACATGCCTTCATTCATGAGCTGAACAAGATAAATTTCAAAATAAAGAAACCAAAGCTCTTAAATAAAGCAAAACAAGAAATGAATGTAATAAACTCTATTGCTGACAAACTAAATGACAACAAAGCATTAATATGTAGGGCAGACAAAGGAAATACAACAGTAATTATAAACGAAGAAGATTACAATAAAAAAGTTCAAAACTTTATCGATGACAATGACTTTAAGATCCTAACAACAGATCCAACAAATGAATATTTAAAGAAAACTAATAATGTAATCTCCAACTGCAAAACCATACCAAAAGACGAACAATACAGGCTTAAAATGATAAACCCAAAAGCCCCAAAACTTAAAGGTCAACCAAAAACTCACAAAGCTGGTATACCCATTAGACCGATTGTGAACTTTCGGACAGCCCCAACTTTCAATGTATGTAAGTATTTGAATAATAAGATTAAAAATAGCTTAGCGTGGGAAGAAAACTATTCAATTAAAAATACCACTGAACTAATTGACCACATTAAAGATGTTAACATACCGGATAACTGTTTATTCGTATCATTCGATATCAAAGATATGTACTCCAACATTCCCCCAAAAGAGACTGTAAAAATATTAGAATCAGACTTAAAGGAAAATAAGACGTTAAGCCTACAGAAAATTAAAGATATAATAAAACTCACTACAATATGTACTAATCAAAATTATTTTGAATTTAATTCAACATTATACCAACAAGAAAACGGCCTAGCAATGGGATCACCTCTTTCGGGATTACTTTCGGATATATTTATTCATAATCTAGAAATTACTAAAATTATCAACGACATTAATCCTTACAAAAACAAGATCATGTATTGGTACCGTTATGTGGACGACATCCTTTGTTTATTTCAAGGAACTGAAAACGAAATTGAAGATTTTCTTACTTATCTAAACTCACTTTCTGAAAAAATAAAATTCACAAAAGAAATACAAAAAGAAGAGATAAATTTCTTGGACGTCACAATTATCAAAAACAGGAACCAGCACGCCTTCAAAATTTATAGAAAACCCACACAAACAGATCTATTGATCCCTTCTAAATCTAACCATCCCTGGAAATATAAGATGGCTGGCTTCCGATCCATGGTAAATAGGTTACTAAACGTACCTCTAACAAAAGAAGAATATGAAAAAGAAAGAAATATAATCAAATTTCTAGCCAAGAAAAATGGGTATAAAGCAGACATTATAGATAAAATGATAAAAAATATAAAGAGAAAAAGAAACCAAGAAACAAAAGATCAAAATGAGGATAAAAAGAAACTCTACATGAAAGTGCCATACAATACAATGATCAACAAGGCAATACGGAAGACTTTTGAAAGCACAGATTATAAATTAAGCTATGAAACCCGAAACAATGCCTTCAACCTGATTAGTAAACTATCCAAACATGAAGAAAGAAAAGCTAATGATTATTCACAATCAGGACTGTATAAGATCAAATGCTCGGATTGCGACAAATATTACATCGGTCAGACAGGGAGGTCATTTCAATCACGCTTCAGAGAACACATTCAAGCATTAAGAAGCAATAATAAAACAACCATGAAATCTAACTATGCTGAACACCTCCTGTCTAATAACCACACCTACACGAGCATAAAAGAAAATTTAGAAGTCTTATACTACATGCCAAAGGGAGAGAAAATGAATGTTACAGAGGAATTAAAAATATACATGGCACATAAAGAAAATCCTCAACAGCTAATAAACAATCAGATTCCGTCAAATAACCCAATCTTTGACAAAATCATTCACCTACATATGAAATAAGTAATGAGAAGAAGTTCAACCAGTAAAGTGAAACAGATGATAGTTTTATAAAAATGTTTAATTATTTATTTATTTATTTACTAATAGTCTGTAGGTTAAGATATTTTGTACAATGACCATGAAGATGGGCTAAGTCCCGAAACATGTAGTCAAAAAAATAAAAAAGATTGATTCTGAAAGGGTGCTCTTGTTAAATATGTTTATTATACTAACTATGTTGGGAAATATCAAAGTCAAATTTTACAAAATTTTACATCTTTGTGCAGACTCAACATTTATAATTTACTCGCACAGTCAAAAGAGTCATTTAACTTAGTAACCGTACAATTTTAGCAGACTCATCATTACAATTATAGTTTTTCTTTCACAAAGTAAAAGACTTAAAAGTAAATGAACTTAAAACTATGTTGGGAAATATCAAATGGAAACAAAAACTTCAATACACATTACTAGAAAATTTATCGAAAAATCTTAAATCTAATATTGGATGTTTTATCAATGAACTATGTTGGGAAATAACAAATGAAAACAAAAATTTCAATACACATTACTAGAGAATTTAATGAAAAATCTTAAATTTAATATTGGATGTTTTATCAAAATAAACTTTATAAAAGTCAAATAAAATATTTACTTATCACAACACCAAATTGCATACCTAATCACACTCATACGACTTATCCTCTGTAAAACTATGCAACGTGGATAAATTTAAAGACAAGAGAGTATGAAATAGTAAGTTTGATTTTCTATTACAATATGTTCACATAGCAAAAAGAAAAGAAAAAAAATTAAATTAAAATCACGTTACGTATTCCACAATAGTACATGATAGAATGAAGGAAAACATTTGTTTTTTATTTCTTTCAGTATGTAAGTTTCGTTTTTGAACAGACTCACTATTTCAAAGTCAAAAGTACATCTTTAAGATTTTTCAAACCTGTTGGTTTAACATTTGTGCAGACATGACAATACAGTTATTTTCAAAGACAAAAGATTCTAATCACTTGTAATTTTTCAAAGTGCAAAGAGTCAGTTGATTTAATTTGTGCAGACTCGACATTATATTTACTTTCAAAGACAAGAGAGTCCAGTAACTTTGTATTTTACTTTCAAAGCCAAAAGAGTCTGATAGTTTAGTAAAGCGAGTGTTTTTAAACTGTACGAAGTCACACATTAGATTTAGTTCAATGTAGAGAAAGAGGTTCGTTGGTTTAATCTTTGTGCAAACTCGACATTACATTGACTTTCAAAGACAAAAGAGTCTAGTAACATAGTATTTTACTTTCAAAGTCAAAAGAGTCTGATAGTTTAGTTAGTATTTGTACATATTTGTGCAGACTCGACATTTATAATTTACTTTAATAGTCAAAGAGTTTAGTAGCTTAGTATTTTACTTTCAAAGTCAAAAGAGTCCGTTAGTATAGCCAGTATTTGTACATAATTGTGCAGCTCAACATTTAAAATTTACTTTCATAGTCAAAAGAGTCTAATAACTTAGTAACTGTACACTTTTGGCAAACTATAACTTGATATTTTTCAAAGTGTAAATATTCTTGACATTGACTTTCAAAGACAAACGAGTCTAGTAATATAGTATTTTACTTTCAAAGTCAAAAGAGTCTGATGGTGTAGTTAGTATTTGTACATGTTTGTGCGGACTCGGCATTTATAATTTACTTTAAAAGTCAAAGAGTCTAGTAGCTTAGTATTTTACTTTCAAAATCAAAGTGTCTGTTAGTATTTGTACATGTTTTTGCAGCTCAAAATTTAAAATTTACTTTCATAGTCAAAAGAGCCTAATAACTGAGTAACTGTACACTTTTAACAGACTATAACTTGACCATTCTAATAACTTGATATTTTTCAAAGTGCAAATATTCTGTGGGTTTAATTTGTGCAGACTCGACATTGCATTTCCTTTCAAAGTCAAAAGAGTCTGATAGTTTGATAAAGCAAGGGTTTAAAATTGTACGAAGTCACACATTAAATTTAATTCAATATAGAGAAAGAGGTATGTGAACTCCTCACGCAAGATCAACTATTAAAAAGCCAAGACAAAAAGAAAAAAAAAAGAAAAAACAAAAGAAAAAAAACAAAAGTAAAAATAAAAAAATAAAAAGTTAAAAAAAACTAAGAAAATAGAAAAAATTTTAAAAACAAAAGAAAAATAGAAAAAAATACTGAAAAAGTAAATTTTGCAAATATTGAGGTTTAAAGAGTCCATTTAAGGACACTTGATGCATGCGCGCGTTTGAATTTTACGCGCGGATGGAATGCGAGCGCGCGAACGGCATGCATCAAGTGTCCTTAAATGGACTCTTTAAACCTCAATATTTGCAAAATTTACTTTTTCAGTATTTTTTTCTATTTTTCTTTTGTTTTTAAAATTTTTTCTATTTTCTTAGTTTTTTTCAACTTTTTATTTTTTATTTTTACTTTTGTTTTTTTTCTTTTGTTTTTTCTTTTTTTTCTTTTTGTCTTGGCTTTTTAATAGTTGATCTTGCGTGAGGAGTTCACATACCTCTTTCTCTATATTGAATTAAATTTAATGTGTGACTTCGTACAATTTTAAACCCTTGCTTTATCAAACTATCAGACTCTTTTGACTTTGAAAGGAAATGCAATGTCGAGTCTGCACAAATTAAACCCACAGAATATTTGCACTTTGAAAAATATCAAGTTATTAGAATGGTCAAGTTATAGTCTGTTAAAAGTGTACAGTTACTCAGTTATTAGGCTCTTTTGACTATGAAAGTAAATTTTAAATTTTGAGCTGCAAAAACATGTACAAATACTAACAGACACTTTGATTTTGAAAGTAAAATACTAAGCTACTAGACTCTTTGACTTTTAAAGTAAATTATAAATGCCGAGTCCGCACAAACATGTACAAATACTAACTACACCATCAGACTCTTTTGACTTTGAAAGTAAAATACTATATTACTAGACTCGTTTGTCTTTGAAAGTCAATGTCAAGAATATTTACACTTTGAAAAATATCAAGTTATAGTTTGCCAAAAGTGTACAGTTACTAAGTTATTAGACTCTTTTGACTATGAAAGTAAATTTTAAATGTTGAGCTGCACAATTATGTACAAATACTGGCTATACTAACGGACTCTTTTGACTTTGAAAGTAAAATACTAAGCTACTAAACTCTTTGACTATTAAAGTAAATTATAAATGTCGAGTCTGCACAAATATGTACAAATACTAACTAAACTATCAGACTCTTTTGACTTTGAAAGTAAAATACTATGTTACTAGACTCTTTTGTCTTTGAAAGTCAATGTAATGTCGAGTTTGCACAAAGATTAAACCAACGAACCTCTTTCTCTACATTGAACTAAATCTAATGTGTGACTTCGTACAGTTTAAAAACACTCGCTTTACTAAACTATCAGACTCTTTTGGCTTTGAAAGTAAAATACAAAGTTACTGGACTCTCTTGTCTTTGAAAGTAAATATAATGTCGAGTCTGCACAAATTAAATCAACTGACTCTTTGCACTTTGAAAAATTACAAGTGATTAGAATCTTTTGTCTTTGAAAATAACTGTATTGTCATGTCTGCACAAATGTTAAACCAACAGGTTTGAAAAATCTTAAAGATGTACTTTTGACTTTGAAATAGTGAGTCTGTTCAAAAACGAAACTTACATACTGAAAGAAATAAAAAACAAATGTTTTCCTTCATTCTATCATGTACTATTGTGGAATACGTAACGTGATTTTAATTTAATTTTTTTTTCTTTTCTTTTTGCTATGTGAACATATTGTAATAGAAAATCAAACTTACTATTTCATACTCTCTTGTCTTTAAATTTATCCACGTTGCATAGTTTTACAGAGGATAAGTCGTATGAGTGTGATTAGGTATGCAATTTGGTGTTGTGATAAGTAAATATTTTATTTGACTTTTATAAAGTTTATTTTGATAAAACATCCAATATTAAATTTAAGATTTTTCATTAAATTCTCTAGTAATGTGTATTGAAATTTTTGTTTTCATTTGTTATTTCCCAACATAGTTCATTGATAAAACATCCAATATTAGATTTAAGATTTTTCGATAAATTTTCTAGTAATGTGTATTGAAGTTTTTGTTTCCATTTGATATTTCCCAACATAGTTTTAAGTTCATTTACTTTTAAGTCTTTTACTTTGTGAAAGAAAAACTATAATTGTAATGATGAGTCTGCTAAAATTGTACGGTTACTAAGTTAAATGACTCTTTTGACTGTGCGAGTAAATTATAAATGTTGAGTCTGCACAAAGATGTAAAATTTTGTAAAATTTGACTTTGATATTTCCCAACATAGTTTTAAGTTCATCTACTTTTGAGTCTTTTACTTTGAAAGAAAACTATAGTTGTAATGATGAGTCTCCTAAAATTGTGCGGTTACTAAGTTATTAGACTCTTTAGACTGTTCAAGTAAAATACCAAGTTATTAGAATCTTTTGTCTTTGAAAATAATTGTAATGTCGAGTCTGCACAAAGGTTAAACTAACAGACATTGACAAATCTTAAAGATGTACTTTTGACTTTGAAATAGTGAGTCTTAACAAAAACGACACATACATTTTAAAGGAAATAAAAATATTGGTGTTTGTTGAGTATTCATTTTATTACAAGAAAAATCTTTACATTACGATACATACAAGAGGAATGAAAAAGTGTGTGTGTGCATTACAATTCATATAAAGGAAAATATGAAAATAATTTACAATACAAGAAATGCAAAAGCAAACAATAGTAGTGTTTATACTATTTATAGTGAATAGTCTTCTGATCATCGCATCGATGGGGGAGGGGCAGTAGAGGATTACTTGTAAACCTTAGTTTAAGTTATTCTTGTAAGTACAGAAACTAAAAAGCATACGTAAATAAAATGAAACAGGAAAAAAGAAAAGTAATTATGTAACACAATGTGTTATGTGCAACAATTAAAATTTCCAATATGAGAGTACATGCAGCGAATGTTTGAAGAGTTTCATTACACTTCATGATCTAAATGTTTCTAAAGCATACTACTTTTTCCCCACCGTTGTCCCACCATCGTCAGGCTACTGACACTAAAACTATAATGACATACACATTTTTCTTAAAGTAAGGGTATTTGGGGTTTCATCTTAAAATAAAAGACAGTAGTTTATGCTGTAATGTACATGGATTTTTTATTGCTTACGAAAACTATCAAATTTATAAAGGTTATTTACATCTTGAGTCTTCTTTTTCTTGCTTTACAAAATTCCAATGGAGTGAATTATCTAACTTGAAGTGAGCTGCGCTTCGCCAAACGAAGGCGATCTCCGAATCTGCTGTTGTATTGCTAGCTGCTGTGGTCGCTCAGGACTTGGTTGAAACATCTGAGTAGGTAGACTCGCAGAAGGGGGTGGTCCAAAGAAATGCGCTAATCCCTTCCTCCGGCCTTTGTTGTGAATAGGATTGCGCAATGAACAATAAAGCTTGTGCTCCTCCAGTCGTTCTGCGCCTCTGATACCCAATTTATTCGGCCTACTGCTAAAGTATGCAAAACATGTCTTGCAAATAAATAGCCGACGATAACCTCGAGTTAACTGCCTAGCCACCAACCTGCTGAAATTACTAATGTAAGCATAATGTGAAGTATTTTCATTAGATAGGAAAAGAAGGTCAAAATGCATCTCTTTTTCCTTGTCTGTAACTCGTAGTGGATACACATAGTGCTCTTCTTGTTGCTCACTATGTTTCTTCTTTTTCTTTTTATCCAGACCATACACATTTATACTTACGCCGGGGTTATTGCGCTCGAACGTGTGTATTTTGTCTGGTCTGACTGGAAACTCCAATCCCTCGAAATTCAAATTAGATCGTGCCCTAACCTCTGCTGTAAAATGATTTGGAGTAAGCCGATAATTACGAGCATTTTTAATAAATTTTGTCAAGATGGCATATTCAAAGCATCGCTCATTTTTTATATTTCTAACACTGAGCACAGCACGTTTAATGCGAATATCTAGAGGAATGGGGATGAAAGAACTTTCATGGAGAGGGATGAAGGAACTGTCTGTCGATGGGGCATGCGATTGCTGTTGGACTCTGGCTGGTTGTTCGGACTGTCGTTCCGTAAGTGTTGCTTTACAGTTGAATAGGGCATGGGTCCTCAAGTTATCCTTGCGGTTGAAGGATCTCCCGCACCCGTCACACACATGACCTGAAATAACACACATATAGATATAGTCGCATGCGTAGTAATGGTAAACCTGAAAAAGATAAATGTTTCCAAACAGGGATAATTATTCTGAGTGTATAAATATGCGACTGAAATTAAAATTTTTGGTAATAGCCTTTGTATTAGAATTCATTGAATGGTAAAACCTTAAGAAATTACAATAAATATTTTTCCGAATGTTTACGTCGTAACTTAGATTAATTTTAAAATTTCTTTGATAGTCCTTGCAAAATTTTTGGAATAATAAATGTAAGAATGAAGGATTTGTGTGCGAGTAACAATTACAAATATTATATCTGAATAAAATTTTGAAGTAAAATACAAACACATACATGTGGTAGGATTTCCAGCACGCAATGAGGCTGGTGATATATCCGGTTTTGGCTCGACGTCAGGAGCGGAAGAAGGGTCGGGTCGGGGTTCCGCGGAGGTTGACGAAGGCACGTAGGATGGGTCGGGCTGCGGTTCCACTGGACTTGGCATAGTCACAAAGTCTATAATGAACAGCACAGACATAATTAGTATATTTTATCCTAAAAGCATGAACATAGTTAGAATATGGATCTTTTCAACAGAAAACGCAAACAATGTTATAGAAATTTAAAATGAGAATTTACGTTCGATATGAAAGTTTACAATGAAATGTTTAACACAAAGGAATAAGTCATTGCTAGACTAAATTGGAAATATAATATGTTAACATTGGTTATACTAGAATGAATAGCAAGCAGAGAAGTAAATACTTGTTTGGATTTATTTTTCATCGTGGTACAAATGAAAGCGAATTTTTAAAGTGTATAAACATTTTACTGTTTAGTAGCATCAAGGTTAGTGAGTATGAATAAATTTTAAGATATGTGTGAAGTAAAATGAAACTGACCTGGCCTGAATGCGGGGTTCAGTGGCTTTTGAGGTTGTTGACGATGCTGGGTAGCGATGTGTCGGCGAAGGTCGGACACCCTCGTGAAATTTTGTCCACAGTCTGGGCATGTAGCTCTCACTCCCTCGTGGGCAGAACGCATGTGCTGGTTAACATGGTCCCGTTTCTTGTACGATTTGTAGCACTGGGTGCAGGAGAAGCGGCGTTCCACAACGTTTTTCATGATGATCTATAAACAAATAATGCTACGTATTAATGCAAGAAATAGTTTAAAAGTCTTGTCTTACGTCGTTCTCAGAGTTAAGGGAATCGGAAAGGATGCTTGCAAAGATTCGTTTACACCTCTATACTACTAGTGCACAAGAAATTACAAATAACAATAAAAGTTTAAGTTCAAAATAAAGTCTTTAAAACTGTTCTACTAGTGAATAATAGTTTTCGTTGAATATAAAGTCTCAAAAGTTACATTACTAGAGCAAGGAAACGTTACAGAAACTCAATATTAGAATAAAAATTTGCGTTCAATATGAAAGAACGTAACAAAATGTTTAAAGAGTTACGCTACAATTCATAGTCCACGCGCAGCCAAACCTGACTACTATTTTAGAAAAGTTCAAAAAATTAAAAGTGTTTAGTTTGCATACGTTAATATTTTAACGTTATTGTGCAAGAGGTTGTGAAAACTATGTGCATCCTACTCTTTCAGTAACTTGACAAAGGCAAAACCACTAAGACCTATCACAAAATCTATCTTTAAATACAACTAGTTAACTGTACATGAGAATAATACTTACAATGGAAGTGATGAATATCCAAAGAATGTACAATCACTGGTACAGGCACAAGGTAGCAGCAGCGAGGCGGAGCGAAGCGCAGGGACGACCGTTCACTACGATGGTTAGGCGGAGACAGAGGCCGGGAGGAGGAGTAAATGGATGACGCGCGCTCGGCTTAGTTACGCAACCTCTGTTATGTAAGCTGTCGGTTGTGAAAGGGACGCGCAGCTCCGTGGCGTGGGTTTGGTGGGAAATAGGAAACGCGATGTTATGTAACTCGCCAGATGGTTAGAAGACGTTCCCACGCAGGGGTGAGGCCAGACGGATGCTCATTGTCTCGCTCCCCTCTCTGTAGAATGTGCAGGTGGTCGATGAAACCTGAGATGAGTCGTCCGACAGGTGGCCGGATGCAGGTGTTCAATTAGGCAGCAATCTTGTTTTATTTTTTTTTTTTATGAGCGCAGGTGTTCGTCGACGGCCGCATTCCACAATGTCTAGACATCATAAATCTTTTTTTTGTTTGTGCAAGTGTTTAGTGCAGGTGATCGGATGCAGGTGGCTGGGGGCTTATACCAGTCTGGGCCTGTCGACAAAGGATGGCACGAAGGGTGTTACGTAATAGTATCCCACTCCACATTCCTTTCCATCGCTCCGGCCAAATGAAATGGAAAAGTATCAATGTAACACATTGTGTGTTATATGCAAAATTTAAAATGAAAATACCAAAAATGTTCAATATGAAAGTATATTCAACAAATGTTGAAAAGAGTTGCATAACTATTAATGGTTCATGGATGTACTGGCCGAAAGCCTCTACTATATTGGATTGCCACGGATTCGCCGCGGATTACCCGTACAGCAAATGTTAAAAAGAGTTGTATTACTATTCATGTCTCATAGCTGTACTGGCCGAATGCCTCTACTATTTTGGATTGCCGCGGATTCGCCACGGATTGCCTCGGATTGCCGCGGATTACCCATACAACAAATGTTAAAAAGAGTTGTATTACTATTCATGACTCATAACTGCACTGGCCAAATGCCTCTACTATTTTGGATTTCCCATACAACAAATGTTAAAAAGAGTTGTATTACTATTCATGACTCATAGCTGCACTGGCCAAATGCCTCTACTATTTTGGATTGCCGCGGATTGCCGCGGATTTGCCGCGGATTGCTGTGGATGACGCGGAGAAGTGTATCATTCTGGTATGAGAAAAAAAAATTTGCGGCAAAGAAATTTTACGGTTAAAAAATTTTTTGAGTTAAAAAAAAGTTTTGAGGTAAAAAAATTTGAGGTAAAAAAAATTTTCGCGGTAAAAAAAAATTTCGAGATAAAAAAAAATTTTAGCGGTAAAAGAAAAAATTTCAAGGTAAAAAAATTTTTTGCGGTAAAAAAAAAAATTTCGCGGTAAAAAAATTTTTACGGCAAAAAAAATTTTCGCGGCAAAAAAAATTTCGCGGCAAAAAAAAAAATTTCGCGGCAAAAAAAATTTTTTCTCGGGGGGGGGGGGGGGGGGTTCGACGTGGGTGGTCCTCGGGGGGGGGGGGGGGGGGCTCCACCGGCTCCACCGGCTCCACCCTTCCTTACCTTCGGCTTTTATCCCCTACTACTCTGAAATGGGTGCTGAACATCCGTTGTTTTTTTTCTCATTGCCGATTTTTTATGTTATATAAAAAACCGTGATAGATAAAAGGGACTATGATTTCTTGCAAAACTTATTTTTCATAGATCGATATAAGTTTAACAACAAACAGAATGAAGCATTTACAAACGGGTGGCCTAATAGTACAGGATTGTAAAGAGTGCTTTGGGGGCGAATAGCCTGTTCAAACGGTATTGTTAAAATAAATTAAATTTTCTGAAAACTTTCATAGTAAAGAATTGGTGATCCACTATGGTTCATGTTATTTTAATTTTATGATTAGGGGCTTTTGCCCCTATGAGCCACTAGTTGTATATATTTGCCTTGAATGATTGTACAACTAACTATCTAATGGTTTGTTATTAACAAATAATTAAGATGTAAAATTATATATGTATATATATTTATATATATATCGTTTAGTATAATATATGGCTCATTTAGCCAGCCACCAAGGTTTAAGAATAAGAAAATAAATTCTGAGGTGCATAGCACCTGGGTCAGTATATGTAAAAAAACTAAACACTAAAATAAAAATTAGATCTCTCGTTTATAGAGCTAAATCCAGGGCGCTAAGCCATTGCAGACCAGCCTCACTTGAGCTATGCAGACCGGTCAATCCTTAAATTAGATATATATTGTTATAAAATGGTAATTGTACCGTTGGAAATAAATAAATCCTTCGGGGAAAGCACTCAGTGGGCGCTGCGACTATGTGCTATGTGCTCCATAGTTTTTTTTCTGGTTTGCCAAATTTGGCCGGCTTTGGATTAAACCATTAAGCCGCGAGGTTCAATTTGTTTAGAAAATTGTTCTTTGGTTGCTTCCTTTTCCTCAAACAGTTTGCTGAAAATACACATTTTGTTAGTCACATGGAGTTACATAAACTTTTTTACTACTTGGTTACATTAGTTAATTCAGGTTAGTTTTGTTTCCATTACTTTTATTTTGTTTGTTTTTAAAGATTGTAATGTTCTAAGGGTTTAATAGGATTGTTGGAAATGGTCAGGTTTTCGACAACTTCACTGCCAGGGGTCTGTCAGGCAGACTTTCCTAAGCCCGAAAAGGGGAGAGACCACGGATTGAAGAACCCGCCAACCAGGAATTTACAAAACAATGAAACCCCTTATGTTATTGTTGTGTGTGTAGGGAGTTTTGTGTTGGTGAAGTTTACAGGGGTCTCAATCATTCGGAGGTAATCATTCAATTCCTTGTAGATTTCAATGTCTTCCTTTTGTATCATATCTACTAAGGTTACTTGTCTTCTGATGATTCTATTTTTTAATAGATCTCCTGTTTTTTTAAGCATAACTCTCTGGCGTAGTTGTAATGGGGGCATTCTAATATTATGTGTCATACCACCTACCGCTACGGTCAGGTTAGCTATCAAGAAGTGGTTCCGACCTTGAAAAGCACCCCAGGAGGAAGTCCAGTTTGTATGGATGGTGAAGTTTGTGTCCATCAACTGGGAGGCTGTTCGTAGAGGTGGTTTGCAAGACCTAAATCGGCCCGTCTTCTGGGATAGGTAATCGTGGATAAGTAGCTGTGGAGCAGATAAGATCTCAATATATTCCCTAATGAGTGCATCCCTTCGTGCATAATGGCATGTAAATGTTGTATATAGTCAATAAAGTTCTTTTTCTTCTTCTTTTATACACGAATTAACTGTATTAGACTGTCATTAGACCATTACACAGTTGATTGAAAAAGAGAATGAAGCAGTCTTGCCACGGGTATATATATATATATACATATATATATATATATATATATATATATATATATATATATATATATGTATATATGTATAAATATCATATGGCTATCATAGCCAGCTACCAAATAAAAACAATAATAATAAAATAAATAAAAGATGTTCTGCAGTGCAAAGCACTTGCGTCAGTACATTTAAAATTAAACTAAAGTTAACATTTATGATCCCTCTATAAAGCTAAATCCAGGGCGCTAAGCAATTGCAACCCAAATCCAGGGCGCTAAGCAATTGCAACCCAGCTTCACTTGCACAATGCAAGCACACCAGCCCTTCCGGGAAAGCACTCAAAGGGCACTCGGTGACAATGTGAGTCATAGTCTGAAACTCCGCACCACAGCTGCATGACTGATCTTCTGCCATTCCCCATTTGTATTTCCAATAATTACACCTTCCCACTCCAGTGCGGAATCGATTTAGCAAAGTCCACTGATTTAGAGGACGATCAATACCACCTACTGCTAAGGTCGGGTGAGCAATCAAAAAGTGATGGAGTGATGGAGGCAGTCCAGTCGGTATGGATGGAAAAGTTTGAGTCCGTCAACTGGGATGCTGTCCGCAGTGGTGGTTTTCGGGACCTCAAACGTCCCGTCATCTGGAGTAGGTAATTATGGATGGGCAGATGTGGATCAGATAAGATCTTAGTATATTCCCTAACAAGTGCATCCCTTCGTCTGGTTTCAGGTGGAGCGATATTACACAGGGCCGGGAGCCAGGGGACGGGGGTTGCCATGAGTGTACCACTAATCTCTTTCATAGCCCTGTTTAGCTGGACGTCGATTTCTCTGACATGCACACTGTTCAACCACACGGGAGCACAGTACTCAGCAGTTGAGTAAACTAAGGACAGAGCAGTGGTTCGCAGAGCTTGTGCGTTAGCTCCCCATGTGGAGCCAGCAAGGTGATGGACAATGTTAGTCCTGGTTCTCACCTTGGCTGCTGTTTTTTGTAGGTGGCTCTTGAATGTCAGGGACCGATCTAAAGTGACCCCCAGGTACTGTAGGTGTCATTGTGCTTTAGCTCAACACCGTCAAATACAATTTTAAGCTTTTGGTGAGCCATTCTATTGCTCAAGTGGAAGCAAGAAAACTCGGTTTTTGTTTGTTTGGATTTAGCTTCCAGGCTTTGAAGTTTTCACCGAGGGTCATGAGGTCATTTGTTAGTGTTTCCTCAACGTGTTGGAAATCCTAGTGCTGATAAGCCAGAGCTATATCATCTGCGCTTAACGAACTTTGAGGAGCGAGTGTCATTAATGTCGGCTGTATACACATTAAACAGAAGTGGGGCGAGCACTGAACCCTGTGGCAGGCCATCCTTAAGTTGCCTAAAAGTACCTTACTTGTGTCCCAAATATACTTTAATCATCCTGTTGGAGAGCATTGAGTTGAGGAAACACAACAGGAAAGGGCAAGGAATCAGGTTGTAAAATTTAATAAGAAGGCCTTTTCTCCAGACAGTGTCATAAGCTGCAGTAAGATCTAAGAAAGCAACGGAGGTTTTCAGTCTTCGCTCAAACCCATCCTCGATGAAAGAAGTAAGAGCTAGAACCTCATCGTCACAACAGTTGCGCCCAGGTCTAAACCCAGCTTGTTCGACGGGGGTGCTGGAATCGAGAACAGGGAGGATTCTGTTGTATATCAACCTCTCGAACAGCTTATAAAAGACACTAAGAAGGGCTATGGGTCGGTAACTATCGGACAGTTTTGGATCTTTACCGGGCTTCAAGACAGCTATTATTTTGGATTTTCTAAACATACCAGGCAAGTCGCCGGTTTCCATTATGGTGTCAAAAACTGCAAGAAGCCACTGTCTGGCCTTTTTATCCGAGTGTTTTATAAACTCCGGGAAGATTTCGTCCAAGCCTGCTGCTTTGCCAAGTGGCATCGCATCAATCGCCGCATCCAGCTCATTCATAGTGTAAGGTCTAGAGACTTCCAATGGTGCTTACCGACTTTGCTTTATATCATTAAGCTTGAAGTTCATACCATCCTGTCCGCAGATGTACGCACGGGTTTAGACAAACAGGAGAGGCGTTTTGCAATATCACAAGGGCGAGGTTGCAAGACAATGTTTTTTATCATTTGTCTTACCAGTGGAGAGCTTTTTGAGCAGAGACCAGGCTTTGCAACTACTCAGGGTGAAGTTCATGTTTTCATTGGTTTTCACCCATTGCACTCTTCTGGTGTTGTCGAGAGAGTAAAGCAGTTGGTCCGCTACATCTCTGTCAGCAGTATCAGTGAACTCACTGAAAAGGTCTTCGCACTCTTGAATCCACCGTGGTATATACTCTTTCCTAAAACTTCTCGGGATAGACACTTTAGCGCAAAACAGAACAAGTTTTGTGAACCGATTGTAATTTTTTACTTTAGGAGGGATGAACCTGATGCCTTTTTCAAGCCTGGTGGAGAAGGCCTCCCACTCAGCTTTGTTAAAGTTCCACCTAGGCCGAGGAAAAGATCTTACGAGAGGAATTTGAATTCCCACTGATATTATTGGAACGCCACGGGTATGATATTTATCGTAATGACACCATATTACTCTATTTTACATTTGGTTTATTACTTAATAACAAACCATTAACAATTAGGTAATGACCAAATTAACAATTATATCAATCAAGGTAAATCTAAAACCATGAATTCTACCCTAGTTTGCTTTGAAATTCCTTATTTTAGTAATAGTTGAGACAAAAAAACTCCAACGCAAACGAGAACGATTGTTGTTTCCTGTAGCGTTGGCAACTTGCAGGTAACAAAAAGTAAAATGTTGGCTTTTTAACCAACAAAAACTCTTTGGCGACATCCACGGATGTCGCAGAAACTGGTACCATTGCTCTTCTTATCTGATGTAGTTCACCTGTGACACTACAGTCATCTTGTTTAGACGTTAGATTCCTATGAATCCAATTAATTTCTTACAGTAAATAATGTTTTTTGCAACTCTATGGAAAATGTTTCTTTTTTGGCGGGAAAAGTAAAATAGCTAATCACACATGATTCTTCTGAAAAATGAATTAAATTTTTGATTAGTTCTTTGATTTGGTTTGACCCAAACACTCACTTGTTGACTCACTCAAACAAACCAAACGTACTAGCGTCTGCCGAAGCAACCTCCACAATGGTCGGGTTCACGTTACATCCACCGCAATCCACCGCAACCGGGATGCGGTGGATTTTTTGCGGTAAGCACGTGAACGTCAACAATCAAAATCCCGGTGGGTTCATAAGACGGCAGCAAAATGACGTCACCAGGATCCACCGGGATTTATCAGGTGGCCATTGGGATTTGTCACGTGACTATCTAAATCCCGGTTGCGGTGGATGCGGTGAATGAACGTGAACCCGACCAATGTGGTATGTAACGAATCGTCGGCGATGTGGCGTAGTGGGGGTACCGAGCGACGACGACAACGCCCGAACTCACACGAATAATAATAACGATATAAACAATCGAATAGTCGCTACCTAAACGAGTCAGCGGTTTGTGACCGAATATTACAATTAAAATGTGGGTATGAGTGACTTAATTAATTAATGGTCTTAGTTTGTTCCTGCCCAATTCAGTGTTGGGTAAACTACTTTTTAAAAGTAGTTAGCTACAACTACAACGATTTTCTTTAAAAAGGAGCTAAACTACACTACAACTACTTTTTTTTTAAAGTAGCTAGCTACAACTACAACTACAACAAAAAAGTAGCTAGCTACTTTTTCACTACTTTACAAAAAGTCATAATAGAATATATTGGTCATGTGGTTTAGACAAATGTCCATCAAAACGCAAAAAATATACGTACACACTAACATACATGCATTGATTGACATCCATTTATATAATACCAATTTGAATATTAGGCCATACCATTATAGAATATACAGGGTGTCTCTGAACTCTCTACCGACCTTTTAAGGCATTATTCCTAAACAAAAGACAAGTCAAAATATCATATTTAAAATTTCCAAAACTCAATAGTTACCCGTACAGCCGTCATTTTGTATTTTTTTTTAAGGGATAATTTCTAATTTATGAGCAGCTTGACGTAATATAATGAAATTTGGTACACATCTTTTTGAAGTGAAGACCTATTTGGAATAAAATAATAAATTTTATATCATTGATATTTTCAAAATGGCGGGCGTTTAAATGTTTCACCTTAAATTGCATAAAAACTACATAAGGTAGAAAAATTTATGTTCTTATTAGTTTATTGGGCAACTCAATTTAAAATCCAACAATGTAAAAATTATGAAAATTGGTTCATAAATAAGCGAGATAGAGCAATTTATCAGAGGCTAGTCACGGTCGTACCGCGTCACCGAGAGCAGTTTTGGCACAGAAAAACAAAACGATATCGTTCCCTTTTTCTGTGGTTTTGGTAACAAAACCATTATTGAGCCGGTGTAGCATGCACGGATGGGACCGTGCTAGAAGTGGCGCGCGTCCCTTTTGTGCATGCGACCCTCCATGCACGAAACGGACGCTACCCCGGCGGGCCCGAACTGTGTAGGGACTGGCGCGCGTCCCTTCTGTGCATGCGACCCTCTTTGCTCGGAACGGACATGAATGAAGTCGAGACTTTAGACCTCCGGAAGAGCTCAACAAGGGCTCAAAATCACGCCTCTCTTGTTAAAAAAAAATCAAATGCATTTATTATTATTTTTTTGTATTTCTTACTTTGCATTTTCTGCAACCAATTATCATTTTATGCAGACATATTTCATTAACTTACCGCCTAATAAATAATATTGCTTTGGTACTTGTTATTTATACATAGTTTGTCAACTTCTGCAAGCTTTTTTTATTCAGTGTGGCAAAATATACTAGCGGTTAACATAACTTTAAGACTAAAATCAGAAATCAAGTAATGATATAATTTAAAATAGACGAAATATATAAAACATTAATAGAGGTTCTAAGTTGTAAACTTTCGGAATAGCTTACTGAACTATAACTGACTAATTGGCACATATTATTATTGTGCCCTTATTATTTCAAAATACTGTTCTCTTAACCGTTTATTCTACAACAATGATAGTTTTACAATACGTGTAATCCTTTTTATCCCGTTAAAAACATAATATTTATGACCATTATTTATTCTTTGTCAAACCAACAAAACTGGGATTCAATTGGATTTTGCAATTCAATTGAACAAAACGAATTGAATGTCTGTACAGCATTAAAAATCCTTGCAAAAATTACATGCTGTTAAAAAAAGTTTGAAGTATTTTTCATATGTCTAACCTTTTAATTGAAGGTTTTCGTGATTTTCTTAAGGTAGAAAAATAGTTCAACCTAACGTGCAAAATAGTAGTCTACTTAAGTTGTAGTTTATACAAATAACTTATTACGTTAGCGCTAATATGAAAGTTAGCTTTCATATAGTTTTAAAAACCACAATGAAGTACTTGTCAATTTGAATTATATTTCTTAAAAATAATCGTATGACTAAAATTGTAATTGTTTCTGAATAAAATTAAATTTCACGCAATTAATTAAAATGTGTAATTGCTTTAATTTAAGCCACAAGTAAAAAAATCCATATCACTATTATGCCTGCCCTAACCGCTATAGATTTAGGTTTGTTTTTCATTAAAAATATTTAAAGCAAATAAGTAAAATGTAAAAAAAATTTTATAAATATGCGATATGTTTCAGAATACTACATATTGGACCTTGCCGACAAGTTATGCATAACTTGGCGAGGCCATGACTATGTAAAAACTTGAAATAAATGAATTTGAATTTGAATTTAATGTAAAGAAATTTAATTTATATTTTTTTATAATTTCAGAAATCATAAAAAATCATATTTACCAATAATCAAACAATAAAATGAAATTATTTAAATAGCATAAATAAAAGAAGCGGCACAATTATAAGCCAATTTTTATCACTTAAAAAGCTACTAAAATATTCATTAACCTTGAGACAAGCTACAATATTTTCCTCTCAACAAAAACACCATTAAAAAAAAAAATAAAAATACTTCTAGGACGAACAGTGCGTATACAATAACAATTACGGATATAAACCATTGAGTTAGCGACTTTTCGATTGTTATTATCGTTATCGACATCGTTGTTATTATTATTCGTGTGAGTTCGGGCGTTGTCGTCGTCGCTCGGTACCCCCACCACGCCACATCGCCGACGATTCGTTACATACCACATTGTGGAGGTTGCTTCGGCAGACGCTAGTACCATTGACTTTGTACACTAGTGTACATAGTCAATGCTAGTACCAAACGTTTGCGGCCTCAACACAACAACAACAACAACAACAACACTGAACACTTGCACTTGGGGTTGAGGTAGGTTGTGGCTAATAATGAGGTTATGTTATAATATAATTATTAAGTGGGTCGTGAGGTGAGTTATGGTATGATGTGAATTTTTAAAACTATTTATTCGTATTCGTAGCGTGGTGAATGGGAAGGGTATATATCCTACCATCGGTTTGTACCATGGATTTTGAGTGTATTTTATTTGTATATTGGCTATTCAATAATTATTATATATTACATCTCTCTGCTATTATTTTTGGGGTGGATAGGCCTAGTTCTGTCTGTTTAAAGCCGCGTTTACACTGGAGTTGCAGACATTTGTCTGCAATTTTTTGTCTGCAAAATTTTGTTGCCGACTTTTTGTTGCATACAAAATACATTGTCACTTGTTCCACTGCACCTTTTATCGGCAACAGAAAGGCAACACTCGTGCAGTCAATGAGTTCAATGATTCAGCTACTGTATTTCACTCCAAGCAGTATTTTTTTTTTGTTTTTTTTTTTTTTATTATTGTCTTTGTATTCAGGCAACGTTGGGTTCCACAGAACGGGCCTTTCTTGGTAGGCCCTATAGCTCAAAGAGGAAGTTTAAAAAAAAAACTTGATAAAACGTCCCTAAGATGAAGTTTTAAAAAAGACTTTCTTAAGTTAGTCCATAGCCATACTATAGGCCTACATAATTTTAAAGGTCTTAGTAAGGAGAGTTCATAGCCGAAAACCAAACATCAAAAGGTCAAATATGTCGGAAGTTATTGCATTTCAAAGTTTTTATAATATTATTTTATTCTAGCCTAAACTTTAAACGCCTGCCATTTTACTCCCGAAAGTTATATTGAGGTCAGGTTTACGGCATTGTATTCTACATTTTAAGACCTTTAATTTTATATATATATATATATATATATATATATATATATATATATACACCTTCTGGAATGTATTTATATTTAGTAGGCCTATGCTTAATATCAAATTTTAATGTAAGTCATTATGCCAACACCTCATTTTTAAGCGTGATCCCCACATGAGATTTCTGGGGACTTTTCGGAGGATGGTCGGGGGATGCCATAGATTTGAAACACATTTCAAAAGAAATTGGCTTTCTAAACATTATTTCATTTTTCCCAACTAATTTTACCACACTATGTTGAGCGATACTGAATGCGGCATCACCAGCGCCAGGACAGTCACGTGGTACTGGCAGGTGGAGCGGGGGACTGAGGGGATGTCTGCAACTTTTGTTGCACCGTAATTTGTCACTGCAACCTTTGTCGACAACACTTGTTGCCAACACTTGTTGCAATCCTTTGATCTTTACCGACTCTCAGTGGAAAACAAAATTTTAGTTGCCAACACCCCAAATCTGTCTGCGACTTGAAATGTTGCAGACAAAATTAGAGCCGTTTTCATCTACGCAACAAAAATCGGCAACTTTTTGTTGCCAACACGTGTCTGCAACTCCAGTGTAAACGCGGCTTAAACTAATTAAGTCATGTTGTGATTTGTCAGTTAGTTATAGACTTACTTGGATGAGTTCGTAAACCAGACATATCGACATACCGGAAAGGGTCGTTTTGGGGGGTTTTGTAGGCTACCCAGGGTGTATACTTAGGCTTGCCATAATTTTACAGAGCCAAACCGGGACGGCCAGTATGTAACCCCCCCCCCAAACAACTACTAGGTTGCTATAATGGAGTATGATATGTTGGTCTCAATTATGCAAACGGATTATATCTTTTTTTAACATCGTAGCGTATTACTTACAATATTTTATTGTCTGGAAAAATAAAAATGATTATATTAAGCTAGGATTAAAAATTGATTATAAAAAGTAAATGAAATTAGTTGTATATTTTTGATTAACATATTAAATCTAACACATTGTCAAAAGATAGGGCCTAAATCTTCTTGAAACAAAATAAAGTTGCAGCAATAAAATTAATCGCCTCTTCTTGTCATTCACATTTTACTGGAACTTATTAAATCGCTTGTTTATTACTACCATATCACAAGTGCACTGGACTTGCCTAGCAAACCCTTGTCCTCCACCATACGTACGTTAAATTTCACCTTGTTTTAAATTTTCATTGCCATCTGAAAATTGGATTGTACCCCAAATGCTAGTTTAGTAGCCTAATAATGTTTAATTGTTGTCTTTATAAGAATATTTAGCCTATTGTAAGACATAAAATAAAACTAGGTTAATTGTTTAGTTAGTTATTAATAATTTAGGCCTACTGTTTTATCAATTTTTACAAAAAAACGGGACAAAGGCAAAACCGGCCGGGACACCGGGACAAGAGCGTAAAACCGGGACTGTCTCGGTCAAACCGGGACGTATGGCAAGCCTATGTATACTGGTCACTGAAGTCACCAAAAGTCACCGAAAGTCACTGATTTCAGATAATGGTCACCGAAGTCACCAAAAAGTCGCTGATTTTAGTTTAAAATGCAAGAAAAGTCATACATTTTAGTATAAATTGCAAAAATATTACGATTGTGAGCAAAAGTTTTGTGACTTTTACAATTTTCCCCCAACATTTTCTATCTTAGAGACGGAAAGGTCACTGATTTTTAACAATTTTCACCCCCAAAAGTCACCAAAAAGTCACTGATTTTTATATGTCTTTGGCAGTAGACACCCTGCTACCCCAAAAATGTGTTTTTTTGCATTTGTCATATGTAATTTTAAAAAAATTTTATTTTTATTTTTACCACTGGATTTAGCTCAAAAACACACTATTTAGTATCTTGAAGGTTTGCTCTATCTCCATTGGTTACCGAGATATTAAAAAGTCTATAGATAGGCTTGCCATACGTCCCGGTTTGACTGGGACAGTCCCGATTTTACGCTCTTGTCCCGGTGTCCCGGCCAGTTTTGCCTTTGTCCCGTTTTTTGTAAAAATTGAAAAAAAAGTAAATTATTAATAACAAACTTAACAATTAGTTTTATTTTATGTCTTACAATAGGCTAAATATTCTTATAAAGACAACAATTAACTTAAACATTATTAGGTTACTAAACTAGCATTTGGGGTACAATCCAATTTTCAGATGGCAATCAAAATTTAAAACACGGTGAAATTTGACGTACGTATGGTGGAGGACAAGGGTTTGCTAGGCAAGTCCAGTGAACTTGTGATGTTGTAGGTAATTAACAAGCGATTTAATAAGTTCCAGTAAAATGTGAATGACAAGAAGAGGATATTAATTTTATTGATGCAACTTTATTTTGTTTCAAGAGGATTTAGGCCCTATCTTTTGACAACGTGTTAGATTTAATATGCTAATAAACAATGTACAACTGATTTCATTTACTTTTTTTAAAGCAATTTTTAATCCTAGCTTAATATAATCATTTTTACTTTTCCAGACAGTAAAATATTGTAAGTAATACGCCACGATGTTAAAAAAAGATATAATCCATTCGCATAATTGAGACCAACATATCATAATCCATTATAACAACCTAGGGTTTTTTTTTTTTTTTTTTTTTTTTTTTTTTTTTTGGGGGGGGGGTTACATACTGGCTACTGGCCATCCGGGTTTGGCTCTGTATAATAATGGCAAGCCTATCTATAGACAGTACATTGTATTTGGGGCTCCAATGTTAAAATCTTATGCTGAATAAGGAAGTGTTAATATTTCACTTATTAACTAATATTTTTGGATGAAACTTGGTGATTAGCTTCATTTGGTTGAAATTAATCCATTTATGGTAAAAATCTTGGTTTTAGCGAATTTCCCTATAGGGAATACGCTATTACGGTAGTAGCCATGGTAAGACCTAAGCCCGGGACCACTTTACTTTTTCGTTATGAGGTCCCCAGAAGCAAAAACACCATTCGTTCATTTTCAAATATGTATATATATATATATATATATATATATATATATATATATATATAGATCTATCTATCTATCTATCTATCTATGTGTCCGTGGTACTGATAACTTTTGAAGGGGACCTCCGATTTTGATGAAATTTGGTATGGAGGTGTAAGACGAGGTCTATTTTCATGAGTTTGCGAACCAGCATTGTCGGGTTATGGGAACAGGGTTTTATGGGGTTTCAAAGGGGTCAAAAATGGGTTTTTGACATTTTTGGACCTTAATTTTTAAAATTCATCAATTTTAACTGAAAACATTTAAAAGAGCTTAAAAAAAAAATTTGGTATTTTTAATTTTTATCATAGCATAACTGGTTACGGGGCAAATCCAAACATGTGTTTTCCATGTTAGGGTGAGGTGGGGTAATTCTGGGACAAAAATCAAAACAATCGATTTTTCTTTTACTTCTAGGTGTGTTAGGCTCAAACAAAAAATCATTTTATATATGTACTAGGTATGGCTATGAGGTCCTGAGTTTATGATGTTATCTCTTGTACTTTTTTCTTAAAAAATTAAAAACGCTGTCCCATATTTACCCCGGCGTTTGGGGCAATTATGGGACGGGTATGGGGCAATACAAGGACAGTCATATATCTCTATAGTTATGAAAGATAGGCAAAAGAGAGGGAAATAGTTGGACAGAGCATACTCTAATTGTGTACTAGGCACTGGGAAATTCTGGGACAGTACAATTTTTGTAGAGGGAAAAAATTTCAAAGAAATGCCGTCTGACCGACCGAAAAATACACAATTTTCAAGTAAAGTAAAAATTATGAAAAATTTGAGGTATTGAAAGAACTACCCCCTACACAAATTCTTTAAAGTAAAATCTTCAAAAAAAAGTCACTCTCTAAAAAATTAAGCTAAAGGCAGATTTTTTGTTTATTTTTTTCTAAAACACTGTCATTTTCCGGCTCGGTCCGAACATAGATTTAGGTATAAATGAGTTGAAATAACGTAGGCCTATTCATGATAATTAATACCTTTATTTACACACTCAAACAAGGAAAAACAGGGATTACTTTTTTCATTGATATCTAATGGGGCAGAATCTTCTTCAGACGATGAACTAAAATTTAAATTGTCACTACTTCCCCAGCTCTCCCAATCTTGACTCTCTTCACTGTCTGATGATTCTATAAAGCTTTTCTTTTGTCTTTTTACTTGAGGTTTTGACTCTAACAGGTTTCTTTTGTTTTACATTCTTTGAGACTTTGGACACATTCTTCTTTACATTTTCTTTCGGTTCCTTTTTAATCTTTATTACAGGCTTCTTCCCTTCTTTGGGCTTATTTATTTCTTATGAGAAACATTCTGTAGTTATAACTTGGGCTTTAGGGGTTACTTGTTTCCTTGGTTTAGTTACATTGCTAGATTTTCCAACTTTCCCCAACAATTTTTCTTCAAAACTACGCTTTGGGGTCACCTGCCCCGACAATAAAAAGGGTACATGATGCTGTGGCCTGATTAGAAACAGGAGATTGTATAGGTGGCATATTATTAGATGTGGATTTTGGTTCAGATTGCATGTTATTGGAAGTTGATGGTTGAATGAGCTAGTCAATAACAAAAAAAAAAATAAAATTGAGAAAAAGAATATGTCCCAAAATTGCCCCAGGCGTGTCTCACAATTGCCCCAAAAAGTGTCCCATAATTACCCCTCTAGCCTTTTATTGAATATTACATACCCTATTAATGGTAGGACTCAAGTTTAAACACCATTTTGTTGCCAAAGAAATTGTCTATCTAATAATATAAAAATTATACATGTTCAAAAATTACACAACTGTGGACAGAGAAAGTTTTCACAACAAAAACGAAAGTTTTCGGCAGCAAAAATGTAGAGTTTAACAATACAAATTTATTTTCACTGATACTCATACAATATTGTTTTAATCATTATGGTATCTAACTTATCAAATAATAAGCTACATTTTATTGATAAAATATGTTAAAATAAATAATAAAATATGATAAAAAAATAACTGTCCCTTTTTTGCCCCACTTTTTTGCTGTCCCAGAATTACCCCACTTCACCCTAATCCATTTATTTATTTTGCCCTCCACTGGTAAGACAAATGATAAAAACAACGTCTCGCAACCTCGCCCTTGTGATATTGCAAAACGCCTCTCCTAAATCTATATTCAAAACTCTATATCTTGCTTATTTATTGACATAACTTAATCAAATTTGGTTTGTACATTATCTATATAAGGTTTAACTTATACTTACTTACAAAACCCATATATGGCGCCAAACCTACATACTCACCCCCATAGGGTTTATGGGGAAAATAAAAAATTGCTAGAGTTTGATACAATTTTGTGTTTACATTCACCAATTATTGATTAACTGAAATTTTCTAACAACACCCAATGACAGCAAACCTACAAACTCGATCCTATGGTGTTTTTATGGGGAAAGTAATAATCTGAAATTACATTGGAAATTCGCTGAGTACGCAGGTCTGCTGCGACGGGGGTATTTGTACTTATAAATCATGGCAGCAAACCTGCATACTTTTTTCCCATGTTAATCATGGAAAATAGGCAAACACATTTATTTATAAACAGATGTAGATGAAACTTAGTGTATGACTTGATATGGTCCAAATGATTTTTTTTATGCTAAAAATCTACTTTTAGTGTTCCCCATGGCAGCATACCTGTATACTCTTTCCCTATATTTATCATAAGGAGAAGAGACAGTTATTTCTCTATTTATGAGCATGTGATGACATTTTGTTTACAGGTTTAAATAGCTGGTCAAAATTAATATTACTAATTTGAAAATTCGTTGAGTACGCTGATCTGCTTTGACGGGGCGGGGTATTGTTGTCTCTAGAGCAGAGACCTGTCAACAAGATGCCGATGCAGGAGTTTTCCTGACCTGATCTTGCAAAAAAGCGTGAGATGCGGAAAAATACACAGTCTTCAGTCAAAAACGTTGTTTTTATGAAATGATTAATAGTACTACTATAAACAATGTGCAAATCATATCATCCATCATGTAATTGCAAATAAACTAACATATTTTTACATTAGTTTTGAAAGAAATTAAAACTTATTCAATACAAATAAAATTTTACAAGTAATCATGCTGGCTAAATAATACACTGTTGCATACTATCATCTGGTTGATAGCTAAATAAATCAAGCAGAAGCTCTTTAATTGGTTCAGCCAACCGTGTTTAGTGCTAATCTTTACAAAGTCACCAATGGCAGAAGCCCTTTTATCATCATGTGGCATTCCAAAATAAATAACTGAGAAGGTTGTTTATATTAGTGTTGCGTAGTTTCACCAGGAGCTCCTCTGTCAGGTTTAGTTTATGTGGTTACAGACAGATAGCATTAGTGCATTGAGCACCCTCACAATGCGTAAGTTTGCGGGGCTTGGCGTGAGAGCGTGAATCAACGATCAAATGCGTGAGAGTTGAACAGGTCTGCCAGAAGCCAAAATAACATTTGTTCATTTTCATATCTTTATGTGTACCATCCATGTGTCCGGGGAGCGTAATTACAAACCCTATACGGATTCAGACAGTGTCTGACTTCGTAGCGGGATTGTAGTGGCTTGAGCGGCACGCCTACCCAACTACTACAAACCCTATACGAAGTCAGATGCAGGTGGCTATCGCCCCCACGCTAATCGCACAGTTGCAGGTATCAACGTGCAAAATTTTATCTTCACTTGCTTCCGCTGGATCATCAGTCTGACGTTCGCTCTCACATGATGTACATGATATTGTTACTTTGTGTTATGTTTGTGTACCTATAGTAAATATGAACGAAGAACAGTTTTGGAATTTTTTGCAAAACGTGTGCATTGAATATCAGTTGTGTGAGTTCAGTTCTCAAGATGAAGGTTTCAATGCAAAAGTTTATTGTAAACTTCAAGGAGAAGACTATGACTCTCAGTGTTCGAATTTTTTGGGCGCCTTCACCAAAGAAACCAAGATGAACTGGATAATATACAAAAGGTATGGAAATCAAAAAAGGGACCTCTTTCGAAAAACTTTCAAGTGCCAACATTCATCCAAAAATAAGGTTTCACACGAAAGAAAATACAAAAGTAGAAATAGAGACCGGACGTGCGATGCTTTAATTGATTTCAGATTTAAAAAAGTTTGCAGAAACACTTGGAAAAATGATCCTAACCTTAAAGGCGGTTTGAATTGCATAATAGATGTAAAGTTCAATCATAACCACCCCGTATTTATAGCTGAAGCTTTTAGCTACCTTAGAGTCTCTGAAGACACAAGAGAACAGTTTATCTCTTATTTTGAATCCGGAATGACTCCTATGGCCGCGAAAAACTACCACGAAATTCAATTAATTGAAAACGCAGAAAATGAAAATGACATTCTTAACTCATTAGCAAATGCTCAATTAAATCCAACGTTAAGGCTAGTGATCCATTTGTTTGAAATTTGGCGTAAAGAAAAATATGGTGGTAGAAATCTAGCCAGTGTATTAGACTCTTTAAAAAAAAAAAGAGTCTCTGAAAAATACAGGTAGTAATTTAATAATAGATGAGGAAACAATGACAGTTGTAGTAATAACTCCAATAATGAAAAGGGTGTTTGCACTTGAAGAATCAAATAACATGATATTTATCGACACTAGTGGTTCATGTGACCAGACTAACAGCTGTGTAACGTTTATTTTTTGCAGTAGTAAAATAGGAGCTCTTCCTTTGGGATGCATTTTACACACTTCTGTTACGGAAGATTGCTATTCAAATGGCTTCAAATTATTCAAAGATGCTCTTGAAATTAATGGAAAATATTTTAGTCCTTCTATTATTATGACAGACGACTGTGATGCAGAGAGAAACGCTCTCCACAGCATATTTCCCGAAGCTAGGCTCTTGTTATGCACATTTCATGTATGTCAGGCCGTTTGGCGATGGTTGTGGGAAAAAAACCACAATATCGACAAAGATGACGGACAAAGGATAATGGAATACTTTCAGCAAGTTTTATACGCAGATACTACCACAAGCGCACACAGTAAATTCGACGAGCTCATTAAATCAGTTGAAAATAAATATGTAAATGCAAAAAGTTACTTTGAATCACTATGGAAAAGAAGAGACGAATGGTGTTTTGCTTATCGCGAAGAAGTTCTCACGCGGGGAAATAATACAAACAACTATTGTGAAGCGTCCATCATATATTTAAGGACTTCGTTCTGCAGAGATGTAAGGCATTTAATTTGTGTGCTCTTATTGATTTCATATGTAATGTTTTCGATAATTACCACAAAAGACGCTTGATTGAATTTGCAAATTCGAGAAGGGACCAAAAACTACAGTCCCATTTTGTCAAGTTTTTTAAGAAAACTGAAAGTATTGAAATATTACAGCGAAGTGATCACGAATTCAAAGTGACTTCATCTTGTCTTACAGATGTGTATACCGTTGACACCAAATGGGAGACGTGTGACTGTTTGTATGGGAGAGGCGGTCGTTACTGTAAGCACATGTGCGCAGTTGAAACTAAATATAATATACAAATGTCAATTCGACCTCTGTTGTCGGCAGAAGAAAAAATTAAATTTGCTAAATTAGTCCTCGGTGAGGGTATTAACGCGGACTTTTTCAAGGGAATGGACGTTACAAGCGACATTGAAATTACCCCCTAAAAGTTTTTCATCGGAGGAAAAAATGATTTGTGACAACTCTCAAGCTGTTGATGGACTCGTATGTGACAGACCTACAGCTGACAATCAAAGTGAAAACCTCCGAGAGTCCACAAAGAGCTTAAGAGCGGAGCTCAATCGCATTGTTGACGTAATAGAATCTTGTCCAAGCACAGTAAATCTTGCCATCCTTAAGAAAACTGTGAACAAACTAAAAAATGTAAAAACACCAGCTCAAGCCACGAGTTTTTTGAGAGAAAAGCTTATGATAATGAAAACTAAAAAAATACGAGTACAGCTGCATCAATATCTCGAAGGAAAGAACGGGGAATTACAAAAGGAGGCGGAAGAATTCAATCTGGTAGGCCAGCCAAAATGGAAGAACTACAAGGTGCTCGTTTGTTAAAAAAGAACAAAAGAAAACGACGACACAATTTGGCCGAAAGTGTGAGGAACAATTTACCAAATGCTAAAGCCCACTAAAGTTCTAGTCTTATTTTTTACTGTAATTAATATTTTAAATTTGTCTACTCATTTCACCATATAAGTGTATTTCACAAAACATTTTAGATTCCAAAAAACTATGTAGCACCCTGCAGTTGTTTAAATATTTAGATATTTGTTAAGATATCTGTTAAAAATAAATTATATTTATAGATTTTAGTATACTGAAAAATCAATATCACAATCAGGTAATGTTCACATGGGTATTGAATAATGGGTTTCATTGTTCAAGAGAGAGATTTTGTTGTGTTATATTACAGTAAAGCCAAAAAAATATTGTTTTTTCTTTATTTTAAACTTTTATTATATTGTATTGTCCGATTTTATCATTAAGTAACTTTTTCAAATAACAAAATCAATGCCTAAGTTTTTTATATTATTGTAGATTAATGAAAAAAGTAACAGTTTACTGTAAACCAGACACATAAGTAATACAATTATACTTAATGCATTATTGTACGAGTAGTTTCAATAAGGTTGAATTTTAATTGTGAAGTTTTAAGTTCCATTATATATCTCATAAAAATACTGAATGTCTAGTTTATCAATGCCTATATGTCTTTACTTAGGATTTTAGAAAATAACATTTATTTAATGAAAGAAGAAATACTTTTAGTTTATATTATATTTTTATATTTTACATCTGTGATAGGCGTCATATAATTTCGCAGTGGTTAACAAAAGAACAGCGCTGAACGGCGCGGCGTTGCCATGTTGGTGTGTCTGAACTCGTATAGGGTTTGTAGTAGTTGGGGAGGCGTGCTGCTCGAGCCACTACAATCCCGCTACGAAGTCAGACATTGTCTGAATCCGTATAGGGTTTGTAATTACGCATCCGGGGAACTGATATCTTTTTAAGGGGACCTTTGATTGTAATGAAATTTGGTATGAAGGTGTAAGACCAGATCACTTTTTGCACGAGTTCGCGAACCAGCATGATCGGGTTATAGTTACAGGGTTTGCTAGGGTTTCAAATGGGTCAAAAATGTGTTTTTGGCATTTTTGGGCATAAATTTTTAAAAATCAACAATTTTAACTAGAAGTATTATAAAGAGAGCTCAAAAAACAAACAATTTAGTATTTTGAAATTTTAGCTTAGCTTTCTGCAACGGGTTACGAAGCCCAAAATAGGTTTCTTATGTTAATCTTATGGGAAATCAACAGAACCCTGTGTCTCGCTTATTTATTGACATAACTTGATAAAATTTGGAATGTAAATTCTCTAGATAGCTTAGGGTTTAACTGATATTTGCTTACAACACCCATATGGCGGCAAACCTACATAGGCCTACTCACCCCCATGGGGTTTATGGGAAAATTTAAGTGTCGAATATTGATACAATTTGATGTAATAGTTAACCTTATCTAACTATTACATTTTTTAACAAAACTAACATTTTCTAACAACATCCCTTGGCAGCAAACCTACATACTCATTCCTATGGTGTTTATGGAGAAAAATACAAAATCTCAAGATCTTTTCTTAAAGTCGTGCCGGATTATCAAGCGTGGCGGATCTTAGGATGCCGGATTAGTGGAAGTTTACTGTAATTAATATCATAGTTGATAGGGGCCTAACTATACAGTACAGTAGTAAAAAAAAACTTTATCAAATATTTATCTACCAACTAAAATGGCTGGGTAGCCTAGTAGCCGAGTGGTTATAGTGCTTGCCATTGAATCTGAAGGTTGTCGGTTCAATGCTGATACAAGTTAGTAGGCCTAGCTTTTTAAAGATTGAAACTGGACCCAGCTGCCATTGCTTTTTGGACTATAATATAAAGACCCTGTCTAAAGAATCAGCTGTTCTTAAGCAGTTAACAAAACCACCCAAGGTATCACACCCATTCTACACCATTCATCCATTCATATTCCCCTTGGTACCTCTTGTCAGCGTTTAAAACATTTATCATTGTTAATAGGATTATCTCATATTTTTCAGTTACCTATATTCAAGCAAATAAGCAGAAGGTTTTCCAACATTGTTACGTTACCTATGTAATTAATAAGTTCATGACACTGATTTAAAACTTAACACAATTCTTTTCAGCTGTTTCATGTAGATATGTCATCAAGACCTGTAATTAAAAAGTTGGATGAAACAGTTGTTAATAGAATTGCAGCTGGAGAAGTAATACAAAGACCTGCAAATGCAGTGAAGGAATTACTTGAAAATAGGTAAGAAACGGTTTACATTAAATTACTAGCTTTTACACGCTGCATCGTTCAATCACCAATGGGGCGAGCTCATTCGCTCCTCTCACTTGCCTAGCTCTGCAATTAATGAAATGAGAAATGAGAATGTTTATTTCCAGAAAGCAAGTATGTAGAGGCAAAAGGAAAACGTCCATGATTCACAAAAAAGTTTAACCTAAGACATGCAATAACCAAAAGATTATCATGTTTGCTCCATTCACTTGCTCCCAGAATTATCTTGTTCGCATGGCCCACTTGTCTAAAATACAGATTAAGAACAAATAACGTGTTCAATTTAACTAATTCAATTCAGCCTAATCATTTTATGGAAACCCTTAAGAATAGAACAGAATGAGAACTTGCAAAGTCAGTAAAGCGGGCCCCTTAAAAAAATTAACTAAAATAAGGCGTTGCGTTATTCTTAATAATTTTACATTATTTTCGTTAATTTTGAGAATTGATTCTCATTTTAATAATCACTAGTTTTAAAATGAAAATCTTCAAATACAAAAAAAAACAAAAAAAAAAAAAAAAAAAAACAAAAAAAAAAACAATTCACCCCTAACAACAACCAACTGGAAAATGTCAACAAAGAAATCAAAATATTTACCAGTCACCAGCAGAGTATATTAGTAAAATTAAATCCAAAGTGAATGATGGAAGTGAAGTTTTTGGACTGTTAATTGGCACATGAAAACGATTCCAAATTCTTTTGTTTCGGTAACGGAAAGATTTGAATTTTGTCCCCTAAACAATATCATCAAAATTGTAGTGGCACGAATGTTAAAAGGTCAATTTTCATCATTAGAAATCATCTAAGGACTATAGAACCAGAACTAAATTCCAGCGTAAATTTAGAAAATTGTGTTGTGTACTGTGTCTACCAGGCAAACCACTAATTTGTCCTGTTGTAATTTATTTCAAAATATTATTTTCTCTCTCTTGGCTAAATACATGAAAGCATTTAGACACTCATGAGCAAATGTTTAGGATAGGTAATTGAATTCAATTTTCTTAAAACTTAATCATAGGGGCACTCCAAACCACTATGTGACAGCATTGATAAGAAATCTAAGTTAATAATTGGATAAGAAATAAGGGTGTCTTGCTAGCCTAGCGATGAAGTTTTTGGACTGTTAATTGGCACTTGAAAACGGTTCCAAATTCTTTTGTTTCGGTATCGAAAGATTTGAATTTAGTCCCCTAAACAATATCATCAAAATTGTAGTGGCACGAATGTTAAAAGTTGAGAGTTGACCTAGAAAATAAAACATTCAGACACCATGTATAGCCTATAAGTAAATCCCCAATTATGAAAGCAAGAAAGATCCTGACATATGAATCACCTGGTCTTTAGTAAAAAAGTACCTAGACTATTTTAAAGGCTCATCACACTCACCCTTCAGTGATATTCATTCAGCTTAAAATATGCATCGATCAGTGTTTGAAAGAAAGCATAAAGTAAACAAACACTTTGATAAAGATTATTTCCGGTCAATTGCCAAATTGAATTTTAATTAATAAATAAATATATAAATATAAATATAAATATATATATATATATATATATATATATATATATATATATATATATATATATATATATATATATATATATATATATATATATATATAGCAACTCCGACTGAGTGTAAGACTTTTGTGAGAAGAATGCTGCTTGATGCCAGCAATGAATGATGATTTTTCTCCTGTAAGATGCAAATACTGAGCTGGATTTGTTTATTAGGTTTATCGAATTAGATAACGCTAAATCTGGTGGTGCCCAGGTGGACTCAGATTGTCGTGATCTGTTCTCTCATAAGATTTTCTTAGATGGTTACTCAAGAATGCCATCTATTGATTATGCCATTCTTCTGTAACTTTGAATTTTTCTTTCAGTTTGGATGCTAAATCAACAAATATTCAAATTACTCTTAAAAGTGGAGGATTAAAACTACTTCAGGTAAGTTTCAAATTTGTATTTGAGTAAAGAAAGAATCAGTTATTTTGTTTTGGTATTTTAAATTATATGCTAAGCCATACTTGCCATTATGTAATACAGTACACCCTTGTTCATCCAACTTGGTGACATCGAAATCCACTTCATCGGAACTGGATTTGAATTTTTCCAACTAGGGTTCACATCCAGGGGGTATACCCTCCAGGGAAAGGGGAGTCCAGAGGCCTTTCCTCAGGGAAATTAAAAATAAATAAATAAAATAAATAACAACCTAAAATACATGTTTTTAAGCTAACTTAAGCACATTTTTTCAAGCAATAACGCAGAAAAGTTAAAATTAAGGAAATATTTTATTCTGTTCATTGATTGTAAAAAAACTACAAATGATACACAATTAGAATAACTGTTTACTCAGGCTTACAGAAGTTCTATTAAGAAGCTCTTTTACAGGTATTTTCCATCATTAAGAAGCTCTAATGTTGAAAAAAAAGTGGAACTTTTAACTCTTTGTCCTTCTAGCAGTTTTTTACTTTCTTTCTAGGAGTGTCTCTTTTTTTTACTTAGAAGGCGGCCTTTTACGTGATTCGAGGAATTCTCGATTAAAAAAAAATTCTTTGAAGTCAAAGGGTGAAATCTTTTCACGGCTCTCTAATATGACATCTATAATAGCAGGCTGGGAAGAAACTGAAATTCTCAAAATGTTTTCAACATTCTCACTTGTTATCTAAATCTATACTTGATTTTTATGAACTTTATCTTAGTACTGAATTTAGATTCACAGGCGCAAGTTGATGTAATAACAAACATAATTTTCTGAGCAAAGTCAATTAAGTTAAATTTCCTTTGCCGGATTTTTATTACACTTAATTAGTAAATATAATATATTTGTATAAAGTATTTTGTAACTTTTTTTCATAAAAATTTGTTTATAAATTTTTTTTATAACTCAAATTTTGGTCCGAGGGCCACGAAAAATCGTCACGTGCATAGTTAGGATGCCTGCAGTACACGAATGTCTCACATTTTCCATCTCCAGAAGCTTTTTTTATTTAATCAGTGTGATTGAAGAGGCAGTGCAATATTCACTTGGGAGGTAGGAAAGGATATAAACATCCGCTTACAAAATATCATTCTTGCGACTACACCTGAGCTGCGTGGAACGGCGACAAAAGGTATATTATCAGTTCATATAATTTTTTATATGTTTATTACTAGAGGAACAAGAGTGTTCTGAAGTATATTTGGTCACAGGCAGGGGCACATAGTGAAGCTTCTCTTACAAGCAAAAGTTTTGTCATTGAGGCAGAAGCAATTCTTTGAATTTGTTCCCTGCCTTTGTTCATTGGTTTAATTATTAACGATCCTAATAAATGAATTAACGGCCTATGTCAGTTAGAAAGCTACTATACACAACTTAAGTCATGAAATTTACATTCACCTTTCTTTCATGCTTGGCTTAAAATACGCCTTGAAAGCATAGTCATTTCAAGCGAAGAAAGAAGGAAGGCGTAACTGCTGGCTAGATTACATGGAAGGCCAAACCCAATCCACATTCATCTAACTTGCACTTACAAACTTAACACCACAAATATTTAAAATGGGGATCATCAACTTAATTAATTAATGTGTAATCATCAAACTATAAAATAATAAAAAACAACAAAAGGTTTGTTTTATTCCTTTTAGCACAAAACGTAAAAAATCCTCATAAAGTATAATTGACAAACATTTATAATGATATTTTATTCCTCCCGTAGTTCTATTATAAAATATATGATAATAGATATATGCCATAGAACTATGATAGTGTAATACCGGCCCAAGGGAAGCTTCGCCTTTTGTATAAATTTTTGTTGAACCACTGGTTAAAAACCTTTCACATTAACATATTTCTTTATATCTACACAGTTATCAGCTGATTTTGTTCAATTTAATAGCTAAGCTTACAAAAAATCTCTAAAGGGGTCCACAAACTATCAAACATGCTTGACACGACGTTGGGCCCGACATCGGATCCAACGTCAGGCCCGATGTTGGACCCAATGTCGGGTCTGACATCGGACCTAACAAATTGGGTTAAACCACTGCCGGTCCCGACACACCACCCGATTGAGCATCCAACAGACTGTCGAAGATGTTGGATGAACCATCGGGTCCGACGTCGGGTCAAGCATGTTCAATAATGTGTGGACAACATGGAAACTTTGAAGAGCTGTAGGACAAAAACCGGATTTTCCCAGCATTGAGACCAATGCCAATCAATTAATTCATAATAGCAAAAACCCCTATATTCTTTAAAAAATAAAAATCCTTAAACAGAAAAACTTTTTTGAAATCAGTATTTGTTTTAGAGTATAAGATAATTTCTTTCAGTAGGGCCTGACTTTTAAAGGCTGTTTTATTTTGAAGCTTAACTAAGGCGACTTACACTACAGACCGAAATGCTCAGTGCTTGATGTCACAGCATCAGATGTGCAAGCTGATCAGTGTTGTCAAGGAGGATGATTCCACCGATTTTCAGGAAATGATCAAAATAATTAATTACATTAAAAAAACATTTCAGATTAGTTGGTGCTATTGTGATATTTTACCAAAAGTGGTAAAGGGACATTCCAGCCTGTAGTGTAGCCAGCCTTTTCTCAACATTAGTCCTGATAAAAGGGTAACAGTGTTTAAGTAACTTATTAGAAAGCAACTGTTACAAGGAATGTTACGAAGCTAATCCACCAAATGCTGTGAATTAAATTACCACCTGGAATAACAACAGTCAAATAAAACATGAACCATTAAAAATAATAATGTAAGTCTCCAATTTATGGGATATTAGCAAAGATACAACACAAAACCCTCCCACTACTATATCTGTCTTTTTCACACAAAGTATGAAGTAAAATAAAAAAAGCCACAGATATTTTTGTTGTCAGTCTATTATTGTGAAAAAATATGACTACTGATTTATTTATTTTTTGGCTAAATTAATATTTTGTTCCACAGATACAAGATAATGGGTGTGGTATTAGAAAAGAGGACATGGAGATTGTTTGTGAACGCTTCACTACCAGTAAACTTTCACAGTTTGAAGACCTCAACTCCATTGCAACTTTTGGTTTCCGAGGCGAGGCCCTGGCGAGTGTTAGCCATGTAGCTCATCTTACAATCACCACAAAGACAGATGATCAGCCTTGTGCTTATAAGTATGTTATTTCGTAAACCATCAATTGTATTATTTGTGTTGTACATTACAGGAGGTTTAATTAAAGAGATAGAAATCCACAGAGAAAAATTCATTAGCATTTACATGGCTAGTTTTCTTTGAAAACTAATCAAAAGCAATATCATGCTTTAGTAGGGGACCCAAGCCCTCAAAATCCCATTGAGGTGATACCCGAAAGATATACTCTTGAAATCGATTATACCTTTTTCTGGGTACACTAAGGGTCACCAAAACCAATGTTGCCACGATGAACTCTCTTGCAAAAGTGGTTTTATCTTGTGTTAAAAATATGAAAATTTAAGTGATTTTTTAATGTACTTGTTGCATAATAATAGTCATAGCTCCGTTGTTTTTCGGTCGATTTTGATAAATTAAAGATAGAAATGTTCACAAAAAGTAGGCAAACAAGACTAATGCATTTTAAACGCTTTTATTACACCGGAAAGTAGTTGAAAAGCCTCTGAAACAAAAAATATTGTTCCAAAATATATTTATGTTTGTTTCCAATTATGTTTACGTCATACCAATGGCTCCGATGTCACTAAATATGGTACCGCTAGATAGATTAGGTAGTTTACAACAATTTATGTCTCTTATAGTTTTTTCCTATGAAGTGCCGTTTTCGAGTAAAATGTAATTTTACAAAGTTTGTCAGGTCGAGGGCCGCGCGCTATTGGCGGGTCTCGTCGACGTAGACCGCCGCACAGAGCTAAGTTATCAATCATTCTATTGTCATTTTAAGACTTAATAATGTATACCAAGTTAATATTTAATCTGAACTGCTTTCGTTGTACCTGCTTGAACATAAATTGCAATTACCCTGTTGCAGCAGACCTGCGTACTCAAAGTGTTTTAATTGTGTCTATAATAAATTGTCATCGCCAAATTAAGTGTTTGGGTTTGCAGGATTATTATTTTTTTCTGCAGGGTTAAAAATTTATACATAAATGAAATTATACATAAAATGGTTTGTCGATATATATATATATATATATATATATATATATATATATAAACAATCTGCATTGGTACTTTAAGATCTTACAAATTAACAATTGTAATCGTAACAATATTTGTTTACTATCGATGCAAACACCATAATCCATTAAAATTTTAATATGAATAGTTAATTAATTGTAATGTAGATATATTATAAACTATTTTAACTAATATTATTAACTAACTAATATTATTAACTAATATTATACTCAATACAAAAATGGGAAACCAGAGATTGACTATTTTGTATAACATTTTGTTGATTACTCTTGCCAACTCTGCATAGAATTGTTCATCCATATACAAAATTCAATAATAATCCTCCCATATCAGCAGGCAAGGATACTTGAAGCTTTAAATTAGGGTCAGACAATAAGGATGTTATTCTAAAATTAAATTTGAAATTTTCCGATTAGAATAACATTGAGATTGGTTTGAGCTTTTTAAACATCCGTTAACGTACAACTGTAGTTTTTGGTGATCACCGATATTCACAATATTGGATTGGTCGGATTTCATTGATTTATAACTACATGTAACTTTTGTATTGTATCCAAATAAATTCCTCGATGTCGAGCAACACGTGCACTAGTTGTAAATTAATTACTTTGACAGAGAAAAATCAACAGAATTGATCGCTTGAATGCCAAACTGAAAATTGTTTAGTTCTTCAGGTAAGCTCGTTCGCTACGCTCACTCGCTGCAAGTTTATTATAATATCCTCTGGTCTTTTATTTTCAATCTTCCCTCAATACTTTAATGAACAACAGATATTTATAAAATTAATATTCCTAAATTTAATTATTTTCCATTATCAAAATTGTTGCTTCCATAAGAATAACATGACAACTTAACTTTGAAGTCGTGTGAGGCGGAGCCCCATCTAAGTATCTGGATAAAAAGTATACTATATGTCCTCCCCCCCTCCCAAATTTGGTGGGAAATTGGTTTAGCAGTTCTTGAGTTATAAATGGTGTAACTAACACGATTTTTTTATATTATACCTATATCGGTATTGCAAATTTTCAAAATTTTACTTTTGTTTGTTGAGAATAATATTTCACATAACAATAGCTTAAAGTAATGATGGAAACAACAAAGTTGTGAGAACCCTTCTTTTAAGGCCCGATTAGGCCTAATGAAGCTTGTTACTGACAGACCACTTTTTTTTCTTATGGAATACTTGTAATCCATAACCAATATTCGTTTGGAATCTTTTAATAAAGGAAATTGAAATGTGAAAATAAAATCAATCTTGTAAAATATTTGGAGAAACATTCATGCACAAAAAATTATATCATCTATAACTCCGATAATCCTAAACTGTTTGATACTCAATAAAGTTTTATGAATTATGTAGGCATAATATAAGTTACTAACGATGATGAAACAAAGTTATTAACCCAAGGCATTGAAGGTTCAAAATAGTCAATACACGATTTCATTGTTTAATCAATCAATATTAATATACACCATCTTAGACAAATATAGTGAAAGTTATTTTTTATGTGTGAAAGTATGATAAAAAGTGTATTTGGTTAACGCCATTAAAAATACCCCCGTCGCAGCAGACCTGCACACTCAGCGAATTTTTAACAGGATTCCTTTTTTTAATTCAACCATAAACACCATGGGAAAGAGGATGTAGATTTGCTGCCTTTTGGGTATTGCAAGTAGATATAGGAAAATCCATTCCCAGTGCATGTAACTAAATTGCATCAAATTCTGATATTTTTTATTTTCCCCATAAACCCCATAGGGGTCTTGGGGTTGAGTAGGTAGTTTTGCCGCCTTATGAGTGCTGTAAGTAAATATAAGTTAAACCCTACCTAGTGAATGTACTCGTACATACTAAATTTGATCAAATTATATCGATAAATAAGTGAGATACAGGGTTTTGTTAATTCCCCATAAGAATAACATAGAAAACCTATTTTTGTATTTTCTCCGTAACCTGTTAGGCCATGTTAACAATTCAAAATACTAAATTGTTTGTGTTTTGTAGCTCTTTTAAATGGTTTTAGTTAACATTGTTCAATTTTAAAAACTTATGTCCAAAAATGCCATAAACCCGTTTTTTTGCCCTTTTAAAACCCCCTAAAACCTTGTTCCCATAACCTGATATTGCTGGTTCGCGAACTCATGAAAATATACCTGGTCCTACCTACAACTTCATACCAAAGTTCATCAAAATCTGAGGTCCCTGTCAAAAGTTCAAAATTTGAACTTTAATTAACTTAAAGTTAATTTATTAACTTTAAATTAGTGTTATTAGTACCACGGACATATATATATATATATATATGAAAATGAACGAACAGTATTTTTGGCCTCTGGGGACATCAAAATGAAAAAGTAACCTGGTCCCATAATAGCGTATTCCCCATAGGGTAATTTGCTAAAACTAGGGGGCCCGTACGCAAAATTCGCATTTTGTAATGTATTCCTTTCTGTTTGTGAAAACCTCAGCTACAGTACAATTCAAAGGAATTATGCCTTTTCAAACAATATTTGTGTTGATTATGTAGTGAAAGACGAACTATTTTTGTCTATAGTCTATATTCCAAATGTATCTGTGGGTAATCTGTTGTTAAGCTAAACATTTTAAAATCCTGTATGAAATTTGGTCAACATTTTAAAGCGCCCTCTAGAACTAAATCAAAGGCTAGGGGGATGAAGCTTGAAACGAAATGACCCGACGTGCCACGTGCTAGAACATAAGATTTAAAATGCAACATAAATCTTAAAAATCTGAATTAAGAATAATTTTGATACGTTATGGCAAGAATATTGCAATCTTATGTAGTATAATTATAAAACATTTTAATCATATGGAGAACTGTGTTATCTAAATAAATCGAAAACTAAACCGGTTTGCAGGAATTCAATATTAATAATATGATCCTTATTTTTAAAGCTGCAAGTATTCATGTCTGATTAAATTAAAGACATTTTGATTTAAGGCAGTATGAAAGTTGTAACATGGATTTTGTTCAGTGTTATCAATAGTTATCAACGCTCAGCAACGTAATGTCACAAAATAGTAAATTGTATAGTCTGAAAGTAATACACAATACAGAAATTTTTCAAATATATATCGACAAACCATTTTATGTATAATTTCATTTATGTATAAATTTTTAACCCTGCAGAAAAAAATAATAATCCTGCAAACCCAAACACTTAATTTGGCGATGACAATTTATTATAGACACAATTAAAACACTTTGAGTACGCAGGTCTGCTGCAACAGGGTAATTGCAATTTATGTTCAAGCAGGTACAACGAAAGCAGTTCAGATTAAATATTAACTTGGTATACATTATTAAGTCTTAAAATGACAATAGAATGATTGATAACTTAGCTCTGTGCGGCGGTCTACGTCGACGAGACCCGCCAATAGCGCGCGGCCCTCGACCTGACAAACTTTGTAAAATTACATTTTACTCGAAAACGGCACTTCATAGGAAAAAACTATAAGAGACATAAATTGTTGTAAACTACCTAATCTATCTAGCGGTACCATATTTAGTGACATCGGAGCCATTGGTATGACGTAAACATAATTGGAAACAAACATAAATATATTTTGGAACAATATTTTTTGTTTCAGAGGCTTTTCAACTACTTTCCGGTGTAATAAAAGCGTTTAAAATGCATTAGTCTTGTTTGCCTACTTTTTGTGAACATTTCTATCTTTAATTTATCAAAATCGACCGAAAAACAACGGAGCTATGACTATTATTATGCAACAAGTACATTAAAAAATCACTTAAATTTTCATATTTTTAACACAAGATAAAACCACTTTTGCAAGAGAGTTCATCGTGGCAACATTGGTTTTGGTGACCCTTAGTGTACCCAGAAAAAGGTATAATCGATTTCAAGAGTATATCTTTCGGGTAGTCTATCACTATCTCGCTTATTATGCACGATAGAGGCGGCTGGGTCCCCTACTAGCTTGGGGGTCATATCTACTAAACATTTTTTTATTTACATCCCTTGGGCATAACAAATAAAAGAGGTCTATTGTAAAATCCTATTTTACCATAACAGGTTGTCCACATCCTGGAAAGTCAGGGATAGTCGGCGAGAGTCAGGGAAGCAAATTCTGACCTGGGAAAGTTAGGGAAATAGGTAAAATCTGGAAAGTCAGGGAAATCCGCCCTAATCTCGAGAGAACTTTTTAGTGCTTCAGTTAGCCGTACCCTGACTAATGTAACATTTTTCGGGATTTTTACTATCGTAGGGCAATTCAATATTGCCGTACATTTTTGCTTGGAATATTTTTAATTGTTAATCTTTCTATTTTTTGGATTTTAATTAGTTGTTAGGTGTGCAATGGCTGCTAAATAGAGTAAAATTTAATAAATTGTGGCTTGATGCCAAAATATTTCCTAAAATTAATGAGTTGATTAGACTTGGTATGGTATATAAAGATGCAATTCTTGCTTATTGTAAATGTGTCGCAAGTCGTTCAAGCTCACTCATAAGGCGGCAAAACTACCTACTCAACCCCAAGACCCCTATGGGGTTTATGGGGAAAATAAAAAATATCAGAATTTGATGCAATTTAGTTCAAGCTCAGTATCATGTGTAGTTCAATATCACATTTTGAAGGCCCTTATCATTTAAATCACATGCCGGCTGAATATTCCCTGCCAGCAATATCTCTTTTCTCTAAAAAAAATTTCAGTAATATTCACCTAATTTAAAAATTTGCGAAACTGAAGAGGGTCTGGTCTCAATTAGTTTGGATTACTTGAAATCTACTGTAGTTAAATTTTTTCCTTACTTATCTCTGGAGTAAAATTTTAGAAAGAAACATGCTATTAAAATTTATGAAATTTTTTAAACATAACAAGTGAGTATAACGATAATTACTCTCTAGGATAATGCAGTCTGGATACAGCACTTAAAACCTACTTTTAATATTTTAATTTTGAACCATCAGGGCTTCATATGAAGATGGAAAGTTAAAAGGTCCAATCAAAGCATGTGCAGGTAATCAAGGAACACAGATAACCGTTGAAGATTTGTTTTTCAATGTTTCAACAAGGAGGAAAGCATTGAAGAGCCCCTCGGAAGAGCATGCTCGAGTTTTGGATGTGGTATGTAGCCAACATTATTACCAACTTTGAATAGTTTATAAAAAATAAGTAAGCAAAGGTATTTAAATATATACATTGCCTTAGTAGAACAATGCCCGCAGTGTGACATTGTCATGAAATGACAGTGTAAGCTGCAGCGAACAAGCCAAACTGACAACGTGAAACCTTAAGTCATGGCTGTTGACAAATTTATTCCGATAAGTCAATTAAATTATTTTATGCCAAATATTATTAATGTTACAAACTTAAATGGTTGACAATAATTTTGTTTGTTTGAACTTTGTACTTGGCGATAGTAGGAACGTTGTTATTTCACAAATAACTGCGGACAGTTTCCAATAAAAATGTGTAAACTTAAGAGAAAAAGTTTACAATGTTTCGTGGTCTGGAATATAATTTCATGTCTAGGTGAAATAAACACCAAGAACTTGAACCAAGAAAGCAAGCCTGGGTAGCTGAATGGTTGTAGTGCACGCTTATGAATCTAAGGTTGCCAGTATGATCCTTTTGTAAAGTTAGTTGCTTTTTAAAGGTTTGATTGCTGATTCAGTTACCATTTATTATTGGGCTATTAATTTAATGATGCCATCAACAGATCGATGTTACATAATAACAGGATGAAGGTTTGGGCAGTTATTTATCAAAACGTAAAAAAATGCCAAATGCGTATAAACACACTTAATAATAAAAGATGTTTGAACAACTATGGTAGTAATAACACACTATAGAACATATCTTAAACTAAAAACATTGAAGCACGTAAGAAGAGGTAAAAAAACAATAAATAAATATACTCAGAGCTATAACAGAAAACTTTAAAATCACAGAAAAAGCCCGATATGAACATGCATTGAAATCTACGGTTGACTGATTGTTGTACTCAATTGGTATCAACACAAATTTTGGTGAGTTTTAAATTTGAAATATGATCTCAAGGCTCCAGCAAGTACAGTAGAAGCCTTCAAATCCGGCCACCTTGGGATTGGACTGCCAGCCGCATTTCAAAATGGTCGGATTAACTGGCAGATTATTAAACGAGTTGAACAGAGACCTGTATTATATATGTGTTCCAACAATGAACTATTAGGGTATATTTAACAATGAAGGGTATCATACTTGCTCAATCAATACACTGCAGGCCCATATTGACATTGTAACAATCATGATTTATTCGCTCAAACGTAATACAGGTGGAAAGACGATTGGAAAATAGGCAAGCGGTCGCTAGCGATGAAACTGCGTTCAATGGACAATAATACTGGTCTTCTGTTACAACAGAATCCTTCTAGTGACTCTCATGTAACATTGATTATTGGGCTGCGAATTGCACGGAAAGAGATAATGATTAAAAATAGAGCTTGAACACAAAGTTTTAGAAGACATTCAAAACAGAACAGCCTGGAAATCGGTAATTGATTTGATGTATTTTAGTAATATAACATGGAATAAGTTGACTCGTGTCTATTTTGGCCGTGGGAAACGAACGCAGCTGAACGTTTCACTTGGCGAACCATTTGAGGACAGACTAGAGGGCTTTTACTGTACTGTTTTAGTATTATTGTAGGTCAGTTGCTATGCAGTGCATAATCCCAAGGTCGGCTCGGTTTCCTTGTCAAGAAACAGGGAGAGTGTTTGGTGGATTTGAGGACCGAACCAGACTGAAACACATGTTGATAACATCCGTATTATTGTAGGTCAGTCGCTATGCAGTGCATAATCCCAAGGTCGGCTTCACTGTCAAGAAACAGGGAGAGTGTTTGGTGGATTTGAGGACTGAACCAGACTCAACACATGTTGATAACATCCGTATTATTTATGGAAACAACATCACAAGGTAAATATTGTCAATAAAAAATCAAAGTTTTTTTCAATTTCCGTTATTGATACAAGTTTTAGTCTGTTTTACCACTGAAATTTGAACTTTTTAATTGGTTTAGTTCAAATAAATTTAAATCACATCATGATATTGTTTAAGTTTAGACTAAGAACGCTTGGGATTTATGTTGTTTAAAGAAAAATCATTTCACCTAGTTACAAGAACTTGTATTTTCCTTGTATACAGTACACTCTCGTTCATCGGAACTAATGTGGCGGACGGCCGGTTCGGATGTCAAAAAATTCCGATGAAGCGGAGTCCGTCGTGAGTCATCATTTCCGCCCGTACGGTGACCTATCGTGATTGTATTCAATCTTGTTTTTAAGATAACACAAGAGATTTTATGAAAATAAGGCACTCAAACTTTGAACATGGTAACAATGAACCTATAGGAATAAAAACAACGCAGGAAATAAAGATCCAAAATTGTTATTCGCATATTCCATATTCATATTACATTCATATTCCGGCAGCCAACTGACTTCCACGTAACACAGGTGCAGACGCGACGCGATACAGACTGAATGACAGTTTGAGTTTGGGAAGCGGTCGAAACGGATGTTCACTTCCTGCCCCCTTCCTCTTTCTATTTTTATGCGAATACTCCACGGCCTCGTAAATCACATCGATGTGTACAGATTATGGAAAACGCCTGATGACGTTTGATGCAAAATGTGATACTTCACTGTTGTGCGGATAGAACGAATGGAAATTGAAGGCGCTAAAACGGAAAAATTATTTATTTCGTAAGAAAAAAAATTAATGATATCCAGATTTTCAGTTCCGATGAAGCGGAGTTCCGATGTCGCCGAGTCCGATGAACGAGAGTGTACTGTATTGCCTTTCGTTCTTGGTGGCGTTGGTTCATGATTGTAAACTAATTTGTATTATTTGATTGTATTTAGGTTACAATTATAGACTACTGCCAGCAAGAACGAAAGGCAATATCCTAGACTCTACTAAGAGTAAGGTATACAGGGTGACCCTGAACTCTCAACCTTCCTTTTCAGGTATTAACTTATTCCTGGACCAAAGACAAACCAAAATATCATATTTAAAATTTTCAAAACTCCACAGTTACCCGTACAGCTGCCATTTTGTATTATTTATGGAATTATTTGGTACACAGCTTTTTGAAGGAAAGAACTAGCTAAAAAAATAAAGTAACCTTTTATCATTCATATATTCAAAATGGTGACTTTTTAAAATCTTTTACCTTAAATTGCATAAAAGCTACATAAGGTAGAAAATGTTATGTTTTTATGTGATTTTTAGAAAATTTAATTTAAAATCCAAAGATGTAAAAATTATGAAAATCGGTTTATGAATAAGTGAGATAGAGCGATTTATCTGAGGCTAGTCACGGTTCGACCGCTTCCCCTGGAGCAGTTTTGGTATGAAATCCATTTTTGACCTGGCGCCGTGACCATGCTTTTCGCGCAGCAACCCGCTGAGATGCGTGACTGTATTAAAATCGCTCTATCTTGCTTATTAATTAACCGGTTTTCATAATTTTTACATCATTGGATTTTAAACAAAATTTTAATTTAATTAATGAAAAAAGAAATTTTTTTAATCATATTATTTTAATAATTTACATTCTTTTGTAAAAGAGTGCCAAACATCACTTATTTTCTGTTTGGTCATTTTGGCTATATGATACATCTGGAATAATTATTGCGACAGAGTAATGGGGACAGACGATGTAAGGTGCTAAACTAGTATTACCAATAGATTGGCCAGAATTTTAGTATGTTTAAGGAGTTAAAAGCTCCCGTTTCCAGTTTAAATTAACAAATAATTATAAATAACATTTAAATGGACGAGTTATATATTCCTATAGGGAATTCCTCGTAGGGAAATTCACCGTAAAATAGTTTTTTGACTATTTTTTGTCAGAATCGGTATTAAAGCCTATGGTGCAAAGAATAAAGAATTGACAATTTCTCGATACCACCGATATCAAAGGTATCAATGAATTTAGAATTGGAATCGGCACATCTCTACCACAAAGTTATATTTTAGAACCGTAACAACTTAATGAACATTAATGTAACTATATAATCCTTTTTAGTGTTCATCTGAATAAGAACCATTATATTTTTATATGACAAAAATCCCTCTTTGGAGGGTTTGTCACAATATTAATAGTTCTGAATGGTATTAACATATTTGTGTTTGTCTTCCAGGGAGCTTCTAGAAATAAATACAGAGGATGGAGGGCTACAGCTTAAAGTGCACGGGTACATTTCCAATGTAAATTTCTCCACAAAGAAACCATTATTTCTCCTGTTTATAAATAACAGACTAGTGGACTCGTCAGGTACAATAAATTTTTAATTTCTCCTATTTTCTTACCCAACCTACTTATCCTCTTTTCTCCAGTGTAATAAAATGTTTTTTCATGTATCACTTACAACCACCTTAACACGTTCGCTACCAGCCGCCGCATATATGCGGCAGTCAAGCCACTCCCTCAGCCCACCAACAAAATCATGGACTTCCCTGTAGACCGGTCCTAGTGGCTGTGACTTGCGCCACAGACCATGAATAGAATCAATAGAATCTGTCTACAAGTGTTGCCAACTGGCCAGTGACGTCAGTGATCGTCCTAGCCACAGACCAAGCGCCGCACATATGCGGCGGACAATCCCGTAGACCGTGCCTAAGCTATCTAACCTTTAAAATAGACCGTACTGAAAAAATTTCGTATTTAGTATCATGGAACCAGCACCGCAGATCTGCGACGGCAGTCTATTTTAATGAGCCCAGCCGCCGCAGATCTGCGGCTGTGGGCTCTGAGTAGAACTTGACCGCCGCAAAATTGCGGCGGTGGTCTGTGGTTACGATTTTTTTCAGTATTGTGGTAGCGAACGTGTTAATCTTAGAAGCGGATTCAACTGTGTAGGACTGAGGTCATGAAGTAAAATAATGAAAAACTTCCACACTATCCTGAAATTTCGCAGGTAAAAAGGAATATGCCTATTCCAAATTAATATTATCTAGAATCAGGGTGTCTAGCAGTCGGGAAAAGTCGGGAAGTCGGGAATTAGCATAGAAATTAAATAAAGTCGGGAAAAGTCGGGAATAAACATATAAATCATAACAAAGGTCGGGAAAATTAAGTAATAAACAAACTAAAGATAAAAAGTTGAACATAATTCAATCACAAAGGAAAGGACGTCTGGTTCTAGGAAGATAACAATACAATAGGAGAAAATAGATGGAATGCGGAACATCTGCCGATAAGAGCTCTATTGTTTTGACATCCGGCCGGCCAGCGATCGCTTATCTGATTTACGACCTTATCAGTTCCCTAGTACAATATATTCGGTTTTTGATCTAATTATCGTACAAAAACAAATTATAGGTCATTTTTTTCGTCTGATTTTCATAAATTGAATAAAACTTTAATCAAAGTTGTACGACCTATGGTTCAACCGATATAGGTAAATTAATGTTATTATTATGTTGTTTTCAATAATGAACTCAAAAATACTACAACAGTCCTTATTTTTTATAAATATACTGTAAAAAATTATTATTTTACAGAATTAAAGCTAAAAATAATTATCTTAACAAAATGCATTTGTATAACACATAATAGCTAGTAGGAAAAAAAATTAGACATGGAATAATAAAACATTTCTTAAGCCATAACTTGATGGGGTTTCTAAACTTTTTTTAAATGGTTGGATTTTATTCTATTCTCCCACATATTTCATCAATTCCTACAAAAATACAATAGTCAAAGTTTTTATCTTTTAGTTTTAGTTTTTTATTAACATTGCAAATTTGCCCACTAAAATGGTTGTATTGCTTTTTTGACACTTTCAGATAAAATATAAGGCCAGTTATACATAAGTCTCCCCACATAAGTTGACGAATGGCCAAAAACAGGTGGGAAAGGTGAGGAGGGGAGAGGAGGTACTTTTCCAAAAACATCGAGCTTATGTCACAAGCAAATTTTCATAGAACAGCTGATTATCCAATAATTTTAACTGAATAGTAGTGCAAATTCATTCGTCAAGTTACGCGGTGTTGGTTATAGTAGGATAGACATTTTATATTTATATATTTTCTTGCAATAACTAACTGGTCTTATTTAAAAAGCATAAATGTGTAAAAGGCGGAAAATAGGCATAAGCCTAATTTTAGATGGTAACCTTGAGTTGTTTCATGTTTACATCTAAGATAAACTGAAAAACTGTCAACCGACAACCGGTTCAAGTGAAAAACCGAACAACAAAACTAAACCGATAAATTTTGCAACCGACCGATCACTAGTATTTATATAAAATGCAAGGTCTTGAAATTTCGATAAAAGTCTTGAAAAGTCTTGAAAAAGCCTATAAAATAAGTTTGTTTGCTAGACACCCTGAGAATATTACTTTTAAATAAAGAACAGTTACAAAATGAATGTCTGATCAAAGCTAACAAAATAATTAACTGAAGCATTAACATTTTCTGCACATTCTTACTAATACCTCAAAAATGTTTTTCAACCCCTCCCTACAAATTTAAGAGCTGTGAAGACCCCAATTTACACCTCATCTTTTTTTTTATTTATAATTTTCCCCCTGTTTGATTATTAATAAACTGGATGTAGGTTTAAATTTATTTTTAAATCCCCTTTCACTGTACCAATTTTTTTTGCAGCAATCCGCAAGACATTGGATTCAGTGTACGGGCTGTATCTTCCAAAGGGTTCCCATCCCTTCATTTATTTAAGTTTATTTATGAACCCTAGGAATTTAGATGTAAATGTTCACCCAACAAAACATGAAGTAAATTTTCTCCATGAAGAAGCTGTGATTGAAAGAATTAAACAAGAAGTTGAAAAAATGCTCATGGGTGCCAATACCTCTAGAACTTTCTTTACACAAGTAGGTGTTGTCAAACTAGATGTTTTTGCTAAAAAAATTAAATGACTAGAGGAAATAACAAAAAATACTTTTCAACCATGTGCAGGCTATTGTTAAGAAAACCTTTTACAGACATTAATACTCCTGCTAATATTACTTTTGTCGTAAGAAGCTATTATATTATAAAGTAGCTAGTCTGTTCTTGATAAAAAAAAACTTTTGAGATTATGTTATGAAAAGGATGAAAAAAGCTAATTAGATAATATCTAGTTCTGTAAAATTTTCAATTCATTGTGTAAATTTTTCTTACAATATTTTCTAGTTACTTTTTTAGTAGGTCAAATCAATTATCTTAGTGTCTTGATCACTTATATCCGTTATGAATGATGTTTGATTTCAAGCAGGGGCGAACCCAGGATTCAATTTCGGGGGGGGGGGGGGGGGATATTTGTTGCGAAGTGGTAACACCAGGGGTTTGACCCCCAAGAACACGGTGGGTCTGGGGGGCCTCCCCCGGAAAATTTGGGAATTAAACTTGGAAAAAATATGTTGACTTTATACTACGACTGGAAATAAATTACATTTCGAAATAAAGTACGAAAAACAGTTGTAGTCAAAATTTTATAAAAACACCAAAACACATTAATCATCAAGAGGTAAATACGCGATTTATCTTTAAGACACAGAATACAGAGTCAGAGTTAATTATAGTAATAATTAATAAAAGTAATACAATTGTAACTTAAAAGTATCATATTATTTTAACAGTGCATATATCAAAGCAAAAGATATCGTGTCTTCTTAAAAAAGAATCAAGATGTCAAAATTCAAATGAAGTACAGTAAATGATAGTCTACAGTCTCTAAGAAATTCTGAAATAAATACACTACTTAAAAATCGTAAAATATATGAATTATCGTTATCTCTAAGATACACACACACACACATTTAGACTAACTAAATGGCAAAACCACAAAATAACTAATAAGTTAGAGGTGGCAGCACTGCAAATTAATTAGAGCGCGCTTAGAACCAATTGCAAGAACTCGACAGTGCCAACGTGACGCTTTGTATGAACTCGTCAGTAATGCCAACGCGCAATAAATAACGTATTTAATTTCCGAAACTAAAATTACTTGTTTTGGATGTAATATTACAGTTTGATCTTTTTGCATAGTGCAATTAAAACCCTTATTACCCTATTCTTTATATAAGTTGGCGTTTATATCTGTTTATAAAAGTCTGGTGCATGAAAATAATATTTTAACCATTTGTCATAGATTATTATTATTTTTGGAGCATATTTTTATTTTTTACCCTCCAACATTTCGGGGGGGGGGGGAATATATCCCCTTCATCCCCCCCTGGGTTCGCCCCTGATTTCAAGCTATATATATTTATACTTTGTTTTTAGAGAGTAAAGGATACCGGAGGGTACTGAATTACATATGAATATTTTTAATGGTTCAATTTACCTTTTCCATAAGTGCTCCCAATTATTACTGGTATAGGCAACCGGTTTTGGTTTGTTTTAATCGTGACAAGACTGCATATTCACCCACTCCTTCAGTAGTTAATTTTTGTTCATTATGTCATGTTTTGTTACAACTTTGTTCAGTGATTTAAAAATATTAAACATTAATGTGTTACTAATTAATTAACAACTGGGGGAGTGATGTTTTTGTTGAGAAATGCCTGAGGTTGAGGTATATCTCAAAACGGTCCCCTGTACCAAGATTAATTATATAACTGGTGTATTAAGTATTAAAGTTAAAATAAACAATTAAAGCTGTATATTTATAATCCCAAGCTTGAAGGGTTTTTCTTGGTTGGTTTTCAGGCAAAACTGCCAGATCTTCCTGAGGTAATCAAAGCGAATGACAAAGCCCCTACAGTTTCAGCTAATAAACTGGTTCGCACCGACAGTTCATCTCAGAAACTGGAGAAATTTTTCCCAAGCCAGTCTTGTCAAAACTCCGTAAAAACTCCAGACACACCATTGAGCTCTGCAAGCAGGTAACTCAGCTTAAAGTAACTGTGACTCATAGAACTACACTCCGGGAGCCTAGTGGCGAGAGTGGGGACACATGGAAGCAGCCTCCGTGTTACGCGACTCAGCATTAAACTGAGTAGAAGCAGTACTGCGGGGGGTTTCGGTGAGTGTTAAGAGGTCATGTCGGTTCCTGAAAAGATGCCCGTGTGATATTGTGACTTCTGCTGCTGCTAAACGGCAACAACACATATTTCTTTTAACAAAAATAAAACTCCTGGAGGAAAACTCCATTATGTCACAAAAAAAAAATTAAAGTAATTTTACAACTTGCATTTATTTGAAATAGTACCATAACCAAATAATACTGATACCAGTGATACCTCACATTGGTTTGCATTAGTATTTGAAACCTAATTTGAGTTTTGACTGTGGTTTTGGTACTTAAATATTAGTTTAGTTTATTTCATTAAATTTTAGCCCATTTATATTGAATGTGTCCAGGGTTTTCATTAATTTTGTAAGAAATTAGGTTTTTTTCTTTGTAAAAATAACTCCTAGATATACTTTACTTCAATAATATTAACTGGAAAATTACAGAGTGATTCATAAACAGTGACCCGATTTCGAAATAATTGTATTGGTGTACACAAACCAATCAAATTACTCACTAAAGTTTCTAGTTTATTATAATACTAGCAGTTACCCAGCGCGCGTTGCTGCGCTCAAAATAATTTGTTTACATAAATAAAGCTATTTTAATATAAAAAAAAAAATAAGTTAAGTTTTAAGTTTTTTAATGTAACAAAAAAGTCAATGGCATAGAAAGTAAGTATATTAATATTACTGTAAGGCCAAAGATAAACAGGCATTTTGCAAATTTAAACCCAGAATAGTCAAAGTTTGCCTTGTATCTTATTGATCGTAATTGCAAATGCAAGAGCACCTGTGAGCAAAGAGGCACGTCCATGTCAAATTTGAACACCGGAAGCCCTAAATTAATTTTAAAGTCCAGTGGAGCACAGCCCTACTAAAAAATATATTTGCAAAACCATTCTTGGTGAGTACCTATGAGCAAAGAGGCATGTCCAAGTAAAATTTCAACCATGGTGGTCCTAAAGTAATTTAAACTCCAGTGGGGCGGAGCCCTAAAGAGCTTAAAAATAATATTTGCAAAACCATTTCCTAGTGAGTAACTATGAACAGAAAGAATCGTACATCACATTTCAACCCTGGTGGCCCTAAAGTAATTTTAAAGTCCAGTGGGGCGGAGAACTAAAGTGCTTAAAAACGATATGTGCAAAACCGTTTTTTAGTGAGCACCTATGAACAAAAAGAATCATCCATATAATTTCAACCCCGGTGGCCCTAAAGTGATTTTAAAGTCCAGTGGGGCGGAGCTCTAAAGATCTTAAAAAACTATATTTGCAAAACCGTTTCCTAGTGAGTACCTATGAGCAAAGAGAATCGTCCATGTCAAATTTCAGCTCCGGAGGTCCTAAAGTAATGTCCAGTGAGGCGGAGCCCTAAAGTGCTTAAAAAACTATATTTGCAAAATCGTTTCTTAGTGAGTACCTATAGGTAAAGAGCATCGTCCATCAAATTTCAACCCCGGTGGCCCTAAAGTAATTTTGAAGTCCAGTGGGGTTGAGCCCTAAATAGCTTAAAAACTATATTTGCAAAACCGTTTCCTAGTGAGTACCTTTGAGCAAAGAGAATCGTCCATGTCAAATTTCAGGTCCGGAGGTCCTAAAGTAATTTCAATGTCCAGTGAGGCGGAGCACTTTTAAGCACTTTATGTCCTAAAGTGCTTAAAAAACTATATTTGCAAAATCGTTTCTTAGTGTGTACTTATGGGTAAAGAGAATCGTCCATCAAATTTCAACCCCGGTGGTCCTAAAGTAATTTTGAAGTCTGGTGGGGTGGAGCCCTAAAGAGCTTAAAAAACTATATTTGCAAAACCGTTTCCTAGTGAGTACCTATGAACAAAGAGAATCGTCCATGTCAAATTTCAGCTCCGGAGGTCCTAAAGTAATTTCAATGTCCAGTGAGGCGGAGCCCTAAAGTGCGTAAAAACGATATGTGCAAAACCGTTTCTTAGTGAGCACCTATGAACAAAAAGAATCATCCATATAATTTCAACCCCGGTGGCCCTAAAGTGATTTTAAAGTCCAGTGGGGCGAAGCTCTAAAGATCTTAAAAAACTATTTTTGCAAAACTGTTTCTTAGTAAGCACCTAAGAGTAAAGAGCATCGTCCATGTCAAATTTCAGCTCCGGAGGTCCTAAAGTAATCTCAATGTCCAGTGAGGCGGAGCCCTAAAGTGCTTAAAAAACTATATCTGCAAAATCGTTACTTAGTGAGTACATATGGGTAAAGAGCATCCGTCCATCAAATTTCAACCCCGGTGGCCCCAAAGTAATTTTGAAGTCCAGTGGGGTTGAGCCCTAAATAGCTTAAAAAACTTTATTTGCAAAACCGTTTCCTACTGAGTACCTATGAGCAAAGAGAATCGTCCACGTCAAATTTCAGCTCCGGAGGTCCTAAAGTAATTTCAATGTCCAGTGAGGCGGAGCCCTAAAGTGCTTAAAAAACTATATTTGCAAAATCGTTTCTTAGTGTGTACTTATGGGTAAAGAGAATCGTCCATCAAATTTCAACCCTGGTGGTCCTAAAGTAATTTTGAAGTCCAGGGGGTGGAGCCCTTAAAGAGCTTAAAAAACTATATTTGCAAAACCTATGGACCTATGGTGCACCTATGGACAAAGAGAATCGTCCATGTCAAATTTCACCACCTGTAGGCTTTTAGTGTAATTGTGAGCTTCCGTAGGGCGGAGCCATAAAGACAACACAAACATCAACATTATACCTCACACCTGGTTACTTCTATGATTATAAGCATCTGCTTGAATGAAACTTTCAAATTTTTAATTACAGCAGTTCATTTTGTAAACACTAAATTTCTAAAACCTGACACTGCACCATTGTATGCCCTCTGGGTCAGAGCCCTTTGGACAGATTTGCACCAAACTTCACACAAACCATCCTCGAATAATGCTTATTAATGCCTGAAAGTTTTGTTGCAATCTGTTGAGCTGTTTCGGAGTCTATAGGCAACATATATATTTATATATATACAAATATATATACATACTTCCTCCTTTATAGATATAGATATTACAAAACTTTTCAGTGAATCCTCCTCAAGAGGCTCAGACAACATCTAGATAATAGCTGAACTCATCCCAAACTGTTCACAAGATGCCTTCTTGGACTGTAGTTACTGCAGCTGCAATTTTTTGGTCTTATATCACAATATCCCATTGTTTCCAGTTAATACTATATATTGTAAACCCTCATAACTCTATTTTGTAATAACATTGATTTTTCAGTTTTGTTTGGTAGAGGTAGTGGTAATATCGACTTCAATTTTCCTCAAATTAATAATGAAATTTTAACATTAAATAGAATTAAATTAATAAAATAAGTAAAACCAGAAAACATCAGTAAAAAATTTGAGTACTAAAAAAATTTGAAAATTTTTCTAGTGCTTTGTACTAAAGTAGGCTAGTTAAGTTTAAGGTATAAAAAATTAATTAAATAATTATTATGGGCTTTGTCAGAACGTTTTAAGCTATTGCAGTTGTTTTAAAATGAAATTGGCTACAAACACAATGTGCGTAGAAGTACTTTTTTCATGTGTGCCTCAAAATCATACTTTATTTTACACAGGGTGTCTCTGAACTCTCTACCGACCTTTACAGATATTATTACTAGTGTGTTATAATGTTTAAAAATAAATCAGAGAAAATCAGCACTTGATAACAAATTTATCTGAACAAAAACTTTAGCAAACATCATTGTGTTGTATTGAGTATAATTTAATCTTATTTTATGCAAACTTTTCAAAGATGTAAAAATACTCGCTTAAGGCTCAAAGGAGGTTTCGTCCCCTTTAAGTTTACTCTAAATTATGTTAAATAGCATACTTAGCTGTGAATTAAATTTAAAATGTGTGTAACACAGTTAGTTATGTGCAGCTTTAGTAAAAAATTCATGTCAATTAAAAATGCTAAAACTTAATATCCAAAAACCAACCATATACATCATAAAATTCACCCTGTAGAGTTAACTGTTGTGATGCAATTCATTATTAGAAACGATCTTCCATTGACTTTTATGTCAGTTTTCTTTTCAACTAGAATGAAAATATTAAAAAATATATATGTATATAGTAAAATTGGGTCTACGAGTTAAGATTATTTTCATCAGAATGTAGGTCTAAAATACATCGGATCAAAATTTTATGTTGTTATGAGACCTACATGCAAAGTATTTGTCCATAGTTGACGGAACAATCGTCTAGTAAAATGAAATTTGAAAAGAAAATCTTATAGAAACTAAATAAAAATATCACAACAAATGGTTTTTGGGGGTTGACGGGAAACCCAAGTTAAAATTTCATAAGTCATAAGATCACAATATAGTTCATTTGAAGATCTTTCAATGAAATACCACAGCTTCCAGGACAGGACTAAGTGATTGGTCACTGTAGCTCAATTAAGAAAACAACCATATAATGTTCTAGAAAACGCCATAAAAATTGTTTTTTGGGTTAATGTTGTTATCAAGAATCAAGAATTTTTTTACTGTCGTTAAACACATAATGTGCAGTTGACAAAGTCACTAATCTATCTTCACATATAACTTCAATATAACAGCAACAACAACAAAGACAAACAATAACAGTTTCTTAATAATTAGTTGCAGATATTATAATAAAAAAAAAATACAGAAAACTATCATAAAATTCTTAAAGTACTAATATCACAAGCCAAAAATTCGTCTATTGTATAACAAACATTTTCCTTTAACCATATTTTTATCAAATTTTCAAACTTTTTAAGTACATACCATACATTTTCTGGCAATTTATTGAACAGTTTAATTCTCATGTACATATGACTACTTCTACTTTTTTCAAGTCCAACTGAAAGCAAATCAAGAAGGTAATTTTTAAAATTCATTTTGTTTAGCCCCAAAACTGCAATATTATAAAAATATAGGTTTTATTACCTTTTTCCGTCAGCAGTTCTAAACTTGTAACATCACACTTATGTTGACATATGTTTTGGTTTAACTAAACCATTATTAAAACGCAGTACTCTTGCAGATCCGAATGGTCGTTGTCAAAAGTTAAAATAAAACTGGATCTGCAACCATTTGGATCTGCAAGTGTACTGTGTTTTAATAATGGTTTAGTTAAACCGAAACATGTGTCAACATAAGTGTGATGTTTCAAGTTTAGAACTGCTGACGGAAAAAGGTAATACAACCTATATTTTTAGGTAATTTTTCCTAGTAGAGTAATTATGGGTTCTTTTCTGATGGTAAATTTATTTAGCAACTACTTTACATCCATTAAACAGGAAAAAATGTATAGATTTGAAAGAGTCATTATTTTTAGATCTTTGAAAAGTGGCACACATGACTCCCTGTCAGATACATTCTTTATTATTCTCACTGCCTTTTTTTGCCATCTAAAAACCTTTTGTACACCAGAAGAATTACCCCATAAGGTTATGCCATATCTTAGATGAGAATGTAAAAAAAGCATAATAGGCAGTTATAAGCATGTTCTCACTAACAATGTTTTTCAATTTTCTTAGAAGAAAAATAACTCTTGACAATTTTTTACATAGTTGTTCAACATGGAAATCCCAACTTAGCCTACTATCAACATGTATCCCTAACAACTTAACAGTTACTACATCTTTATAAATCTCATAATTCAATGAAAATATGATCTGTTCAGTCTTTTGACCGTTTACAATTAAAAAGTTTGACTTGAACCACTTCTGTGCTACTTCTAGTGCTTTATTTTCCACCAGGAACAAAGCCCGTTGTGGTTAAATACAACGGTCTCTAGAAAAATTGTACCTATATGCTATTTGCGGTGAAATAAATAAAAAATTGTTGTATTTGTTTTTAATATTGAAATTTTATTTGAGAAAGAAAATTATTTTCTATTAGATACAAAAATAATAAAAAAATTCAAACACAATGGTTACATATTTATTTACAATATTTCTTTGTATACAACATTCTTTGTAAATACTTTATCAGAGTTTTTTAACAATGTTCCTTGATCTTTGCATGGGATAATTTTAATTTTAATGTCATCGAACCTTCTTACCCTAGATAGTGCAACATACAATTGTCCATGGCTAAATACTGGTGCTGGTAGGTAGACACCAACTTTCTCCAATGTCTGGCCTTGTGCTTTATTAATTGTAGCTGTTCAAAGTTTAATAAAAATATGTCTACTACAGTAATTTTTCAACGCAAACAAATTGGCAGTAGCTTTGGTTTTTTGTAAATAACTTTTTAACAATTTTCCTACAAATTACTATTCAGTATTTCTTGGATAACCGCAATAAAAGCAGCCAAAAATTGCCTTCAAATGAAAAAATCTTAAAAACCCGTTTTCAATGTATTTTTTATGGAAAACATGTTTTTTTATTTTTTCACCATAAATACTAAAAAACATCAAACTTTGAACATCATTCGATTGAACCAAGATTTTCAAAACTGAATTTTCAATGCAAATAAATTGGTAGTAGCTTTGTTTTTTTGTAAATAACTTATAAACGGTGAGGAAATAGACCGAAGTGGAAGGTGATTTTTTGAAAAAGAATTAAATTTTCTACAAATTACTTTTAAGCATTTCTTGAACAATTACAATAAATGCAGCCAAAAATTGCTTTCAAATAAGAAATTTGTAAAACCCCGTTCTCAATGTATTATTTATGAAAAACTTTTTTTTTATTTTTTCACCATAAATACTAAAAAATATCAATCTTTCATATTTTTTGGCAAATATACAGGATAAGAGCTTTCCTCCAACGACATCTTAAAAATTAAAAACGGTCCAGTGGAACTCCAGAATCAATTCTGCCAAGATTTTCAAAACTGAATTATTATATGAATAGATTGTTTTTAGTTCATATAAGCTCTCGTTCCAATTTAAAAGAAATGTATCATCTGCATATAATATTGATGTACAAGGAACATAAATTCAAAGTCATTAACAGCAATAACAAAAAGTAAAGGTCCATTCCTTTATTTATTTAGAAGTAGGCCTATGATTTTTTGGCACACATAAAAAATTCAAACAGTGAAATAGTGATGCCAGTAGTTGACTCGTCACTGAAACATTGGGGCAAGGAAGCGAATGACGGTAGAGCTATATATTATACTAGATTGAGCATACTCCCCCAATCAATGTAAAGACTAGCTTTATAAATAGAAATGCTGTAACGTCTGACTAACAAATATTATGTTATTATTTTTATTTCCAAGTTCATTTTTCTATCGATTACACCCATAGTCATGTTCAACCGCAATCCAATCAAAATAGGGAATCTATGCCTTTTTTCCTCTTTTAGTTGACCCCAATGATTTTGCTGGTTGCTTATGGGTCTACCCTGTTTTTTATTAGAGTTCATCCACATCATAAATTAATTGCTTTAGTTTAAGTTCATAACGTTTTATTTTATTTTATTCTATTCTTATATTTTAATTGGATGAACGGATCGAAGAGGAGAGAATCCTCATACATGACTGTTAACAGCCTCACTGTAGTGACAAACCCCTATTTTTTGTTCGACGATAACGTTCGCAAAAAGCCTCAGATCGACTTCAAACTTTCACAGTAGATTTTAGGCGTAATTTTTCAGGTCAAGTTCGTTTCTGAAGTTATTCTGTTAAGTAATAAAGTAATGAGACGTAATTTAATTTCCCATAAGAAATGCATTGGAGGCCGTAATAAGCGGTGTTTAGGGTACGTTAAACGGTGGCATTGTTGATTTGTTGTCAGACATAGAGAAAGTGTATAGTACAATTTGTTATTTAAAAAGTATTTTATAATAGGTTATGAATACGGGAAAAATAAATTTTGTGTTAACATATAATAATAAGAAGAAAATCTTTACTAAGAAAATAAAAGTGGTAAAAATTTAACTGACACTTACTTAAAACATTAATAAAGAAAAAAACAGAGTGTGTCAGATGTCCGTCCGATAATATGGAGATGGCAGCGGCGGCAAGACAGTCAAGACGAAGAAGAGTCAAGTTAAATTTATTTATTTACAATGTACAACAGTCTGCTGTGGTTGTGATAGGTTAGGTTGGTTATGTACCATCGCCCATTCGGCAATTCATAATAGTTTTTAACGTTTGAATAACATGTTGTAAATTATACATTCTGCTACTTATGTCAAAGCATCAGCTAAATTACTCTCCAGTTTTCAAATAACTTATATTTATTTCCATATACAAAGTTGTGATTAGCTCTATAGAATAAAACTCTTCAGAATATCAATAGGCCTCCTGCATTTCAATTAGTCTTGTGATATAACATAATATTAATTTATAGAGTGAGTAGGCTTTTAGGTATATTTGTTATATAGGGCATAATCGCATAATTTATTGGTTGGCTTAGGCCTAGAAGTGTCTGATTATACTTGTTAAGGGCCCATTTCATCATCATCAGGTACAGAATTATTACAACAGGACAGGCTATAACAGATAACTTTTTAGGCCTATGCTATCTTTTAAGCCTAGACCAAAAGTTTGTCTCAAGAAATATGTAGCTAGGCCTACCTTAAGGTGTGTTTAGCTGAGAGGTAGGTAGACAATCAAAAGATGTTAACTTTTGCCAAAGAACTAAAAAGAGTTGTTGACTTATGTAACTTAGCATATCTAGGGCTAGGCTTTATGACTTGGGTCGACAACTTGGGTTGTCAACCTCTGGTGTTATCACAGGTTGACACCTTTAGGCTGCACTTCTGTATACGCCCGGTGGAACTATCAAATTAAAATATGTTCATTGCATCTAAGTTAATCGTTATAAATATTGAATCAACTTAAAAATCGAAACTTCGTTAAGCTACTCCACCGTTATTACAGTTGTTAACATTTTGAGTTTGAGATTAAAATTGAGTGATGAAAACAATTGAATCAACATCGATATTGAGGTAGGTAAGAAGTATTTGAAAGTATTGTAATAATAATCAAACCTAACCGTAATAATAATCTAACCGTAAACCTCCGTCACTTTTATGGACAGCAATGTTTATCAAAATCAATGGTTGTTGAAAAATTTTAAAATGCATATTCCCTTATTACAAAAGAGAAAAATACCTCCCTAATTCATATTTGACATCATTTGTGTGACACAATTTTAGATCTAATGAAGTGTGCATCTTCTCACAATTAAGATACAATTTGGCTACAAAATAAACTTGGCTAAATAACTTAAGTTAGTGTATTTTTTATTATTCTTTGATAATGTTAAAGGCTACATTAGTTCAAATTTGTACATGTTTGCAATATATTTGTTTTATTGTCAAAAGGTATTTTTGATTATCTTAGAATTAAACTAAATCAGGTAATAAAGTCACATTCATATCGTGTAATATTGTATCATCGATAAAATAGCAATACTATCGCAAACTCAAAATTTTAACATCAATAATAACTGTGGAGTAGGATAACAAAGTTTCGCCCGTATAGTATCCAAAATTCTATCAAATGGATTGACCTCAACAAAATTTACACTAATCTAACCTATTGTAAAGATAAACTCTACTAAGAAGAACTATGTAGGCTTAAAGGAAAGTAAATGTGAGAATAGGCAACAAAAAAAAATTAAGTAGGCTATTATAGGCTATAGGTATTGTATGGTAATTTTTTCCTTAGCCAATAGGGCAAACATTAACAAAAATGTAAACTATATACCAGAACTGTTAAAGTACTTTTATCATACTTTGCGACAAAATCAAATTACTCTTAAAGGAATGCTGCCATGTGTATGGAAAGGCAGAAAAACTACCATACACGTAGACCCACACTACAAACAATGCTTAACTACAATTTGATTTCGGAGGATGCTGAAATTACAACGAGGTAAAATTTCTTATTATAAATTCATAAATGGAAATTTTGACTGTTTACCTGGTATCATTAACCTTCCAACATTGAGCCATATCTGACGCTTAGTCAGGTGGTCTATATTTTATTTGGTTTAATTTTTTAGTTTATACTGTATGATTAGTAGCTTTTTAATTTTTTAAATTTAAGTCATGTTTCATTATACCGGTTGTTGAATGTATAAATTTGAAAATAAAAAATATAAATAGTAGGAGAAATTAGTTACCGCTAAGCCCACAGTGATTGTATTTGTTATTTAGGAAACGTTTTCAGTTAAGTTGTCATCTATATATGCTGTTATCATGATTTGTATTGGGTCTGTTTCAATTATTTTATTTTGGATCAGGTTAAATGGTTTTGTTTATGAAGTCACATTAAAAAAAAGTCGGTAATCCTGAATATAAATATTCTTATGGAATCAATATTTTCCATTTGATACTTACAATGATACTCTTTTACAATTTGATTTTTTTATTTCCATACAATATCGGGTTCATTGATATTTCCACTGGGCGTATGCGGAAGTGTAGCCCACCATTAATAGCCTACATCATGGTTGTACTTAAAAACTCATACTTGGCCCAACCGTTTTATTTTTTACAAGGTATTAATATTGAGGGCTGAGCCCTCCAAATAACCAAACTATACTATATAGGAACTTGATTTACAGTACAGTGGACTCTCACCTAAACGGCCACTTCTGGACCAGACCCCGACTGGATACCGAATTGGCTGGTTAATTGAAGTACACTACATTTAGAAAAAATATTCCTTATTTAGTTGGTTACAAACTGCCTTTAACAATTGTCACTCATTTTGTAGGCCTGAAAAGCATTTAGGAATCTGTCAGGTTAGAGGGAGCTATGGACATATTTTGTTTAGTTCCGTCCGATAATATTTTATCCAATGCTTACCGACTGTTCCTGAGGTTCTTAAAAGTGAGGGAATCCTGATTGTTGATTTTCCAGAATATTTATGATTATTGGCCATGATTCATCACTGTTGCGGTCGCTTTTCTGTGGTTTGTTCCTTTTTTTCAAACTTATTTAGGCCTACCATGTTCTAGGAGTATTTTCTACTACTTAATGCAATCGCTTTCAACCGATTGTCATTGAGTTTCCTTATTGTACACCCTGTTTCAGTAAACTGCAGGAGTAAGCTATTCTCTAACTGTCATTTTTTGTAAGTTCCGTCTATTTTTAAAATTGGCCAAACCAATTAAGGTTCAGCCCTAATTTCGATTGGATCGGTAGAAGTAGAACTGTAATAGTTATTTTCTTCTTCTAGCCTACATAAAAGTCAAAACAAAATGTATACTGTACCTTAGAATTTTTCTTAGGCCTATTTGTGTCTAAAAATTATTTGAGCTCCTTGCAAGGTTAAAAAAAACATTTAGGCTAATTTTCAATTTTTAAAATTGTTTTTTGACCTTATCACCATTGAAGTTGCTCTATCTATGTTACTTGACCCTTATAACTAAGGGTTGCTTTTCCCCAACGAATTTTCAACTAATCCAGAAAAATTACAATATGAAATCATATACAGTAGACTCCCTCTTAATTGGCCACCTTTTAACCGGTCTCCGCTTTAACGGGCCTACTCTGGCACAAACACATCGTCTTTTTAACTGGCCATTTTTTATCTCAACATTGCTTTAACCGGCCATGATTCGCGGGAATCTTTGTTTTCTTATCTAATGTATCATTCAATTCCACATTATATCCCTTTCAGTCCCAAATACAGATAGAGTTATAGAAAAAATTTTTTCTTTTGTAATACTCATATTTATACCTAAAATAAGTAGTATTTGCTTAGTATGCATTTTTTAGACATCCAATTAAGAAAAAAAAAATTGTCCACAAATGAGGACAAAATTATTCAAAGTCATAGGTTTAAATTAACAGAAAATTCATAACCTGTTGTATTTTTCTGTAATTTGTATAAAAACACATAAAAATTATAAAATACAATAGTGTCTTACATTACAATTACCCCCATTTGCTTATCGGAGATGGTATGTTCAGAAAAAAAATCCTTTCTTTTGTAAGAAAAAAGATATATCTGACATTTTCACACCTTATTTATGATTTACCCGTACATTTTGGCACTTTGCACCTTAGAGCTAACATACTTATACCTAAATTAAGTAGTATATGCTTGGTTTTTTCCTAAACGTCAAATTAAGAAAAAAACAAAACTGTCCTCAATTGATGACAAACCGATTCAAAGGACTAGGAGTAAAATATATCATAAGATACTGATTATTTTGTAATTTGTCGAAGAAAACGTTGTTACAGCCTTTTCAGGAAGTTTGTATGCACACTAAATATTAATTTTTACACCCTTCCTTATTTTTTCCGAAATTGTAAATTGAAGTTTGAGCTCTGGTACACCGTTCAGTTTATTTGTCCTCAAATGTTGACAACAAAACATTGAGGTTATGTTAGTAATTTTTTTCCTTTTAATCCAATTGTCCTCATTTGATGACATGTATTTTATCTTCCAAATATTACAACATATGAATCTGTATAAGACAAGATATTTGTATATTTAGAAACCGTGTCCTCTATATAATTAATATACAAACTGATAAGCCTAAATTTTAAGCCAATCTGTTTCAAATATACAAGTAAAAATGGTCTTACCATGGCAAGTGCAGCTGTGGTCTGACATGCTTCTTTTTTACCTGTTGAATATATCAGGTTTGCCAATCTAAAACCCCTGAGAAACTAAATTTCCCTAGAAAATCTGTCAACGAATGGGGACAACTGCATTGAAAGGTAGAAAAATAAAAACAACAAGTTTTAAATAATTGTTGAAATGTGCGTCCTCAATTGAGGACACAGGGACTGAAAGGGATATCATGATGTTCTCAAACCACCTAAAATGTACTGTCCTGGACTAAAGTGTATGTCACTGGAAGTGAATGTGTTTGGACCTGCTATCCAATAGATAATATAGGAAACGAATTATTATTAGTTTTTTTTTTTGTCACTGACTTCATCGGTGTCGGATGTTGAATTATATAGAGTAATATATTTATAGTTGGTTTTTCAAGCCATAATTGCATTGAAAATAGCCATATGAAATTGTAGGTTGGAATTTTATATGTACATCGGTTTAACCGGCCTAATCATTAACCGGCCGAGGCCTGGTCCCGAGATGGCCGGTTAAGAGGGAGTCTACTGTATTAGAATAACTTATCTGTTTTAATCTTGAGTTTTTGATTTAACTAGGTTGCAGCCATCAAAATACTGTTTATTGTTTTCAATGGTTAACGTTGCATAAAGCAAAAAGTCATTATTTACCTTATCACCATAAATTTAGGCCTACCAGTAGGTCTTTTGTAGTTTCCCAAAACATCACGCGGAGTGTTTTATTAGACCAACCACTCAGTCACTGGACCTCAACTTAAAAATAAAAACTCAATATAAAAAACATGAAAATTTGTTTTGATGTTTAAAAGGAACATAGGGCAAAGAGCAATAGGACCAAAACTGAAGACTAATTGTATATGGGTTAACTAAATATACCTTCTGTTTTGGCGCTATTGCTCAAAATCAGAAAACTTATAGTAAAAATTGCTTAAAAAGATATCACAAAAATTTATCTTGAGAGTTGGAGGAACCTTGATAGTTCGACTCTCGGTAGTTCGACACTCCTTATAGTTCGACAAGTCAACTTGTAAAGGTATAAATGACAACTTAGCATGTCATTACAATTGATTTAATGTCAATGTTGGGGACTGTCAAAGGTCAAAATGTTGAATGATTTTAATTTTGGCTATAGGCCTATTATTGTTTAATTAAGTCATATTTTCATTAATATTTATTTAGTGTTTCTTAAATTCAACAGATTTTTATGCTCCCTATATTAACATTTCCCACAAACTCCCTATAGTTTCGAATTTTCAATAGTTCGCCACTTTCTAAGTCCACAAAGTGTCGAACTATCGAGGTTCATACACCGCATTGCAATAGCCTTTGTCAATGGTCTGGAATTGAATGAAGTTGAGACAACAGATAAACCGCTGCTATAGTAGGATTCACGAAAATAGTCCGATGAGAGTCGATGCATTGTTGCCAGATTTATTCTAAAACACATTTTTATATTGTATTACACATGGTAAACCAAACCACAAATGATAACATTGCAGGGCGAGAGGGGGTGAGGGGGGTCACAGCTGTTAAAATTTCCATCGGACTATTTTCGTGCATCTTACTATAGCAATGAAAATATATTTACTGGATGATATCACTGATTAAATGTCTTAGCCTACAATTGGCTCTCACAAAAGGTGATAGGGCGGAAGTGGGACACAATAGTGGAGGAATGGTCTGTTGACCGTAACATTGAGGGTGTGACATTGAGGAACAGGGCAAAATGAGCAGAAAGATCACTATTTAAAACGGTACATTTAGCACTGCGTTGTCCTGAAATTGGCAATTGAATTGGGATATTTAAGTGATAGAGAACATGAAAACCAGTTGACACATGTCAGCTATGGGAAATGTCCATGGCTAATTAATTGTTTAATTCCCGGAGCGCTGCAGCTGGATTACTTCGCAACCAACCATTTGACCCTGGACTAGAGGCCTTCTTTTATAATAATGGATTTAGGTCTACTTGGTCACAAAAATTTCTTCTAGTGACATAGAAGGCCTGTTAAAGCCAGTTAAAAGAAATCCTGATGTATTTATATTATCAGATCCAGTTCAAAGAATATTTTCCTCAATAACTCAATTATATGGAAAGAATATTCTTTGAACTGGATCAGAAAATATAAATACATTAGGCTTCCTCTTAACCAGCCTCCGATTTAACAGGCTTCCAATGTCACAAAAACAATTTCATTTTAAGGTCTCTTCCACATACACCGATAACTATTGGTCGACAAAAAAATTGGTCAACACAAAATCTCGACCATTCACACACACCGATTTTAATTGGTAGTGGACAAAGCTGTTTGTTAATTTGTCATTTTTTTGCATTTACTTACAAATTTCAATATAAATCTTAATTTTATCTATACATGTATAGGGTACAACATTTTTTCTTAGGAAATTATAGAATGATCAACAAGATCAGTAATCTCAGTGAGAGACTCTCACCCCGTAATTTCTATTCATTAATATTAATATTATTGCCAACAATCAACTCATATTATCGTAAACTTCTTGATAATGTGATGAAATTCACCTCACTACAACTTTCTCGCTGAAAGTTCGTTTCTGACCCATTAATAAAAATGTTCCTACTTGTGTCATAGCATCAAAATATGCTTATAAAAAGACCTGTTTATAGCTAAAACATGAGGTATAAATGCATGAAACCTATATTTAATGGAGAAAATCTAATTATAAGTAGGCATAAGTTATAAGTAGGTAATTATAAGTTGTCAGAAAATTGTAAATGTTTTTAAAATGTTTTTAATTTCCACCTCTACTTTTATTTTATGGTGATCATCTTTAAAGCCAGTTTACAAGGGCGTAGCTATAGTTTGATTTTGGAGGATGCAGAAATAGGCAGAAGGGTCCAATAAGGATGTAAAATTCCTGTATGAGAAGGTCATTTTTAAGGATTTCGAGGAAAGCTGAAGCCCCATCAAAACTCCCTCCTTTCACCTTGCTACGTGTTTAAAAATGTATCGATAGGTGTAGTGTGACATACATTTTTAGGGTTTGAAGGGCATGAAGTACTATCAGTATTCAAGTTTTACCCCTTGCTAAAACTTTTCTAAAAGTTGAGGCACACCCCCCTTCCAACGCTACACCTATATGTAGAGGAACTATACGGGGTGTCCCACACCACCCGTACAAACCCTTTTAAAACTAACCCAATTAATTATTCACAAAAACAAATTATGCCATTATCGGTAAACCCGTTGCGCTCTATCCATTGATGATAATTTCAATGTACAGAGTGTACTAGAAGTAACCTACCCAGACCAGAAGATATTAATTTTAAATACAAACCCCCACTTTTTATGGTATTTTTGATTCTACACATAATTCTAGGACAACTTTACAATTTAATGTGAACTCCTAATCCTAATTGTTTGGGAGATAATGGAGGTAGAATTTTTATTTTTTTCCATAATAATAACATGGGGCTGAATTTCTTATCCATTATCTCTGTAAATCATACTATGATACGAGCAATGTCTGAAGGGATTTGTGTTCCACGATCTCGAAATCTAGCAGGTAGATTTGCTTAAACTTTGCATTTAAGAGTGTTTTGGCCCAAAAATAAGTTTAGAAACAACCTCAATCCCAGGATAAATCGATTTGGTCTAAATTTAAGTTTAAAAATCATAACATTGTTCTTATGTGTTGCTATTTTGGTAAGGAAATAACAACTGTAAGTAATTTTTAACAGTTTTTTAACAGCTGTCATCTGTGAAGAGTCTGGTGTAGGTTTAATAGCTTGATTACCATGACAAATGTGAATTAAAACCAAGGTTAACCTGGTACTTTCCCGTTAAACTAAAAAGGCCTAGCGTAAGAATGCCTTAGCTTCTTCTTTTAAACACTTTAGCATCATAAATTATTAGTTTCGTCATAAATACTTCAATTTTTCCATAAATTTTTCAATATGGCGGAGATTAGTTTAAAGGTATAGAAAATTAAAATTAATTATGTGATAATTGGTATTTTATGATGAAATATTATTTAAAATGAGCTTATAAAATATCATTATGTTTATACAGTTATGTTAAAGGTAAAAGTTTCAGTGTTAATGAATATGAAAATTTGCTCTATGTTATTCTTATGGGGAAAAACAAAACTTCCACTGCCATTATCTCCCAAACCGTTAGGATTACAGGTACACATTAAATCTAAATCACTAATTTGAGACAGGGACCTCACAAAGTAGTCTTAAAATTATGTCTAGAATCCAAAATATCATAAAAAGTGGGGGTTTGTATTTAAAATTAATGACCTCTGGTCTGGATAGATTACTTTTGGTACACCCTGTACATTGAAATTATCATCAATGGATAAAGCGCAACTGGTTTACCTACAATGGCACAATTTGTTTTAGTGAAAAATGAATTTTGTAGATTTTAAAAGGGGTGTACGGGTGGTCTGGACACCAGGTATACATAATAGGGCATTAATAGGACCTAATAAATAATGTGTAATTTTTTGTACATATTAAGATTCAAGATTCAAGATTCAAGATCTTTATTTGTCTTTACACATACAATATATGCAATCGACATCGTCAAAACTTATTAATACTGTAACAATATTTTAACATAGCCTAATGTAATTGTTAAAACAATGACCATTTGCAAATAAATAAGATAACTTGTAATATATATATATTTTTAAATAACAATGAATTATAATCTAGAATACTTCAACAACAAACAATAACAGCAAAACAATCTAAAATACTAAATCACTAATATCACAAGTCAGAAAATGGTCAATGGCGTAAAAAGATTTCTTTTTTAACCAGCTACTTACAATGACTTTAAATTTGTTGATTTCTACAGTCCATGCTTTGATTGGTAACTTATTAAATAGCTTGATTTTCATAAAGACATGGCTTCTTTTAGTTTTTTCCAGCCTAACACTTGCAATACTCAGCTTGTTCTTATTCCTGGTATCATGATCATGAAAATCTCTTTGTGATTGGTAATTAGCAAGATTTTCTTTAACATCTAACAAACAATAATAAATATACAAAGATGGAACAGTCATGATACTCAATTCTTTAAAAAAAGGTGAACAGGACATGTCAATGGGAACACCTTTGATGATTCTTACAACCTTTTTTTGCCACAAGAATACCTTATGTGCTGAGCTGCTGTTTCCCCACAAGGTTATGCCATAGGTTAAATGGGAATGAAACAGGGCAAAGTAGGCTTTCATCAGTAATTCATGACTGACACACGACTTTAATTTCCTAACTAAGAAAGTAACTCTAGCCAGCTTTTTACATATAGTTTGAACATTAGGTTCCCAATTGAGCTTATTATCAAGTATTACACCTAAAAGTTTAACAATGTTTACATCTCTATTTATACTATGGTCAAGTGAAAAATTAATAACCTCAGTTTTTTCTTGATTAACAATAAGGAAATTGTCCTTAAACCAATCTTCTGCTGTGTTCAACACTTTTTCTCTGTCCAATACTAATTTTTCTAAGTCTTTGTGGCTGTTGATCAAAGTAGTGTCATCAGCATACAAAATGGACCTACAAGGCATACTGTGAGAGAAGTCATTCACTGCAACTATGAATAGAAAGGGTCCCAATACAGAACCTTGGGGCACACCTACTTTTATTTGACAAAAGTCTGATATATCCTCACCCTGTACCACCATCTGCCTTCTGTTATTTAAATATGAAGAAAACATGGCTAATTCATCATTTTTTATCCCATAGTAATCTAGTTTTTTTATAAGTAAATCATGAGATATACAATCAAAAGCTTTGGTCAAATCGACCAGCGTAGCAGATGTGGTAATTCTTGTTTCAAAACCTTGTATAATGTTATCAACAACAGATTCCACAGCCTTAATCGTATTTTTACCGGGTATAAAACCATATTGATCATTACATAACAAACTATTATTTTTAAAATAAAAATACAATTGGTCTTTAATACTACATTCAAAGATTTTGCTAAAAATAGGAACTAGAGATATAGGACGATAACTTGATGAGCTTAACTTATCTCCTTTCTTATATATTGGGGTTACCTTTACAACTTTGAGGACATCAGGAAAACATCCTTGACTTAACATTTCATTATAAAGATACAATAAGGGTTCTAGAATTACATGTATAATCTCCTTTACAATTTTGTTTGAGAAACCATAAAAATCCTCACTTTGAGATGAGCTTAACTTTGAAACATAATGTAGAATATCTTGTTTTAGAATGTATTTCCATTTAAAACTCAAATTTGAACAATTTTGATTTTGTGACAAAAACCCTTTCAAATATTCGATTGCCAGCCTGGGATCTTTAGATGAATTCAATTGTAAGTTGTTTGCTGCATTCACAAAATATTCATTTAAATCATTAGACTTTATTTTATTTTCTTCCTTTACACAAGAACCCTGAGTTTCTGTCTTAATTACCTTCCAAGCAGCCCTGCATTTGTTTTTTGATTTCTCTATATAGTCATCGTTTGCCTTTATTTTCGCTTCTCTTATCTTTAGAGGTCTGCGGGTAGTGATTTTTCAAGTCGGGTCGGTTTCGGGTCGGGTAGTAGATTAACATCAATTTTCAGGTCGGGTCGGGTTTGAACATTATAAGTTAAAGAAAAATTCGGGTCGGTTTCGGGTTCGGGTGTGTGAGTTAAAAAAATCTCGGGTCGGGTTCGGGTAGCCTATGTATGTTAAAAAAAACTCGGGTCGGGCTCGGGTATCGTAAGTTGAATAAAACTTCGGGTCGGCTTCGCTATTATTTGTAAAATAAATGTATAGGCCTACGTTATTTCATTTTAAAATAACTGTTGATGTGCCTACTAAGCTTAAGTATAGTATTAATAAATACAAGGTAAAAACCTTCCACCTACTAAGTTAGGCCTAGGCCTAACAAAAGTTAAAAAACTATAATGTATTTTATTTTAGTATAAAATTTAAAAAAATTCTCCCGAGCCAATAACCTATCAAGCTAAGGGTTCCTTTAGTCCTAAGTTTTACTTTACCCAATGTTAACTTTTTCAACAAACATGACAAATATACAAATGATATTGTACACTGTTGAAACTAAACAAAAATCACTTTTATAACTGTCAAAATACCCTAGATGCAAATTATCATACTGTAGGCTAGCCTATTTTTCTGTAGGCCTAATAATACACAAAGTTATTTTATTATGAAAAGATTAACTTATGTGATTATACTCAAACTTGGCCTTTCAATCAATATTGCCATATCCTATTTTCAAAACAGACTTAAAATAATTGCATTTCATTTCTGTTAGATTACTTTCCGCAGATTTGTTTCTTTGCTTGAGTGATTCCAAATAGCAGATGAATGCCCATCCACGACATTTTACACTTCCCAAATCTTTGGTTTCACTAGTAGGACTGTTAATGGATACACGGACATTAGAATTCTCTCAATTCCGTGGCTTTTTAATATTTATTTTTCACATCAGAAAAAAATTCAACATCACTCAAGTAACACAGATGTGAATTGAATAAACAAGAACGAGAGGAAAACCATTTATCAAATCATCAATACAGACGACGGATCGCGCCATACCATACAACAAACATGGAGTACCGTTACTTTAAAACTACATAGAGTATGAAGAAATCTGTCTATGAAGTATCCAACCATTGACTATGGATATCCAACTGTCACATTATCCAAGAAATTTTTTTCATTGATTCTCAAGAAATCTTAAATGTTTTGACAATTTGCAAGATGGAATGAGAAATAATTCGGCAATAAAACCAATTATACCAAATAGTACTATATTGATTATATTTCGTAAATATATATACACTGATGAATTTTGTATTGTAAAAATAATGTAAACACTAATCTGTAGAGATTATTTACTTTTGATTTTGCTCTTGCTATTTACCGGTTATCGTGTAAATAGTACCATTGACTTTACAAACAAAGACTTTGTATGTAAAGTCAATGATAGTACCAATGCCACTGCTACCTTGATTTCGGTTTGTACAGTTGGTGACGGTTTGGCTACGCCACAGTCTAAGAGTGTGAGTCAGTCATGACGACGACACTGAGCAGTTCCTTTAGGTTAGAGTGAGAAAAGTATGCTAGCGCTACTGGTGTCTAGGCTTGCAACAAATGATTTAATGCTGTTTAAACTATTTTTTGGGCATAAAATAGTACTGTACTAAAGGAATACAAATGTTCCTACGTCAAATACGATCTTTCATGATCAAAATGTTATTTGTTTTAAATTGAATATGAAGTATGGCGTACCAAATTATCAACAAAACAAAATTGCTTACGTTTCTAGGCACCAGAGACCGCTAGCTTCTTTCAGAAGCCACATTTTCATGTGCGAGTGTCGCGAATAGTAAGCTAATAGTATTTCTAGTTCATCCACATCCACCTCAGTAATAATGACTGGCAGTTATGACCACTAGTCTAAAATAGTGTGTGGAACGATGCCCATTTATTCCGTGAACGTTGTAATTCACAAACTTTGGCTGTAAAATAGTTTTAAAAACCCGGGTTGGCTTTTAATATCCTGTCGGGTACCTACAACCCGATTTAATTCGGGCATTAGGTACCCGCCCGACCCGGCTTAAAATAAAAGCCCGCCCGAATAAAGACCGAGACGTGTCAAACCCGCCCGACCACTCGGGTTCACGCTAATACCCGGAGTTACCCGAATTTTCGGGTACCCGCAGACCTCTACTTATCTTAATCCTATACCTTTTCTTTGCTAAGCTGTACTCATGTTTGTACCTATCTTTTTCAAGCACATTATTGCTACTCTTAAATCTATCATACAACACAAGGAGCAATTTTTTCATCTCTTTTAATTCTGGAGTAAACCACTTGACATTTTTTATTTTCTCATACAAATGTATTTTTACCTGTTTTATTGGACAGAAATGTTCCAACTTTTGGCTTAACACATTAATAAAATACTCAAATGCCTCATCAACATCATTGTACAAAAACAATTGAGACCAGTCAAATACTTTCAATGTTTCTGTCAGATTATGGACCCTTCCTTTAGTTGTCTGTCTTACTTTCCTAAATGTGAAATCAATCACCTTTCTTACCAGAATTTTATCAATAAATGAAGCTTCACAATTAAGGCCACTTTCACATTGGGTTGCTGCGACCGAGTGGCAGTTACCCGTCGGCCACTTGACCTGTTGAAAATGCATTGAGCCTTATGGAGCCTTTCACATCAGTGCGTCGCAGCGACCCATCTCGGTGGCAGCGACTCGGTCGCCAGAGAACTGCGTCACTGGGCGGTGGCAGCGACCCTGGTTTTTAGCGACTCAAGTCGCTAGCAGGACATTGAAACATACGGAGCCTTTCACACTCGGTGACTGCCACTCATCCTGCCACCATACTTTCGGGATGCACGGGCAGCTTGTTTACGTCATCTGCCTACCGTCTTCCCTGTGTCTGTCACTTTTGCATCTTGAGAACTCGGTCGCAGCCACTGTATATGTGAAATGACAAGCGTGGCTGCGACTTTTACGCGTCAGTGGCTGCCACTCGGTCACAGCGACCCAATGTGAAAGCGGCCTAACAGTCTATATGTGAATGTGGTATAAGCCTACACAGTATATCATTGAGTCATAAATGGAAATTTTGACTGTACAAGGCAAACCTAAGTAAATTGTATTGAAGGTTGTGAAAACTTATACTGGGGTGTCCAGCTTCAACTGTCCCAAACTTTACCAGGTTATTCAGCAATCCAAAATAAACAAAAAAGTTAATGTGAATATATGTCCCAAAATGCTTTAAGCCGCTAGCGCAATTTATTTTTTACACTCATAATTTTTATTTGAGCTACGGATGGTTGTATTGGATTCATATTTGGCATGAAACAGAAATTTTAAATTTCCTTTAGTTAAACTTTAATTTTACCAATGTTTACTTTAAACATGGCGGCGATTTTAAAATATTTTTAACTCAAATTTTTCAAAACTGGAAAATTTTATCAAAACTTTACAATCAACAATACAACTGTCACAGCAGACCTGCATACTTAGTTAATTTCCAATGGTTGTTATGTTTAATCAAAAAAATATTTGGTTTTATGAGTGAGCGATAAAGTTATTTAAAAAAAAATACAACTATTAATCCATACAATAAAATATAAAATATTCCATTTTGTTCCCAATATTATTGCCATTTATTATACATAAGTTAATTAAATATAATTTCAGATATTATAGAAAATAGATATAGTTTTAAGAACAATAAATATGCATAGCGAGAGCTAAAATACATAAATATTGATCATAAAAACTTCGTGACAGTAGGAAGTTTTCCTAAAGAATGTAAAATTTCGTACAATCGGATAAACAACATGAAGATGTTAACATTTTCCAAGCGTACAATGGGGGTTGTACGCTAAATCCTCAAATGTAGCTTGAACATTAATATCACGAATCAACACCTGCTACTAGGTGGCATTAAACAAATGCTGAAAGTCAATTTATCAGCTGATTATGTTCAAACACTTCTCGCTATTGTTTCTCCCACTATACAGTTATCTATCTTACTAATTCCGTAAGGAATTTCTTGTGAGCAGCAAAACTTATTTTTGAACTGATTTTGATGATTGAGGTGTCAAATTAAATGGAATTCTCTGTAGCCATCATTGAATAATTTTTGTCACCCTCAGTTTAATGTGCTTCGCCCCATTGGACTTTAAAGTTTCCATGTATTTTAAATATAAAACAAAATTTAGTAAGTTTACCTATAACATATGGTTCATTTCATAAAACAAACAGCTGTCTCCCTTCTGTCAATTGAATTAATTTAGTTTTTCTGTTTACTTATCAGTTAACTTTCAAATTCAAATACAACGATGATTTACGAAATGGGATGGTGTTTATTAACATGCAGTTTTTATTCAGAGTTTCAGGGAGTGACAATTAGTTTATTTAATTACGTGATTGTATGTTATTTTCAGTTCATACAAGTTTCATACCATCTGCCTAGCTTTAGACTGGAGATGTATTCGTCGAGTATCGACGGGCAACGACTTGTTTTCTATTAAAACGACATGGGATTTAATATGTAGGTTTCCTTCCATGGGGGGTTTGAGCAAATATTAGTTACTTACATCTAATAAAGGTATGTACCAAATTTTATTGAAAAATAATTTTAACCAGCAAATAATTTTAATTGCGAACCAGCATTATCCGGTTATGGGAACAGGGTTTTATGAGGTTTCAAAAGGGTCAAAAATGGGTTTATGGTATTTTTGGACATAAGTTTTTAAAATTCAATAATTTTCACCAAAACTATTTAAAAGAGCCTAAAAAACAAACAATTCAGTATTTTGAATTTTTAACATGGCTTAACAGGTTATGGAGAAAATCCAAAAATAGGTTTTCAATGGTATTCATATGGGGAAGTGACAAAATCCTGTATCTCACTTATTTGTTGACATAACTTGATCAAATTTGGGGTTTAACTTATATTTACTTACAGCACCTATATGGCGGAAAACCTACCTACTCAACCCCTATGGGATTTATGGGAAAATTAAAAATATCAGAATTTGATGCCATTTAGTTACATCATAGAAAAACTAACCAATAGTTTTTCTATGGTTACATGCACTGAGAATTTTCCTATATCTACTTGCAATACCCCTAAGGCAGCAAACCTACATCCTCGTTCCCATGGTGTTTATGGGGGAAGTTAAAAAAAAAATTGAATGATGTTGGAAATTTGCTGAGTACACAGGTATGCTGGGGTATTTTGCTTTCATAATGTTTCCATGAAATCAGTGCTCCAAAATAAAATAAGTTTTTTTATAAAGAAATTAATTTCAAATATAATTTTAAGCAGTTTTTTTATAATGTTGGTGTTCCATGCGTTTTAAAGATTAATAGTCTGGCAGTTATATGGACCGGTTGTGTGTTTCATGATCAGGGGCGCATTTACATATGGGCTAAATGGGCTATAGTCCAGGGCGGCAGATCTCGGGGGGCGGCATATTTTGAAAAACGGCATTTTTTATAGGCTTCAAATTAAAAAAAAAACTCAAATTTTTGGAGGTGGATTTTTTTTGGAAGAATTGTACGTACAGAAAAATTTGAGAACCGAGAGTGACTATTTTCTAAGCAAGATCATAATATCTTAGCGCAAGGGGTTATTAAAGAGCTTTTAGGAGTAGCTGGGAGAACTCAGCATTACGTTGATTTGTCACGGTAGTGATCCACGCGTCGGCGCAAAGGAACCATCCGCCACCTCGCCGCCCCCTCTTTCTCCCCCCGTATATATACATCCGCCACCGCCGAGCTGCACCAGTGCATTCGGGATGGGTGATTTGAGGTTATGTCAGGGTATGTGGCAGTGATAATTGATACTGCTACTGACACTATTGTTACTTCAAACTTTAACGGGAAAACACAGAAATACCCGTAATTTAGCTATTGCACTTTATCTAATACTTCATTTTAAGTACTGTAGTAGGCCTATATGGTTTGTATCTAGAATAAAATTAAAATCACTATGCCAATTTATTATTTCTACACTCAGACGTGTTTAACAAACCTCAAAAAATCAACTGGGACTGGGAACGAAGGTCACAGTATTCCGCCCTATTCCACTGGACGTGAACTACGCACGCGTACAAAGGCTAGTTTTTGATTGTTCGCAACGGCACTTGTTATTGTGTCTTGGATTGGTCAAAGAACCAGTCAAACACTAATAGCCATGTTTTGAGCCACACTTTGGTAGTTCTTGCATCGCAACCATCTTTGATTTCAAGTTTTTAAATTTTAGTTCCGTGTAGGCCTAATCACTATTTTCAGCTTCTTATGTCGCCTCCCGTCTAAATAGCATATAGGAATTGGGGCAATAATTATTGTGGATACAAATTAGAAAATTATGGCGGGGGGAGGGGGCGGCATTTTTTGAATAGCCCAGGGGCGGCAAATTTTTAAATCCGCCTCTGTTCATGATAGAGATCTTAAATTTTGAATACACATACGTCATCAAAGGCTTTAATTTAGATAGAAGGCCAGCTTAGATTTCCCATCAACAGGGTTTTTCCAATTTTTCACCATTTAATTTAAAAATCACTGTGAGTTAAATATTTTGCAAGAACACATAAAATAAACAATTTAACTATCTACCATTAAATTATCTTGAGTTGTTGCGGAGAATATAATTAAAAAATTTGATGTGATCCGATATTGAAATGTGATCCAAAGCAATACATTGATCAATTTTTTGTTCGTATAGAGTCTAAAATACTATAGAGCAATACAATTGATTTGATTTATATCACATCATGTAGAATATTGATATATTGTATCAGATTTTCTTTTGAATTGTCTCTGCATTAATTCAAGATAACAAACACTTAAAAATTCTACATTTTTTATTTTTTAGGCCTAGCTCCAGCAAGACTTGTAAATCAAATTCATGTAGGTAATTAAGAAACTTTATAGTAAAAAATGGAAAAACGCCAGTTGAAACCCCATATATGCTAAATCTAAGATCGCCTCTTCTCTAAATTTAAGCTTTTGTATTGTAGAATTTGTGTCCCAAATTTTTAATCTCCATACATAATCAAATGCACAATTTTTCAATAATTACTACATATCCGTGGGACTGTAAATAATTACAAAATAACCTTGCAATACATGCATTTCTTTTAGATTTCCAGCGTTTTGGATACAATACAAATATATACTTGATTTGCTTTATATCACAATCTTACACCTTGAATTATTCCATATTATCTGGATACAATATCAGGACTATGGACTATCACTGAATCAAGGCAAGCAGGGTGTAGCACAACAGTGTACTGGGTGTGCTCGACTCAGTTCGCCATGGTTCGCATCGCCAGTAGTGCTTCATCACACGAATCAAACTACTTGAGCGGACCCAAGAATTGAACACGAAGCGGCCCAGGACACATTTGAGTTCACTTCACTTCTGTTCCCTAATTGGTTCACCTATTAAGTAATAATATTGACACTACACAAACAGTGCATACTAAACAACTGCAGGTGGGCATAAATATAGATAAATTATAAAAGATAGTGATTTAGTGACTGAGGATGTTTTAATAATAACCTGAAACCCCTCACAAGCAGCAAAGATTGACATATTTAAGCTGAACTAAATCATTTTGGTAAGTTTGTGAAGATACTTGAATTGTTCTCTTGTAGTAGGCCTATTGACAAACAGATATGACTCTTAATTATTATACTTTTCTCAAAATAGCCTTATCATATTTTTGTATAAAAAAATAATTAGCCATTTTATAGAGTAATTCAAGACGAAGTGCAGACATTTTGGGAGCTAATTCTACACATAAAAATAAGCAAAAAGGTCATGTCAACATGTGTCTTAAAATCTTTCGTTTAGCCGCTGGCCGCCATTTTGTTTTTACACGTAATCATTTTTATTTTCGTAACTAACAGATCGATGGATTTACTTCATAATCGGTATGGACCCATATCACATCAATTTCAGTTTTCAGGAAAAAATGTATTATTTTCCCATGTGTAGGCCTATTTTCAAAATTGCGGCCTTTTTAAAATTTTGAACTCAAATTTCACAAAAACGGCAAATTTCAACAAAATTTAAAAAAGGCAAAAAAGTTGACAAATTAAATTATCTAACAAATGATAAATTAAATTATCTAAGCAATGATAACAAGTTTGTGAAGATCTGACAGCAAATAACAGAGTTATTGAGCTTTTTAAAAGAAATTTTATTCAATTTGTATTGATTGTAATGCATGAAATCGATATTTTGCTGCAGGGAAATCACAATAAATCCCTTATTTATTGTCAGATCTTTACAAACTTAATATCATTGTTTAAATGATTTAATTTGTCAACTTTTTGGTCTTTTATGAAACTTTCCGTTTTTGAGAAATGTTAGGTTAAAGTTTTTAAATGGCCGTCATTTTTAAAATACACTTAAGAAAATAATTTTTTTTTCTGAAAACTAACATTTTTTGTAACTAAGGTTCATGCCAAATATGAAGTAAATCCATCAATCCGTTACGGAAATAAAAAAAAATGATTACATGTATAAAACAAAATGGTGGCAAGCGGCCAAACGGAGGATTTTTGGACATATGTTGACATGACTTTTTTGTTTTGTTTTTTTCACGTTTTGAATCAGCTCCCGAAATTTCTGCACTTCGTCGTGAATCACCCAATATGGGGGTAAGGACACAGTAATAATCAAAATAAATGCCTTTTTTTAGTACATGGAGCAAGCAAACTGATATGTACTGATCTTTTAAATAATTATAATGATCCAAGTTGTAAGGTTGGCAAAAATGTTTAGGACCCAACACATCAAGTGTTATATTAAAAAAAAAAAAAAAAAAACATTTTATATATGATAGAAATCCATTCAACTAAAAGTATTTTAAAACAATGTATTGCATGTATGTAAGGCAAGTGAATTTTCGAATTATGAATTATATTAGTTTTTTTAATCACCACAAAGTGGGATCAAATGGCCGTAACAGAAATGCAAAAGTCTTAGAATCCTTCTTCGTACTCCCAAGAAATATAAAGCTATTTATTTTTATAAACTACTTCCAAGGTTTAATGAAATGAGTACAAGAACTTATAAAGTAAATTTTAAAATGTGTGGGGATTTTGTTGTGTTTTATTTATTTATTTTTTCTTAAATTTAGTTATGCCTTATCTTTATTGTCCGTTCATCCCCATACACGCAGAATAAGCGTACTCCTAGTTTATTTTAATCTGTACTGTAGGTAAGCAACAAAGAGACCGAGAAAAAAATTCCAAGATGGAGAAGGAAGCATGTGGCAAAAAATTTAACTTTTGATTTAATCTTTTTTATTTTTTATTATATTATATTTGCTTGGAAAATGAAACAGTTCAACGATATCCTGAAAAGGTATCAAAAGAAATAATAAATTCTTGCACATATTACAAATAGAAAAGTTTTAAGTTTTTCGATATCATAGTAAAGTTCTATAAAGCAAAGACCTTATTTATTTATTTTTAAGGATATGTTTGTTAAAAAATATTTTGGGATTGGCGCATTGTGTTGTCTTTGAAGGAGGGGAAGAGTAAATTTTTTCATTCCATGGATCCATGGATGGCATTTTTGTAAAGTGTATATTTTTATTATTCATTTACAACCTTTTTAATGTTCCTGTTAAATATTTTAGGAGAGATATCCAGCTAACGAGTGTGTTGAACCTACGGAGGGAGATAGAGCAGGATGTCCACATGGGTCTCAGAGAGATAATGTCCAACTTTACGTTTGTTGGATGTGTGGATCGTGAGCGGGCGTTGATACAGCACGAGACAAGCCTGTATATGTGCAACACAAGATCACTTGCGTATGTCACATTTTACATTCATTGATTAAATTGGGAGACTACCTAGAAAAAAGAAAACGGTATAACAGGATCAACATTTATAGCTTATCCCTAACTAAGCTAAAGCTAAATAAGCTTTTTGAGGAATTTATACGAGGCATTACCGGTAACTAATCTTCCTATTACATTTGAAGTATACCAGGTTAACCGAGCCTTGCTCGTTGGTTTTAATTCACTTTTGTTATAGTTTCATAGTAATCAAGCTGTTAAATCTACACCAGACTCTTCACAGACAACAGCTTTAAAAAAAAAAAAAAAAAAAAAAAAAAAAAAAAAAAAAAAACTGCTTAATATTAATGTTCCTTTATTTTTGTTTACTTTAGTTGTTATTTCGTTACCAAAATAGCAACCCATTGGACCAATGCTATAAAGATTACGATTTTAAAACTTAAATTTAGATGTAATTCGATTTTTCCTGGGATTAAGGCTGTTGCTAAACTTATTTTTGGGCCAAAAGACTCTTAAATGGAAAGTTTAAACAAAATCTAACCGCTAGATTTTGAGATTGTGGAACACACATCCCTTCAGGCATTGCTCGTATTATAGTATAGGATTTGGTAGGCTAAACAGTTTGACTATCTGGTCATTTTTACAGGTTTACTTTTAGACTTTAAAATTGTGTAGTAGGATGGAAAGAGTCTAAGATTTGATTTAGATGTCTTACAAATTTTTTTGTTATGGACAATTTGTTTGTACTGTGTAAGGATTTTTTGTTCTGGATGAAATCAAAAGCTTTCCGAGTCAATTTCTTAGATAATTTGATAGTATTTAGACTTCTTAATGCCCTTCCATAATCTATCAGAATTTTTTCAGTATTAATTACTTATTTTACCTTAGACCTATGTAAAATGTAATTATGTTTTCTTCGTTACAGGGAAGAAATGTTTTATCAAATTATGCTCTATGAATTTGGAAATTTTGGAGTAATTAAGTTTAAGGTAATCTTCACAACCATTGCTAAGCTTATTAAAAGTACCAGGTTAACCGAGCCTTGCTCGTTGGTTTTAATTCAGTTTTGATATACGGTAGTGTAATTGTAACAAAACTATTAAATTTCCACTAACAACCAATTATACCTCTTCACAGTTAACAGCTGTTTCAAAAGGTCTGCCTAACATTACTGTTCCTTTATTTTTGTATACCTTTTGTTGTTATTTCGTTACCAAAATAGCAACCCAAAAGACCAATGTCAAAAATTACGATTTTCAAACTTAAATTTAGACCAAATTAGATTTTTCCTGGGATTGAGACTGTTTCTGAACTTGTTTTTGGGCCAAAACACTCTTAAATGCAAAGTTTAAGCAAAATCTACCCGCTAGATTTCGAGATCATGGAACACACATCCCTTCAGACATTGCTCGTATTATAGTATAGGACTAAACTACGTGTATAGACATATCGTCTAAGACTTAATATGACTCTAGGTGTGAACATTTGTGATTGAGTGAAATGAGATTAAGTAAGAGGTATTTTCATTTTAAAAAAGGAATTATCATTCTTAGTGGAGTAAGTGTGAATGGACAAAGTCAAATAATGTGCCTTTTTTTAAGAGAAAGAATAACTTTGAAAGTTAGTTGCATTTTCCTTGCATCTAATTCTTTCACAATGATGAAAAAAATTGATGAAAATTGCAATTCATTAAGTCATTGAGTCCCAAACGGTGTGTTGAGGTACATTGGTGTGCCATGAAAAAAGCAGATCAGATGTGCGGTCGAACAAGAGAAAAAAAGTAAAATAAAACAAAGAGACAAATTGAAAGAAAAATAAATAGTTAAGAGCACTAAAATGCCTAGCTGGTTTAGCCATAAACGTTGCAATCAGGAGACATTCTTCTTACGTGTGATGGATTTTTTGACTATTTGTACTCTTATACATTTAAATCAGTTAAGGGCTCAGCGGAGACTGGACAGTCTGGGTTAGTGACTCAGGCTTTTTGGCTTTCTTTTTAAGCAAAAAGCAATGAGCGTTCAAGGCGTTTTCAAGCCCTTAATTTGACAGGCAGCTTTTTTGGCTATAAACCAAACAAAACCAATAAATGGTCACAGCTACAAAACAGTAGATCACAATCTCTCTTGAAGCTGGTCACACCATTGTAGCATTAACCAACTCATGGGAACAGAAGTAGCAACTTTATATCTTTGCACCATTCGTTTATTGCACCCCGGTTGTTATTTTGTGTGTGGTACAGGAGGCGTTGCCACTGCAGGAGCTGTGTGAGCTGGCGCTAGACTGCCCGCAGGCCGGGTGGCAGCCTAGCCACGGGACCAAGCCCCAACTGGCCACCGAGGCTGCGGCTCTACTCATGTCCCGCGCCGATATGCTCAAAGACTACTTCTCTCTGGATATCGACTCCCAGGCCGCGCTCTGCGCAGTTCCGATGCTGCTGGGTAAGTGAGCACTGGTAACATGTATGAGATTGAAATATGATAGAATCAGGCGAGAGTTACTTTGCCATTGAAGCCGTGGAATTCTTAGACAATGACATGTTGGAACTTTCTCGTTGATTCATAGCGTTCTTTGAGTTGTTGCCAATAATATTTTAAGCACTAGGAATACTTTGTTTGATTAATAAAAAATATGTAAATAGGCTATACAAAAATAATTTAACATAGGGAAACTTTTTTTATCGGTTAGGTTAGAACTGTTCTGTTGTGATTTACGTTTAATTCGGCTTCAGCCTTACTCCAACAATAAATGAACACATGAACAGAATTACGAAAATCATCCAAACTGTATTGGCCATCTAGTGTATGGACAATTTATGGTAAGCTACAAGTATTCCTCTCAAGGCTAACTGAAATTTCAACCTAAAATGAGCATGGAATAGATGCTTCTACTTAAAATAATGTGAAACAAAAAAGTGTTGTGCAGATTACTTTAATACTATAATAAATATACTAGTTATTTGAGAATAACCAGAATGCCAGAAAAGTGGCTCCGGTAGTAGTGAATTAACACAAAAGTGTAAGTACACTTTCATTAGGATAGTGTATCCTAATGAAAGCGCCCCTCTCAAGCAGTGGCTTGAGAGGGGTGTGACAGTTCTAGTAGGCTCTTGTTAAGAAATGGAACATTGATTACTTAAATATAAATAAAATATCTAAATATTAGCATTTTTTCTTTAAAGTCCGATAATCTGAACTAGCAACGATTCGATGTATAAATTACTTTTTACTAAAGATGAATGAAAATACCTGAGTACCCTTTTTGTTATATTCTTTTATTTAATGACTCACATGTTTTTACAATAATGCCATTTTCCAAGTAATTTCAAATTCTTATTACATAACCTTTCTACTACAATCAGTAAGTTAAATTTTTTAACAGTTAAAAAGGTTATGTCTACTGGTCAGGAAAAGTAAGAAAGTTAGGAATTTTATGAGGTTGGGAAAATCATTGAAAGTCAGGAATTTAGGTCTTTAGACAGGAAAAATTCATTTTATTAAAAAACAAAAAATTTCATATTAGTTTACGAAATTTCCAAAATATTTTACTGATATTTCCAAAAATACAGGTGCTGAAGCTTTTGGTCGAAAATTTTGGTCGAAAATTTTCACAGAAGTGGTCTGGAAAAAGTCGGGAATTTCAATTGTGAAATTTGGTAGACACACAGTCTAAACACCTAATTCATATTTATCATGTTATTTTTAATAATGATTGTAGTAGCCTTATTAAGTTAACTCGATTTTCCTTAAGGATCCCTGAGTTTTATTATTTGAAGTAAACAATTATGTTGGCCTACCTAAGATATTTAAAATAAAATTTCTTCAGTTTTTTGCGAGTTTATAAAAATGCATAGGTATTGCAAAGGAAATACGCTTTGGACATAAACCACTTTTGATACAACACAACCAGTATGCCATCTTAGCTACATTGGACAAGGCTCATATTGCTGCAAAAGCAGGCAACACAACTTAAGACAAGACCCATTTTGAAACAATAACCTGTTTTGAATGCAAATTTCAGTGGGACAAGATTTTTTTGCAACAAAAGAATCGTATTGCATTTTCAATTCTGAATAAAAATATGTGCCAAACAAAATTTTTTTTGTTTTTTTTTTGTTTGACAAGATCATTTTGAAACTATACTTCTCAATTACTTTATTTGTCATACTGTTGTAGGTGAGTAAAATACACTGATTTACTTATCTTCACAATTGATTCTGAAATCTGTTTGGCAGTGAACCATGTGCCAGACTTGGCTGAGCTTCCGTTGTATGTGCTGAGACTCGCTTGTGATGTGAACTGGAATGATGAGCAGCTTTGTTTCCAGACGTTTTGTAGACAAACTGCTAAATTTTACTGCAAGTTACCTCGTGCTCCTCTTGATGTAAGTTTTACCTTCACCTAGATTTTTTTGTAAAATCAATGAGACCACTTTAAAATTTAGAATTTTAGCAGTGTGTTATAATTTGAATTACCTCCTTGAATACTGTATCTATGATCTTTCGTCCTTAATTATACCCTGTTCAAAATTAATGAGTGGTCGAAAGACGGAATTTTATCTCCCATCGAGAGAAAAATTACCCCCCCCCCCCCCCCCAATGCATTCCTGAATTCCCCTATTTTCTGCACAATGAGATATTATGTTAATTCCAACGTTGGAATTCAGAGTAGATAATAGCGATGATGATTGTTACTTCTCCTAGTTGCCTTTTCAAGTGCTTCTGTTTACATGCCAAACGTCAAAATAAGAATATTTGGTTACCAAAAAACTAAACATTGGCGTATTAAACAGCTGAAATAATTCTGAGTGATTGTGATTGGTTGGATCCTTGGCAGTGAGAACAACAGGAAAAACATGAGGGAATTGAAATCCTCATTTTGACCGCACATTTATTTTTAACAGGGTTTATTGGAACAAGGTTTAGGTATTGTGGGACCGTAGGCTGATTTTGTGGTGTGAACCCACCCTCTCGCCCTTGGTAGCACCCCAATGAAACCCTAATTCTTAGAAGTATTTTGGTTTGAAGGCCACTTTGGATTATAATGGTTGCTCAAAATATAGTTAAAAAATTAAAAACATCAAGGTGTGTGTATAATTTCAATTAGGGCTATTATTTCCCATAGGGCTACCTAATTACCTCACAATCATATATAATGGCAGGATCCTAACATCTTTCATACACTTGATTAAGAACAATATTTTTTACCTTAAACTATAACTGTGGTTTAAGATAACTAAACTAGGAGTGTGCGAGTAGGCCTACTCATAACGATCGAGTATTAACTGACCGAGATCGACTTGATGTTTTCAAAACTACTTGAAGTTCGAGCGAGTAGTTTGCCTTGCTGTTACAGTACATAAACATGTGCACAAAAAAATATAACTAAACGGGAAATAGTCACGACACCCAGCCACCCAGGTTAGTTATTTACCATTCAACAAAGCAGTTGTCAAAGCGTCAATTCTGAAAACTCTCGCTTGGAGCGCTAGCAATAAAGATACAACTCTTTCAAGGCTTGGCCAATAACGGTAACTCTATGCGTGCTAGTTTTTATTCCACCCGCTTGGATCGCTAGTGTAGTGACAATTGTTTCCTTAACCCGGAACAACTCGCGCTATCAAAAGTCCCGCGGTCACTCGCGCCGTTAGAGCGCTCCTAACATTTGACATCATCTTACACTTCAAAGTAAATATCATATATTTGTTTGGTAGATGAAATAAATAAATCATTACACATTTAAAATGAAATAATAACATATTTATTGTAATTTACAACTTTTTTTACTCAAAAAGTAAGACTCAGGCAGTTCCGCGATCACTCGCGCTGTTAGAACTATACTAACAAGGAGAGTCAGGCGAACGCTCGCTCAGTTAGGCGGGCGTTAACAAGGGTGGAGGTGCGAGCCTTCTCAGCTCCAAAACTACCCTCCCCACCACACTACCCACCCCAAACTGCTGTAGCGGGTGGACAGAATACTGAGGAAAGCATTTTTAAAAGCTCAGTCGCAAGAAATCATTGTTAACAAAATTTTCTTCAGAGGAACTAAAAATGTTAGAATCAATCTAATAGCGCGAGTGATCCCGGGTTAACAATTGACTTGGAGTGCTAGTAGCTGCAGGACAATTCATCATTTGTAGTTTTGTCACTTAATATAAGATATAATCTGATGATGATTACAATCAACTTCAGAACTATGATAACAAACTTCAGAAGGCATTGGATGCATCACAGTTGGAACACACCGCTTGTCATATCGTCTGCATTTATTTGTTTTGAGTTCTAATCTGATGCTGATATTAGGTTAGGTCTTTTTATCACTCTTTATCACATTTGTATTGTATCTTAATTATATTGATGTCTAAATAAATAGACGGGAAAAAGAAAAAGTGTTTTATTTTGGTCTTTAAAAAAACTGAAAATGACTTTGCAAAATGCTTAGTATGGAAGGTGAAGCTAGGTCATGTTTTATGAATGCTAATAAAATGATTGTACCACATGAAAAAATAGGACTTAAAACAATGGGCAAACTTGGGTGTTTGCCTGGTGAGTTGTTTGGGCTATTGCAACTCTCTTTAGTCATAGCCAAATAATTTGGTTCAAAATATTTATGACATGTTCAATTAGGCTATGCTAGAATGTTGATCATGGCAAATTATAAATTTGCTTTGATTCAAAGATTAAAAATAACCAAGTTGAATTGTTGGTAGATTAATTAATTTTTATATTCCTAATTTAATCAAGGCCAAGGCCTAACTAATAAAATGGCCTTAATTTTTCTAGGCCTACTAGGCTTTTCTTTCAATTGACTGCACAAAAATCCGAATCCAAAAATTATCCAACCCAATCCTGTTACTATCCCCTCCAAACCAAATCCGATTTAAAAAAATTCACTCTCTGCACATCTTTAAAATTTATTACTAAATTCTTTATAGATTTAGTAGAATGAAGTAAAAAATTCAAAGTTAGCATGTAGCATACTGTATAAGTATCATTAACAGTATTTAGTAGTTACCAACCAACTGTTGCAGTATATTGATTGATTCCACTTCTTTGTAGCTTGTCATGATTAGGTTTATGAATTACTTACAAAAAATACTTGATACTCGAAAAATAGCTAACTACTAGACTCGACTCAACTCGATTGAAGAAATCCCTACTCACACACCCCTAAACTCGTTGTATTAATTTTTCTATTATCATGTTCCAGATTATTTATAGAGAGTGAAAACTAAAGTACGGGAAGTTCACTAAAAGTTTCTTTTAATTGTGATTGCAGGAGAACTCAAAAAGTGATGAGTGGTCTTGGACTGTGGAGCATGTCATATATCCTACTCTCAAGTCAAGCTTTCTTCCTCCAAGGAAATTTGCTGAAGACAAAACAATTATCCAAATCGCATCTCTACCTGAATTGTATAAAGTTTTTGAAAGATGTTAATAGAGAGTTTTTGCACATACAGTAAATTAACAATGCTAAATGCTATTTCACTAATAGCCGATTTGTATATTTCAACATTTAGTGAAATAACTCATTAAAAATGAAACAACATTAACATTATTAATTACGTACTAGAGTTAATCATTGTATCTTGCTTTATTCCCGATATATTTTGAAAATTGAATATATTGTTTAGTAATTATTGTATAATTTAATGATTGTTGCATAAACTCTAGTACTGTATTACAGTAGAGAGTGATTGCCCTTTTAGTTCCCCTTAGCGTACCTACAATAGACTGTTAATTATCCAAACTGATGTGTCCAAACTGTGTGAAACTGAAATGGCCAGATTTCTGATATCAAAAACTTAGTATTTGTTCTTTTGATGAAAATTAATAATTAAATATTTGTTACTTTAAAAGAACAATGTTTTTAAAAGTTTTTTTCTATGATTTTTTAAACAAAGACCTAAGCATTTATTTTCAGTTCAACAACAGGAAAGCAGCCGAGTTTTTTTCATAAAAAGAGGAGACAGGCAATAAAATGAGGAAGGTTAAGATTGCCTTTAATGTAAAATACATGGTCATGATTAGTCGCTGCAATAACGTAAACAGTGACTCGTGGTCAACTCTGCTAATCATGATTTTCTGATATCCGAATTGGTGTTGCTCCACATTAATCCAAATAAAAGAGAGTGTAATGTATTAGTTTTTATTACTAAGGTTATCTAAAATGAAAAAGAGCTGAAATGTACCCAGAGGCAATCAATTGTTTTTAGCAATAAACAAATATCTTTTAGAGACTTACTGTAGGTTTATCTGAAAAACATTTTTATTTTAAACATTATCTATCATCCTTCAAACTTTTTTATTTTTTTCTATTGCAGCACATACTGGAAAATGAATTGTTAAAATACAATCATGAAAGATTATTGGTGACGGGTTTGAAATTTGTGTGCACCTGTCAGGCAAGTCATCACATAAACTAACTAAATTCATGTACGGTAACACCATTATGACTATGTTCACTAATGTGAATAGGCTTCTCATCCAATGTATTTTGTTTGATACCGAAATTTGGAAGGTTCGCGTACCAAATAACTCTTTGCCAGAGTTGCCGCAATCAATGTTGTTATTTTTAAGCTGGAAGTTCAGTGATGTAAAAACATTATATCACATCATAAACATAACCCTCCGGTATAAAATGTTTTAGATTTGATCGAGAAGAGTGGTAGTACTGATTAATCCATCATATGTCTCTTGTACTTCCATGTGCGGCGCGGAAGATCGCGCCACTAAATTGGTTTCAAACACGGCTATGCTATGAGAAGTCTATTCACGTTAGTGTATACAGTCAATGGTAACACTCAATTGAACAGAGATGTGTTTAGCCTAACATTGTATTTAACCATATGTCAACAAATTCAAAATATTGTTTGTATGTAATTTTGTATAAAATTGAAAAGATTGGCAGGTAATCCAGAATTTTAATGTAATCCAGTTCTAACCCAATAAATTAGTTGATTTTAGTTTTGCATTTAGTAAGCGAGTCAGTTAGTATGTAACAAGTATTGTGAAATGTATAAAGATGTTATGTAAATAAATTTTGTACTTTTATAAAAAGTCTTTTATTTTTAGGTTTAGCGAATTTTTTTTTAGGTAATATGCTATGACAGAAGTAGCCTTGGCAACACTTAAGCCCAAGACCATGTTACTTTTTCATTTTGAAGTCCTCAGAAGCCATAAACACCATTCGATCATTTTCATATGTGTGTATATATATATATTACATTCAAGTTGTAGGGCTGCTAATATAATCAATATATAGAACATTTTTTAACAAGAGCACCCTTTTCCTTTTGAGAATGAAAACTTTTTATTTTGTGACTATTATCTATCATCCCTATTATCAGCCCTATTATCTATCATCCTTAACTCTCTGTGACGTAGCATAGTAACTCGATTTTCTTTAGTAATATTTGTTAAATTTTCAAAATTTCAAGGCTTGAAGGGCTTAATATAACTATTCAACTAAACACTTACCATGTTTAAAGAAAATCAGTTGAAAAACGGCGTCTGAAGCAGTAGAATAAAATACCATGTTTTGCATTAAAAGCCGTATGTTTAACATTGCCGACTGGGCTACTGGCCCAAAGGTGAAGATGACTCTTAATTGTCACTCAATCCTAATTCTTTTACTTGCATGTGTTGGTTAATTTAATCCCTAAATTATCACTACTTTGAAATATTACTTCAATGTACAAATATTTTTCCCATGTTTAATAATATATTAACCTAAATAAAAAATGATTACTTGGTAGCACTGAGAACCGATCCTTTAAAACAACCGGTACCGACTTTGGAATTTTTGTACCGACACATCACTAATATATATATATACTAGCTGTTGCCCGTCACGGCTTCGCCCGAGATTGAATTTATTGTATAGGTAATAAAATCTATTTAAAGAGCAACGAAATCTACTTCCTTTAAGAATGACATTGAAACAATGAAGTAGTGTGTGTGGAGCTCTAAAGGAATTTCGCAAAACCTGTGCTTAGTGAGAAAAGGTATCTTAAATAGAAAAGGCCCTGAGAACCTTTGAGCAAATATTAATGACCATGTCAAATTTCAACCCCGGACGCTCTACAGTCATATTGAAGTCATGTGGGGCAGAGCCCTAAAGAACATAAAACACTACATTTGCAAAACTTTTCTTAGTGAACACCTATTAGCAAAATGGAACACTTACGTTAAATTTCAACCCGTAGGATCTATAGTAGTTTTGAGAATTAGTGGGAAGAAGCCTAAAGGAAATTTGCAAAATTTTTTCTCATTGATCACCTATGAGCAAAGAGGAACGTCCATATCAAATTTAAAACACGCTGGCCTTTGATTAATTTTGAAGTCAGGTGGGGTGGAGCCCTAAAGAACTTAAAAAACAATATATTTACAAAACCATTTCGTAGTGAGCACCTGTTAGCAAAAGGGAACGTCCACGTTAAATTAATACCCCCTAGAATCTATGGTAATCTTGAGGTTCTATGGGGTGAAGCCGTAAAGGAAATTTTCAAAATTATTTCTTAGTACGTAAATATGAGCAAAGAGGAACGTCCGATTCAAATTTAAACACCGGAGGCCCAAAAGTAATTTTGAAGTAATGTGGGGCGGAGCCCTAAAGAACTTCGAAAACTGTATTTGAAAAACGGTTTCTTAGTGAGCACCCATGAGCAAAGAGAGGTTTTTCTTTGCCATGAGGCAAAGAGATGATTTTTTTTGTCCATGTTAAATAGCGACCTCTGAGGCCCTAAAGTAATTTTGAAGTACTGTGGGGTGAAGCCCTAATAAAGAACTTGGAAAACTGTATTTGCGAAATTGTTTCTTAGTGAGCGCCCATGAGCAAAGAGAAACAAACGTCCATGTCAAATATCAACCCTGGAGGACCTAAAGTGATTTTGAAGTCCTGTGGGGCGGAGCCCTAAAGAGCGTCGAAAACTATATTTGCAAAACCGTTTCTTGGGGAGCACCCATTAGCAAAAAGAAACGCCCAAGTCAATTTTCAACCCCGGAGGCCCTAAAGTAGTTCTGAAGTCCAGTGGGGCGGAGCCCTAAAGTTCTTCAAAAACTATATTTGCAAAAGAGTTTCTTAATAAGTATATATAAGCAAAGAGAATCGTCCATGTAAAATTTCAACACGTAGGCTATACAGTAATTGTGACCTTCTGTGGGGTGGAGCCCTAAAGGCGATGTTTAAAGCAATTTTTTTATACCTAAGAAAAAAGAGATCACTCCAAATTTCAACCGTGCAGGATTCCTAATTTGTATTTAAAATTGGCCGTGCGGATAACGTTATATTGAAATTTTGAAGGCCTGTGGGGCGGAGCCCTGAAGGAATTTTGTTAAATCATTTCTTAGTGAGCACCTAAGCGGCATAACGAACCTGTGTTTAAAGTTTCAAGTAAATACGTTTGGTAGTTCCTGAGATTTCATGATGAGTCAGTCCGTAATCACTCCCCATCAGGTTTAGTTTGGTCGCTAAGCTCACTCGCCGCAACTATCCTCTAGTTTTTTATTACCAATCTTCCCTCAATAATTTGAATGAGAACAGCTGTTTACAAAATTAATATACCTTAAATGTAATCATATGTTCCAATACAAAAATGTTGCTTCCATAAGAATAACATGGTAACTTTGAAGACGTGTGGGGCGGAGCCCTGAAGGAATTTTGAAAAATCGTTTCTTAGTCAGCACCTAGGAGGCAAGACGAACCTATGTTCAAAATTTCAAGTAAATCCATTTGGTAGTTCCTGAGATTTCGTGATGAGTCAGTGAGTGGGATTTCGCTTTTATATATATATATATATATATATATATATATATATAGACTTCCTAGACAGCTTTCCTACAGTGTCCGTGGTACTGATAACTTTTGAAGGGGACCTCAGACTTTGATGAAATTTGGTATGAAGGTACCTATAAGACCAGGTCTATTTTCATGAGTTCGTGAACTAGCATGATCTCGTTATGGGAACAGGGTTTTTATGGGGTCTTAAAATGGTCAAAAATGGGCTTTTGGCATATTTGGATCTCAATTTTCAAAATTCAACAACTTTAACTAAATCCATTTAAAGAGCTTAAAAAACAAACAAATTAGTATTTTTAATTTTTAACTTGGCCTAACAGATTACGGAGAAAAGCCAAAAAGAGGTTTCCCATGTTATATTATGGGAAATTAACAAGACCATGTATCTTTCTTATTTATTTGATATACCTTGGTTTATTCACTACGTAGGGTTAAACTGGTTTGGGGAATTTGCTTACAACACCCATATGGCGGCAAACCTACACACTCACCTCCATTTGGTTTATGGGGAAAATTATTAATGAGTGGCGAATATTGATACAATTTGATTTTTACCTTACCTCACCATTACATTTCCTAGCAACTAACATTTTATAACAACATCCCATGGCAGCAAACTTCCTTAATCATTCCTATGGTGTTTGTGGGAAAAATACAAAAACACAAATTCCTTTGGAAATTTGCTGAGTATGCAGGTATGCTGCAAACGGGGGTATTTTATTTGTAAAAAACTAACACCACTACTGTAGTTCTGAATATTTTGAATATTGATTTTATTACAATATTCAATTATTCTCGGTAGACGAGATCTTTCCTAAGATTGACGTTTTGAAACAATACATCACTCTAAAAGAAACCATTATTTAAATATGAAGCTAATTTTGTACAGAAGGAAAAACAAAATATCAATTTGGCTTTTACAACGTAACTGTAGGAAAGCTGTCTAGGAAGTCCATAAGCCATTACTCCCTAAATGTAAATAGGCAGCTGTGGTAAGAACAAGTGGAGTTACTTTTTTTCAGTTTTACTTATCACAGGAGACACCAAACGAAAAGTCTGTTTACTCTACCACTTGAAATATAAATATTTGTTTGTATGAATGTTTTAACTTTCTCTTATATTTTGTCAGGTTTTCTTGTGAAACAAGAACGATTATTAAGCTGAAAGGTGTGGGGAAGTGTCTTTTATAAAGAGCCAGGTCTCATAAGAACAATTTTAAGTGTAGAAAATTTTATTTTACATTAACACAACCACAATCCTAAAAATTACTTTTTTTATTTGGTAAATACTAATTTTAATCTAACTAACTAAGTCTTTCTTTGCTTGAGTTTTCGCTTAACTGAGACTTGTTCGACAGTAAGAGCTTCTGTAGAGGAGTCGTCCAACTGGCTGTCTACAGCTGTCAGTCTGCTCTCCATTACTTTAGTGACTAGAGTTTTGACTGTGTCGCGGTGGTAGATAATCAACAGTGCTAACAACATGAGTGGCAGAGCAAAGTACGAGGTGTGCGACAGTTCGTTGTCACTCGCTTGGGGACTTGTGACAAAGTTGAGGCGCACTGCTTGGAATGATGAATTGGCTTTGAAGTAGACGGGGTGTGTTCTGTAGTTGTGCGTTTTGGGCGACAACGACGATTCAAGTTGTATTGAGTATGTACGTCCTGGAACACACAATAAAGATGAAATAACTTTGTATTCTATATTTAACAGTTAAGACAATAGAGGTCAACAATTTAGAATGTTAGTCATGCAACAAAAATTACTAATCTAATAGATAATTAACCAGGAATGGACGGGTCTCCAAATTTCAAAAAAAAATTTGGGAGATTTTATTACTTGTTCACCCAGAAGAAATTTTACTTGTTTGATCAAGATTTTTTGAGTTAAGAAATAATTTTGTTTTTACAAAGTTATGCCTTGTCAGAGCCATTTACTGGGAAATTATTTGTGGCTATTTTTTATTATTTTGCTGCTTGAAAGTTTGTTTTTGTCTATGTTTTAGCGAATTTCCCATAGGGAATAAGCTATTACCGTAGGTCTCATGGTAAGACCTAAGCCCGGGACCATGTTACTTTTTAGTTTTTAGGTGCCCAGAGACCAAAAATAATAGTCATTAAAATTTTTATATATATATATATATATATATATGTATATATATATGTATATATATATATATATATATATGTATATATGTATGTGTCCCTAGACACGATAACTCTCGTAAAAATGGTCCAATCGACACCAAATTTGGTAGAGATGTGTAATCCTACGTTTATTCGGATGAGTTCGAAAACCAGACTTATCGACCTACCGGTAGGGGTAGTTTTGGGGGGTTTTGTACCCCAAAAATGGGTTTTTTGCATTTTTCATATGTAAATTTTAAATATTTTAAATTTTTATTTTGACCATTGGATTTAGCTCAAAAAAACACACAATTTAGTATTTTGAAGCTTTGCTCTATCTCCATTGGTTACCGAGATATTACAAAGTCTAAAGACAGTACATTGTCTTTTAGGGCTCCAATGTTAATCTTATGGAGAATAAGGATGTGTTAATATTTCACTTATTAACCAATATTTTTGGATGAAACTTGGTATTCAGCTTCATTTGGTTGAGATTCATCCATTTAAGGTAAAAAAATCTTGGTTTTTGTACTTATCATGGCAGCAAACCTGCATACTCTTTTCCCATGTTAATCATATGGAGAATAGGCAAACTCTTTTATTTATGGACAGATATTGATGAAACTTACTATATGTCTTTATATGGTCGAAATAAATTTTTTCTATGCTAAAAACCTACTTTTAGTGTCCCCCATGGCAGCATACCTGCATACTCTTTCCCTATATTTATCTTAAGGAGATTAGACATTTATTTTCCTATTTATGAGCACGTGATGAAATTTTGTTTACAAGTTTAGCTGGTCAAAATTAATATTACTAATTTGGAAATTCGCTGAGTACGCAGGTCTGCTGCGACGGGGGTATTTATAGTTAGGATTATGACCTTCACTTACTATATTTCAGCGAATTTCCCATAGGAAATAAGCTATTACCGTAGGTCTCATGGTAAGACCTAAGCCTGGGACCATGTTACTTTTTCGTTTTTAGGTGCCCAGAGACCAAAAATAATAGTCATTAAAAATTTTATATATATATGTATATATATATATATGTATATATACATATATATATATGTATGTGTCCCTAGACACGATAACTCTCGTAAAAATGGTCCGATCGACACCAAATTTGGTAGAGATAAGTAATCCTACGTTTATTCGGATGAGTTCGTAAACCAAACATATCGACCTATCGGAAGGGGTAGTTTTGGGGGGTTTTGTACGCCAAAAATGGGTTTTTTGCATTTTTCATATGTAATTTTTTTAAATTTCAAATTTTTATTTTGACCATTGGATTGAGCTAAAAAAACACACAATTTAGCATTTTGAAGCTTTGCTCTATCTCCATTGGTTACCGAGATATTACAAAGTCTAAAGACAGTACGTTGTATTTTGAGGCTCCAATGTTAATGTTATGGAGAATAAAGATGTGTTAATATTTCACTTATTAACCAATATTTTTGGATGAAACTTGGTATTCAGCTTCATTTGGTTGAGATTCATCCAATTATGGTAAAAAATCTTGTTTTTTGTGCTTCTCATGGCAGCAAACCTGCATACTCTTTTCCCATGTTAATCATATGGAGAATAGGCAAACTCCTTTAGCAATGGACAGATATTGATGAAATTTAGTGTATGGCTTCATATGGTCAAAATATTTTTTTTATGCTAAAAACCTACTTTTAGTGTTCCCCGTGGCAGCATACCTGCATACTCTTTCCCTACATTTATCATAAGGAGATAAACATTTATTTCCCTATTATGAGCTTGTGATGATTTTTGGTTTACAGCTTTATCTGGTCATAATTAATACTGCTAATTTGGAAATTCGCTGAGTACGCAGGTCTGCTGCGACGGGGGTATTTTGTTTTTTCATCGTATTTTTAGCGAATTTCCCATAGAAAATAAGCTATTACCGTAGGTCTCATGGTAAGACCTAAGCCCGTGACCATGTTACTTTTTCTTTTTTAGGTGCCCAGAGACCAAAAATAATAGTCATTAAAATTTATATACAGGGTGACCATAAAGTCTTAGGACGACTTTATAACTTTTAAACGACAAACGATATCACAACCACATTTGGTATACCGTTACTGGAAATTGTAAGCTACTTTTCTGTGTACATGGTGGTCGGATATCACCTTTGGGGGACGGCCCGTCAGGGGTCAGAAGAAAATCTTAAATGTAAGCATAGGTCAAGATGTACATCAAATTAAAGGTCTCTAAAAATAGAGAATAATGCCGCAAACCCGACCTCAAAAGGATGACCGAGCCAAAAATGGCAGGCGATCAAACTTTGCATTAAAATCATATTGCTGAAAACAAAAAATGCAATAACTACCGATATACTCGACCTTTTGAGGTCGGGTTTGCGTCAAATTGCTTAGAATGCAAAGCCCTTTAAAATGATGTATCATATGACCTAGGCCAATGAAGTTTTTCCCAAGACTTCCTTTAGGGACGTCCCTAGTGGAAGTCGTCAGAGAAACTGATTTGGCCCACGTCATATGATATATCATTTTAAAGCGCTTTGCATTATAAGCAATTTGACACAAACCCGACCTCAAAAGGTCGAGTGTAACGGGAGTTATTGCATTCTTTGTTTTTAGCAATATGATTTTAATGCAAAGTTTGAACGCCTGCCATTTTTGACTCGGTCATCCTTTTGAGGTCGGGTTTGCGGCATTATTCTCTATTTTTAGAGACCTTTAATTTGATGTACTTCTTGACCTATGCTTACATTTAAGATTTTCTTCTGACCCCTGACGGGCCGTCCCCCAAAGGTGATATCCGACCACCATGTACACAGAAAAGTAGCTTACAATTTCCAGTAACGGTATACCAAATGTGGTTGTGATATCGTTTGTCGTTTAAAAGTTATAAAGTCGTCCTAAGACTTTATGGTCACCCTGTATATGTATATATATATATGTATGTGTCCCTAGACACGATAACTCTTGTAAAAATTGTCCGATCGACACCAAATTTGGTAGAGATGTGTAATCCTACGTTTATTCGGATGAGGTCGTAAACCAAACATATCGACCTACCGGAAAGGGGTAGTTTTGGGGGGTTTTGTGCCCCAAAAATGGTTTTTTTGCATTTTTCATATGTAAATTTTAAAGATTTTAAATTTTTATTTTGACCATTGGATTAAGCTCAAAAAAACACACAATTTAGTATTTTGAAGCTTTGCTCTATCTCCATTGGTTACCGAGATATTACAAAGTCTAAAGACAGTACATTGTATTTCTCTGAAAAAAACATAGATTTTGCATTGTAATAAACGTGGGGTCCCTTAGCTCCGAATCCCTTAGCTCCGATGATGTAAATATCCCAGTTTTCCGATAGCGTGTTGAGTCCCAATTTTCCGAATACTTTCGGACAATTGATATTCTCTCGCTAATTCATCGGAGAACTGGGACTATTGCTGTTGTTCGGAAAACTAATATTTTAAACAAGAATATTCTCTTAGCTCCGATTCCCAGTTCTCCGATGAATGGATATCCCCCCCTCCCTCCTACTCATCTCCCCTACACCCCTCACTCTCCTCACGCCCGCTCTTCTCCTCCGCCGCTCCCACCACCACATGGATAGCTGCCAAGGCAAGATGGCAGCATTGGTGGCGCGGCACGGCGGGTCTGCGTCGCTCGCACGCGCATACAAGAACCTTTCTCCGTCCCCGATGCAGCGGCGGCGTAGGTGATCGAGCCACGATGCCGCTCACCACGTGTCTGATATTGTTAGAGGAGTTTAGCCTAGCTCACGCTTCTTTTTCTGCATTTCTTCGGTAGAAATTCGGTAGCCGTTCGTCCTTCTTCAAATATTTTAATACAAAATATTACTTAGTACTTAGTAACTTTTTAAAATCACTTATTGCTTACTTATAAATTAAATATAATAAATATACTTATGGATTAAATAAATTGTTATTTGTTTACAAAATTAATTTTTGGATTGACTAGCAACTAGCCAACAGCAAGCTAGCTTCCACTAGCTCCTGTGATGAGTGTGTTAACTGTGAAGAGGTATATAGTTGGTTGTTTGGGGAAATTCAATAGCTCTATTACCGTGACACTGTATCAGAACTGAATTAAAACCAACGAGCAAGGCTCGGTTAACCTGGTACTTTTGTTTTAACAATTAAAAGGAATAACAAGATTTCAAAATGTCCTCCAGAGGTATTTCAAAGAAAAAAATAAAAGAAATACAATTTTCGAGTTGTGTAAGAAAATGGTTAGTAGTGGGAGACAGAGGAGATGGTGGGTGAGACCCTGTTTTTTTCAAAGACAGGAACTTGGAGCTTCATCTGTACGCTATTAAGTTGAGAGTGGAATATCCTGATTTTCAGAGGGTGATGCGAATGCCTTTATAAAAGTTTGATGAACTTATAGATAGATATAGAACTTATAAGATATTATAACACCCTTAGTAAAAAAATCAGATACAAAACTACGGAAAGCAATCACCTCGTAAACAAACCTGGGAAATTACACTTCGATATACCTAAAACAAAGGGTGGTTTTGTTATTTAGAGTTCCGCCTAGTACAATTTTTACCTTTTTACCAGATGTGATACAGCCATAAACAGAGTGTTTATTTTTTATTTTTTTATTTTTATAATAATAATAATAACTATTAAGTGTGACTGTACGTCGTACGTAACAAAAGTGTTAGCTAATTTGGAATGAGTAAAAAAGTGATTGAATGTTTAATCTAACCCAATATTGAATATGCTGACTTACAAAGTGACAGGGACAGTATATGGTCCCAAAATGAAATTTTTGTATCAATCAATATCCCCAAATCCTCAAAATTTGAACTTCTTATTAAATATTCATTCCCCATTCTATAGTTGAATGTGATAATGTTGTCGAAAGTTTTCCTTGTTTGTGTCATTACAGCACATTTTTACGGCGAACTTCGCAGATTGTTTTTCACCCCCAAGCAACTAGTGAATAGGCCTATATATCTTTTTGTAACTTATAACAGTCATTTACGGACGGACGCAAGTAAGTTTTCGGAGTAATTTACGTTGTCAATCAGTTGAAGTTTACTATCGGTAGGCTATGTGAAGTCTTCCTGTAGCAGAAACCTTATCATAATTTCCCTACACAGACAGAAGAAACTTGTTACTCCAGTGTAGGAGCGTGTGCATACACAGTGTATTTGTACTTATTAATTATTTATATTTCCTTCTCTTTATCAAATGTAGTGTGTTTTCAAAACTGTTAAGTTACAGAAGTAAGAAATATGACCATTTACAAGTGAAATAAATTGTAATTATATACATATTAATGTTATATGTTCATTATGTATTTATTTATTTGCCTTACAGGTTCTTTAAAAAGTTGGCTCTTCAAATCATTAGGTCAAAGATTAGGAGCTTAAATATATAAATAAGTTAAACAACAATTTATAAATGATGCTTGATATAATACAACCTTAATTTGTATTGTTTATTATTATATTTATAAGTGAAATAAATAGAAACTATCCATTCTTATTATTGTAAGCGTATAGAGGTACTAAATTTGAGCGATTTTTATGTAAGTATTTAATGTGTTAACAATATATTTGTCCTCTTTGTTGTTATATTTCAATTGAAAATAGTCAAAACTGGAGATTCTAAGGAATCTAAAAAATGTTACTTGTAGTACGGCAAGTAGTACGATGTATTGTTATACCAAAAATATTTATTCTTTCCATTCGTTCTGTAACATTATATATGGCAAATCAAAGATATACAGGGTGTTTCAGAACTCCATACCAATATTTCAAGGCATTGTTCCTGGGTTAGAAATATATCAAAATATCATATTTAAATTGTACGGAAGTCTTTAGTTATTCACACAGCCACTATTTTTTTTTTTTTTTTTTCACTTGATAATTTTTATATCCGTAACGGATGGTACTATTAAATTCATATTTGGTAAGAAACTTTATCAATGTACATTGTCAGGAAAAAAATTATTTTTTCCACTGTATATTTTCAAAATGGCGGCCATTTCAAATTTTCAAACTCAAATATCTCAAAATCTGTAAATTTTATAAAAGTTTTACAAGACACAAAAAAGTTGACAAATGTAATTATCTAACCAATGGTACCAAGTTTGTATGGATCTAACAGCAAATAACGGAGTTATTGCGATTTTGCTCCGTGCAAACACTGACTTTGCTGTTAAAACCAGCGACCAAGCGACGGCCTTAATTTGCATTGATTTTAATGCAAAATCAATGTTTTCACGGAGTAAAATTGAACATCTTAAAATCATTTTGAACATCTTAAAAACATCAGTAAAATCTGAACATTTTACATATGCATAACTTAGGCCTACCAACAAACATGTAAATGTCTAAGAACCTCATTTAAAATAATGTACCATCATAAAACATCAATTATCACGTGATTAGTTTTACTAAACATTTAAATACATGTTCATTAATTTCCGTCATGTTATTAATTTAATAAAAAACATTTTGGACCAAACTGGAAAATTTTGTTAGAAACGCATTTAAAAGAGTCTAAGACATTTTTGTGCCGAGAAATTTTTGTTTAACCTAAAATGCTCAAAGAAAAAATTGTAAATTTGTTCCGTGTTATTCTAATGAGGAAAATCTAAATTTCAACCGCAAATATTCCCTAAACTGCTAAAATTACGCGTACAAGATCAAATTGTAAAGTTTTCTTAAAAACCGTGTAAAACTAAAAAAAATTATTTAAAGTGAGGGTTTGTATTTGAAATTACTCTCTGTGGATAGACCGCTTTACCTATAAAGGCACAATTGGTTAATATTATAAATTAGTTTTGTATTTCTTAAAAAGGGTGTAAACATCGTTCCTAACGATTTTCACACAATTCAAATTGAAATTGATTGAACAAGCTAAGATGGTTGGAGAAGTTCGCAGGGGTGTAGATTGTGTAGTGAAATAAATACGAGAACTAATCTTCAAACTTGGCGGAAGTAGAGTGAGCTAGTTGAACTACATTACCGACATTGTTATTACTGTTACTGAAGCAGGTGGCGCGATAGGTCTGTTTAGATGGGCCGGGCACCAATGCAGCCATCCCTTGCGGTCACCTCTGTGTCTGTGACAACTACGCAGAGGTGATCGCACAAATGGACAACCGTAGGAACAACCGTTGTCCGTTTTGCTTGGGGATGTGCATCGATTTCTTTAAGATTTTTCAACATTGTAAATGTTTTTTTTTTAGTTCTTAAATTTTTTAAGTCTTTATTAATTTTGTGTGATATAAATATAATGTTTCCATATTTACTCAACGTGTATTTCTTTCTCTACAACTCTATACACCTCTTTGATTGTTAATGTGTAAAAAAATTAGTATTCACGGTTAAATGAAAATGTTTAGTTTCTGGAAAAAGTCTATCAATTCTAAATAAAACTTTATTTTGTATGCAATATATTTTTCCACTTAACAAAATTTAAAAGTTCCACTTGGCAATAAAAATCAACAATTCGATTGTTATTTTTTTTTTATTTTTTTTTTGTTTTAACAATTCTTTACAAATGTTTGGCCAGTCAGTCGAATTTATCTTATCTTAGTAACAATTGATTATTTGTCGCAAACAGCAAAATGGTTTTGCGTGGTTTTACTTTAAATTATGAATTAGTTATTCCTTAGGGACATAAATGTGAGTGATTAGGTAAACAATATCCATTGCTTATGTTTGATTGTAAAAAATACACTGAGTGTTGTAAAAATTTCACGGCCTTGGTTGCAAAAGGATAATAAAAAACTCCTATTTTAAAAAGGCTGTTATAATTGTATTTTAATATGTAGCTTCAATTATCTCGTTTAAGTTTTGATTGAAAACTATAATAACCGACCCAGAGTTTTGCACAAAAATGTCCTAGGGTACAATTGTTGGTGGTGAATTAACTATTTTAAATTTAAATAGTGGTTTATTCCCAAATAAATTACTTTAACATTGAATTGGAGGGAAATCCAGGCCTTGATGTAATACAACAAATTCCAAATTGCAATTAATCTTCATTCGTATTTGCAGTTATGCAACAGTAATTTCAGGAAACATTTTTAATCTAATCTTCCAGAGATCAAAGAAAATTCTTATACAGTTAACAAAGACATCTATTTTGATCAGTAATCACTCTATTATTCAGTCTCAGATTGTAATATAATCTGAAAGTGGAGCGCTCTAAAATATAATACTGTCAAAATTGACTTGAAAACCACAACAATAATTACCATAATAAAATATTAAGACATTAAACCATTAAATAACAAAAGACCTTGGACATTAAATTGACAAAATATACTTTAAACTAATACAAGGCTTACAACTAAATAATGTATCTTTCATCCAAAGAATCACCGCAAAAGCACAATAGTTTTGCACAGGTGACGCACGGTCCACTGCTCCGAATGCAAATGTCAATGTCCAAATGATGTTCACAAGATGAGACCAAAGAGATGATAATAATAGTGTCACTCACCAAAGAGGTTCAAGGTTATAGCTCAAAATTTACATTAATAAAATAATGTATAAATCCATAGTAATAAAAAATAGTATAAATCCATCAAAGCAGACTTGAAAAGTCAGAGAATTTATAACACAGTGTTTTGTTTTATTTCACTATAAAAAGAATTGGTAAAACTATTTAGGTTTTCTATCATAGGAGTGTTTCAAGCTTATATTCTATCCCTCCCTTCTGAATGTAGGCTACACACTAAATTTAATCAGGCTACATTAATATGGATGAAATATAAAGCCACTTATTTCCCATCAGACCTATAGTAAAACAAATATTTTTTATAGCTGTTCCGGCTTCGCCGGCGGTTGTGATTTAATTTCATACATAATGAAATATCTTTAAAAAGCAAATAAATATTCTTCCATACGAATTTTATTTAACTTTAAAGTTCTGTGGGGCGGAGTCCCAAAGGAACTTTGCAAAACCGTTTCTTAGTGAGCACCTATGAGGAGCACAAAGAGGAACGTGTATGAAAAATTATAACCCCGTCAGCCATAGAGTTTTGAAGATTTGTGTTCAAATCATTTATTTTATTTTTTTATCATTTTATTTATTTTGCCCAATTTTCTTTGCAATACCAACCTGAAGAATTTTTTGCTCTTCAGTTGAGTTAGTTTGCTACGTTCACTCGCAACAATGAACATCTGCACTTAATTTAAAATAAAGTACCAGGGGGACCGAGCTTATGCTCGGTAAAATTGTTACTTTCGTTCTCACACAAAGCTCGTTCGCTCCGCTCACTCGCCCTCTTCCATTTTAAAGACGAGCTCGTTCGCTTCGCTCACTCGCCAAACCGTACTTCACTTATGTAACACATTGGTTTATATCTACAGTTATCAGCTGATTTTTATTCAATTAATAAAATCTCCATGAGGATAACATGGAAACTTTGAAGGGCTCTAGCGCGAAAACCGGATTTTTCCCAGCTATGGGACCAGCTCCAATCGATTTCTGGTGGCCAAAACCCCCATATTCAACCAAAAATCAAAAATCCTTGGAGCGAAAAAAAACTTTGCCCGGACAAACGGAGCTTGTTTTAGAGTATAAGATAACTTGGGATAATACTGGTTACAAAACGGTCAATAGACGGCTTTTGTTTTTATCCTTCTTTTCATTTTGAGGCTCATAATGTTTATTAACTTTTATTAATTTTTATTATTTTATTTTCATTAATTTTATGTCACCAGTTTTAAACTAAAAATTTTATGGTTTTTGGACATAAAATAATATTTCTCCACTATATTGTTACTTCTTTTGAAGACTAAATTGTAATTTTTATTCAGAATTCATTACGATAACATAATAAGTTTAGAAGAGGTCATTTCAGTTTGAAATAAAACTTAAACAAGAGCAAAGGCGTTCAGTTAAACTTATGAAATCGAAATGTACATTTGATTGTTTATAAATAAATCATCACACTCGCTGATCAGTCATAGGTCTACCCACCTTAAAAATAAGCACTTAAAGTGCGTTTGTGTTTCAAGCAACTATCTGAAGTATTTCAAAAAAACAATTTTTAATTTTAATCGTGTAATAAAATAAAGGGGGCAAATAAATGGAATGTAATGTGGTCGTAGGCTAATTTGTTTTGTCATTTCAGTAAAATTAAAGAATTAAAGAACCATTTAGCACGTGACAACAACACATTGAGTGATCATCAGAGGTAGGGCAGTAGGCCTACACGTAACTAAAACGTAATAACTAACACCTGTGAATTTTTCAGGTAAAACAATTCATTGAATTAATTAATTTATTTGAAACGAATTAATAAAATTTAAATAGAATTACTTAATATTGAAAGAGAATTAGTAAAATTAAAAAATAATTAATAAAGTTGAAGCAGAAGTAATAGAAAAAATTCAACAGTGAAAAACAGCTTAAGCGTCCGAACGTCTCAAGGGTTGCAGGAGAATTGATGTAGAATTTCCCATATAGGCCTAGCAGTTCTCAGTTGCCTGTTAATAGACCACTGAAAAGACGGACCAATCAGAAAGCAGCTTGAGACTCGAAGGTGTCAGGTTTCAAGCTTCACTTTCCCCCTCCACCAACCGTACGCCGTACAACTAGGCCTCATTCACGTGGATGCTAGAACACGTAGTCCAGCTCTCACGTGCAAGGTTTTATGTTTGGGAATTAATGTCAGTACAGATATTGTTTACAATTCAACGATTATGTATTTTTCTTCTGTTCTTTTTCCAACAAACGTAATGATTGTTAACCAGGTAATAAGGCAGTAACCTTATTTAACTTTAGTTGTAAATTATGCATTCATTTCCACAACATCGATTAGACGTATAATTAAAAAAGTAGGCCTAGTTCGAAATATACTGAATTAGACCTACGGTGAATTCTTTTCAACTCACGTGGTGACATTTGCTTATAAATATGTGTACTTTTTTCTTTCAACTTACCGGCATAAATGTTATTTCTGTGGTTTAGGGGCCTATACAGCCTACTTTCGTATAGGCGAAGACACAGTCTAAGAAAAAATTCAACGAGACTTTAAATTTCATAGCCTACATATTATCCTATACGATGCAGCTATGGTTCTTAGCGAATTTCCCTGTAGGGAATAGGCTACGCTATTACAGAAGTAGCCATGGTAACACTTAAGCCTAGGACTATGTTCGGTACGAAACTGTTGGGTAATTAACAATACTGTACCACCATCGCAGCAAACCTACATAGGTAGGCCTACTCATTCCTATGGTGTTAAGGGGGGAGGATACCGAATTCCTTCGGAAAGTCTTTAAGTGTTTAGCCGAGTGATAGCCAATAGTTATTAATAACCAACAAACACGATTCTGTAGTTCAAATTATTCCAAATAATTACTCCATTAATACAATAAGTTTTAATTCCTAAAATTCGAATTAGACCCATATGATTTAGGTCATACATATTCTTAGGGAATAGATCGTTTTATCTCTGGTCGAAAAAAATACATATTAAACTTTATTTATAATACCTCGCCATGAAATGCATTTAGATACTTTTAGAATGTACTAAAATGTATTTTAAAATTGTCATAGGAAATCCATCCACACTTAATAACTTAAAAAGACTTTAAACCAACATTCACTGAAACATTTGGTAATTAGGCCTACAATTACACCAAAAGTGAACAAAGGAAATTTGTATGTCTCTCCACAAATCAATTTTAACGTAAAAAATCTGCTCAATCAGCACAATAACTAGTAATACAATTTCTCTATTAACCTTGATACTCATTGAAATGATTTACCGCTAAATTACCACCAGAACATGCAATTAACGCAACACTTGATACTCAGGTGTCAAGCCACGAGAATGTCAGTTTGTCTAATTGTGTGAAAAACTCACGTGTAAAAATAGCTTTAAACGCGGTATCGCTCGGAAAATACTGTTATTTACAGATTAGGTTATCAACCCCTTCCCACAATACACAAGTAATGTCCGATGGTATTTTTCTTTCAAGGGGCTGTTATTTTGTTTTTGAACCATAGCTTGGTACCGCTGACATTGAAACATTGAACCATACTTATAGACTGGTATCGCTGAATCCAAAATGTTTATCAGTTTTCACTAAATTTTTAGTTACATATTTATATATTCGATATTATATGTAGGTAATATTAAATTTAATTTTTGTGTAATGTGGGGCAATGTTTTATTGCAATTTCAATAAATTACTGTAATAGTAAAAAGGTTGTGTGAAGTATTACAACACAGTAAGATGGAAGTTAAGTTTAATTATTTTTTAATCTTTACTTTCTTTTAAAGAGAATATTATTAAGATTGGTTCTCAAAACAAAACATTTTACATGTACAGTACTCACTCTCAGAGAGTTTCGTTCTCTCAGGAAGTACTCGCCGAGGTGTTTACACAACCTGCGAATTTTCCAAGATAGTTATCCCAGACTGTTTTATACAAGTACTATCAACAACTGTCTAAGATTTTTATGAGAGTAACTAACTCTCAGAGAGTGAAAATTTCTCACGTGTAAACCTAGCAACCTAGCTTAAGAACACGACGCTTTTACGGTGTGTCAATAGAGTTTGGCACTCTTTCCCCGCAACTCCTTCAATCTACATTGGATGCAACCCGAAACACACCGGATCCGCAACACACCGCTGAGCGAGAACCGGCCATGGGCCAAGCGGCGCGGCGCGGAGCGGAGCGCAGATGGCTGGAGAGGGGGTAACGGTGGAGTTGGGGGAAGAGGCCACGAGCGGCGGCCGCCCCTACTACTACCGCCCCTACTTACTACAACTCGCCTCTCCTACGCATCGCGTTCATTCTATCGGAGCTATGAGTGATTTACACTATCGGAGCTGAGGGATTTCAACCGAATGCGTCGGAACTGCGGGAAAGTGTATTTATGACAGACGGACAGCAGTTTTCGGGGCTATGAGTGATTGCTGTTGTCGGAGAACTGAGAAAATTAACGCTCATCGGAGCTAAGGGATTCGGAGCTAAGGGACCCTGCCGTAATAAATGCAAATTTAAGTTTTTTTTAATAGAAAAGTCTCAATAACTCCGTTATTTGAAGTCAGAACTTTACAAACTTGGTATCATTGTTCAGATAATTTAATTTGTCAAATGTTTTGTGTCTTATAAAATTTTGTCAAATTTTGCCGTTTTTGAGAAATTTGAGTTTAAAATTTTTAAATGGTCGCCATTTTAAAAATACAAATTGGAAAAAAATAAATTTTTTTCTGAAAATTTCCATTATTGTGATAAAGGTCCATGCCAAATATGAAGTAAATCCATCAATCCGATACGGAAATTAAAATTATTACGTGTAAAAAACAAAATGGCGGCTAGTGGTTAAACGAAGGATTTTAGGACATATGTTTATATGGCTTTTCTAGTTTATTTTGCTGTGTAGAATCAGCTCCCGAAATTTCTGCACTTTGTCGTGAATCACCCTGTATATCTATCCACTCGATACTTTTATTTGCTATATTATATCTTTTTCATCCATTTATTTGTGATGAAGAAGACTAAAAAAAACTATAATAGGTGGCACTGCTAAATTTTCTTTGCAAAACAATTAACTTTGAAAATCTGGTTGGAAAATTTACACTATACTTTATTATTTGATAAAAAAAATTAAAAGTAACACATACCATCAGCAGGTACTGGGGGGAACACAAGGGCTGTGGAAGTGAGGGCGAACGAGGCAGTGGGTTTGAGCGATGACAGTCTGATGGAGTGAATCGTCGTGTCGTCTCGGAACATCTTCACTTTGAGACTGCGCAAGTGCTCAGCACTCTCAGTGGTGACATACACTGACACATCTGTGCGCGATATCGGCCGGAAAACAATCATGTTCAACCCGTGTACATCCTCTTTTGAAACCTGGGAAAAATATTCAAATTATTTTAAAATATCCTTAGAATTTGTTCCGATTAGTTATTTGGTGTTGAAAATCCATATCCAAATGTTTTAAGAAAATTAATTGATTAATTTACTACATTGTGATAGTCTAACCTTTGAAAGGTTTTTTTTTTTTTATTAATATAATGTGTTTTTACAGCCATGGCAGATTCATTTTATTGGTCATTAGCAACACTTTTTAGGAAATAGTTATACAATATACTAATTCAGAGCATCCTATAAATGAAACATGTGATCTATGGAATAAAATTTCAAGTCACTAATTGTAAAGCTAAATTACCAAAAAGCAAATTAATGTCCTTTGATGGAAATTTGTGTTATAAGAATTAAAGATCCCTTACTTGGGCAGCTTGATTCATCGGATTAACAACTTTTACTTATCTTTTATCCCCCCCATATAAGAAGAATGAAGAGACACTTAAAAAATTGTCAGAAATTAAGATTGAAAAATTTAAAGTACTTTAATTATTTAAACACTTGACTTTTAAAGGAATTATTCTAAAAGGTTATTATAAAAACAGGTTGAAAGATTCTATCTAAAACACATTCTTAAAACCAGCTCAAGTTTTCTAAATGAAAAATTGATAAAATAAATAGAAGTTATGAATACCTGGACTGTGATGCCGTCTGGTGTTGCCCTCTGGATGTGCTGGTTGACTTGTGCCCTTTGCTTCACCCTCACTGAGTACTCACACTGCAAACAAACCATTCTAAATCGACACATGGCTACATTCACCTCATCACTTGCTGAGTTTCTTCTTAAGGCCTTTACACACCGGCGTCTGCGGCGTCCGCGGACGCCGCAGACGTCGCAGACGCGGCAGACACGCCCCTTTCACACCGCCCAGCGACGTTCCAAAACGTCCACTTGCTCGCGCATGACTATGAGGACAAGGGATCAGTCTCTTACTGTATATAAATTATTAAATAGCTTGTTTTGTTCTCGTTTTTAATACAATGTGCTTAGACGAATAAAATTATGGGTTCTTGTAATATTACATTGTTTTATCATGTTTTTACTTTTATTATTAGTACACACTGTTTTAGTTTAACCGACACTGCTATGAAATGCAATATATGTACACATATAAATGCATACAATTCACTTTTTAAGTATTTGACATGCCCATTTTATAGGTAACTGTACCAAGTATTATATTAGCTAATTTCCCTATAGTTAATACGCGATTATACAGCAGTGGTAAAAAATACCAAAATACCATCGGAAATTCGCTAAGTAAGCAGGTCTGCTGCAACGGGGATAGGCATATATCTTTAGATTTATAAGAATAAAATTGCATGACATACCATGATTTTTATTATTTGTTTTTCCCAAGAAAGTTAATAACGATTGTTATTCTTGTTTTTAATTGAGTCTTTAGAAAAACGAATTAAAAATAATGACATTAACTATGATTAATTGAACTATAATAACTTCCATAAAATAACATTATAAATATATAAAGGCACAGAACACCAGCAACAGCGACCAACGAAAGTAAACACACTGCTGATGACGCGGGGTGCCGGTGAGGGATGGAAGCACATGGTTTAGAAGTGTTCATTGCGCATGCGCTAGGCCGCAGAAGCCGCAGAAGTTTGTGAAAAATCGCTCTCCGACCGATTCTCACTAAAACTTCCGCGGACGCCGCAGACGTCGCAGAAGCGCGGTGTACACGGTCTCATTTGATAGCAAGGGAAGCGATTTATTTCTTCCAAAACTTCTGCGGCTTCCGCGGACGTCGCAGACGCCGGTGTGAAAAGGCCTTTAACACCTTAAATCTATTGACCTTAACAGATTTAAGGTTGGCCCTGTCTCTCCTCATACAACTTATTCTTCATAAAATCCATGAAAATTCATCTGCAAGAGCTTAAAATGTGAAATACATACTGCTTATGTTTTAGTTTGTTTCATTTCCCTTAATTTTGTCACTGTGGTTCCATAATGGCCACAGAAAGTCCTTCACTTATTTACTCATCATGGATTAATCTATTTGTTTGGCTACTCTTGTTTGTACAGCTAAGTCCCTTTAAAACTCCTTTTTCACTGGAACCTAGGATAACTTACCAAGAGGCCAATTGAAACTAATAATATACCTGGAATGATCAAAGTCCTTAAAAGAATAATTTGAAAATTATGAGGCCCAAGTGTTGTTTTTAACTAAATAGTCCGATATTTTGAGGACAAGGATTATTTCTTTAAAAATATATTTTATGTTTATAAAAACAATGTTTTTAATTTGTGTAACCTCACAACATTTTTTATGGTTCAACACAGGGAACATAGGGAAAGTTATGGTTCAACATAGGGAAAGTAGGTGCAATGGCGGATGTAAAGATTGTATAGAAGAGCAATCAATCAAACAGACGGCTAAATGGGAGCGGCAGCTCAGTGGTAGAGCTCTGGCCTCACAAGCCAGTGGGTCCCCGGTTCGATGGCGGGCGACGACATTACACGCACAAACATGAGCGGTCACCTCTAGCTAGCCTATGTAACTTAATGCCGTGATCATACCTTGCTGTCTTTAGATCACCGCACAGGCCTATTTGCCCATGGTGACGGGCAGTGGAGGTTTAAAGGAAAAAAAAGCGAGGATGGTTAGGGCCTCTACAAAAATTATACATTTTGTTAAAAGGATGAATTCACCAATTCTTGAAACTTTGCACTATCTTAAACGTTTTTCTCATTCTGACATTTTGGTAAAACTTGAGTCCACCTGAGGGTTCAGACCACGTATTCTGAACTGTCCGCTGGCCTCAGTTGTGCTCTCTTCCTGCAGTTGGCTGCACTGGGGCGTCCCTTGTCCTACAGCCTCCACCACTACCCCAGGCTCTGGGTCGCCACTGAGTGACGTCACGCTGCCCAGCGCACTGTACGCCACACGCTCACCACTGCAACACCAGCATTGCTCAACGTATTTGTAACAAGCAAAAATCGAAGGCATTGTTAAGTCCTCACAAAGCATCACACTCAACCTTGTACAAAACAGCATATGAATATAAATTATACAGTAGAAAATAATAAACTGAAAAACTCTAAAAGTTGGCCTTTTGATCTGACCTCCACACACATGCAAAGATCAAGCGGCTGACGACAAACCTGAGCCTGAGAGTGACATTCCACAATATAATGAGATTCCCGTCTGATTCATAACAAAGGTTGACTTAATCAGATACAGTTCTATTTCCAATAGAGTGATAAGGATGGGAACGGAAGTCTCTCAATCCCCAAAGAGGGTTAAATCGACCATTTTTATTTTCAGGGCAGATAAACCAAACATATCTCTATTTTATACCAGGGCAGAAGCGGTTCATCCGAGCGCTGGTTGATCCGGGGCAGGTAGAGATAGAGTCTAATGTATATTGATTTAGGGGAGAACGGGGTAATACCGGATGGCAGGGCAATACCGTTCACCATATTTTCAGACAGCTGAAGGATGCAGTGAGTGCTAGGATGTGCTGCTAGCTAGCGGAAGAAATGCGAAACAGATAGAGACAGTCGGAGAGTGTCCATATTGACAAACGCATGTGTGACGAAAGTTTTTATTGTTCAGTCATCTTTCCTTCTAATTTTAGTGACTAACTTTAACTTAAACTGATGTAAGTTAAACTTGCTATTACTTACTGTATTCAAACTAGTAGTTTTGAATAGCTCATATCTTGCGCTATTTTTAATACCACAAACACAAGTTATAAATTGTTCTTATTTTAGGTTAGGGTTGAAATTCTAAGTCATATCGTTTTGGGGCAGTAACATACTTCGTGCATGGGACTATGCAGTGCAGGTTGCAAGTTGTTCATTACAAGTAAAAAATATGTATTATGTATTTTTTTAAATTATAGTGTAAACTTATGTTTTCTCTTTTTTCAATTCAATATTAAAAAAAAATTAAATAACATTTTTTTTACACTATTTTTAATTTTGATATTAAAAATGATATTTAATTTTGATATTAAAAATAATTTTGATATTATTTTTAATTTTGATATTAAAAATGTATTACTTATTGCTTGGATTATAGTGTAAGCTTATGTTTTCTTTTTTTAACAATTTTGATAAAAAAAAATTTAATTACATTTCCTTTTTTAACGCTTTTTAACTAGAGCACGGTATTGCCCTGGCACTTGGGGCAATACCCCACAGTGCAAAGGATTTTTAAAATGGGCTTAGCACTCAAAGTTAGTTAGAAATTCCAAATATGAAGCTATAAAATTAGTCTATGCCAGCCAGTGGATGCTGGACAATAGACCACCTAAAAGTTATTTTACTGGTTTTACTTTAGTAATTCTTTAGATACTAAACAAATCCATTACCCCCAGATTACAGCAACCCTCATCACAGCAAACTCAAATTCAACATGTACTGTGTTTACAAATCCTCAAACTTACCTAAGTGAAACTTCAACTGTGACTCCTTCTTTGATGGCAATCATCTTGGATGGTGGGTCAAACCTATACTCCTTCATCATGGGTCGTAAGAAGTACTCTCCAGGCGACAGTGAGAGGAAGGCCATAGTCCCGTCCTCACCTGTCTGGCTGTTGCGGCGGTAATTGTCACCTCCTGAGAGTGATAGCAGTACACCCTAAAATTTCAACCTTGCATCAGAATAAATTACTTGAAAAAACAATATAATTCTAAAGAAATAGATAAGATGGATCGGTTGTGATCTTCAGGGTTCCCTTAACTCTCCTCCGACCTTTTCAGGTATTATTCCTGACCTTAAGACAAGCCAAAATATCACATTTAAAAGTTCCAAAACTCCATGGTTGAACACACAGCCACCAATTAGTATATATATATTTTTTTAAATATATATTTTGTGATTCAAGAACAGTTCTTTGTAATATTTGAAACTTTCTTTACAATTCTTTCTTTCAAAATGGTGGCTTTTTAAAAACAATTATCTTTAAATTGCATAAAAACTACAAAAGGTAACAAAATTTAGGTTATTATGTGGTTAAAAACAAATTTAATTTGAAATTCAACGAGATAACAATTAAGGAAATTGATTCATAAATAAGAGAGATAGAGCGATTTAAATACGAATAGTCCCGTATCTAAAAGTATATAAAAAATTAGGGAGCTTCCATTGGTATATGCAGCCGAATGACTCATCCTCACGCAGAGGCTTTACCTATGTGAGGATTATATTACATGCAAATAATGTAATGTGTTTCCCATGAATTGTATATTGTCTGCAGGAATAAATTATGTTTTTATTTGATTTGGTTTCCTTGCAAAAAGTGAGGTCGCAGCGCCAACTCAACAATGGGTCTCATACCCAAACTGCTCCCTGGGTGGCTCATACCCAAAGGGGTACGGCTGTGACTAGCCTAAGTTAAATAAATCACTCTATCTTGCTTTTTTATGAACCAATTTTCATGATATTTACATTGTTGGATTTGAAATAAAATAAAAATAATAATAAAAAAAAAAAAAAACACAATAGCATAAACTTTGCTACTTTAATTAGTTTATATGCAATTTAAGGTTAAAGATTTGAAACAGCTGGGGGTTTGAAAATATGAAGTATAAAAAAATTATTAATATTATTATCTCAACTTATTACAACAAACCGTAATTAAATTATAAATTATTCTTTACAAAATGGCGGCTACATGGTTATGAAATTTTGTAAATTTAAAATATGATATTTTGGATTGTCTTTAATAATACCTTAAGAGGTCGGTAGAGAGTTCATGGACACCCTGTATAAGAATAAGAAGGTCAAATAGAATGCTAGAGAGTTTGTTGTTGAAGGCTTGCTTTAGAAACATGTCCTGACGCCCTGAATCATAGCAAAGATGACTCTTAGCTTAAATTTTTTTTTTTACAAATTGGACAAAAAAACAAATTTTTGTGTTTGCTTTTTTAATTCTCCTTCTACATTAGATAACAAAGACTGATAGTATATTTATTTCTGAGAAGTAACAATGATATTAGAATAGAACCCATCTCTTGCAAAATTTACAGTGACTTTAAACAAATTAATGATTACATGAAATTCAGTAAAATCAACAGATATATATTTTTTATAATCATTTAATATTATATTTTATTATTTTTTAATATTTTTTTAAAGGTTATTTTTAAATATACACTTGAGTCCGGCTAATCCGAACTAATTGGGACCGAACGCTGTTCGGATCAGCTAATTGTTCGGATTATCCGAAATAATTCAATACGGGAGAATGAAGCAATTTAAACGGGTTTACGTGTTGTAATATTAGCGAATAATACACAAAAATCAATTTAAACAGTGCTTTTACCCTTATATAAGCAAAACCAATAATTGCACAGCCCATAGCAGACAGCACAATGGCCCACTGCACGTAATTTTAGGATGTGGTCAGAGAGCGGGCAAGCAGAGTGTGCTGCCTGTACGTGTACGCATGGCGTGAAGATACTGTTCGCTCGCGCCCAGCGTTGCCAATCACAACTTACCCTAGGTCAATGACAAAATTACCCTCAAAAACACCAAAATATCGGAAAATCAATAATTTGACTAACAATCTAAGTTGTTAGTATACAAGAATGATTAATAAAAGTGTATCAGCTGATCAATTGGTATTAGTTTTTCAAGTGATATTAATCACTCTTGTATTAAATCTACTTTGGATTTTGACCCATTCCCGAAAATTCACACATTTTAGTCAAACTTGACAATTTTAGTAAAATTATCCTTCAATCCTAAAAAATCATTACCCTCGAAAATACTCTCGAAGGTCCAAAATACCTTCAAAAAGTATTACCCTCGAATTGGCAACGGTGCTCGTGCCTAGCGCCACGGACTGTATCCACTGTCAGCAGAGACTGTACTGCTACGCCAGCAGATGTGATGTTTATAAGAAAATGGCGGAACTACATGGCAAAAAACAGACTGACTAAACTTCAACAAAAGACGATGTTGGACTTTATGGACAATAACAAATAAATTAATGTTACTTTTAGTGTTACAGTATTAATCTACTACGTGTACACTACTTTTTACAGGGTATACTGTATTTTTTTATTGTTTACATTCTTTTGTTTACTTTGTGTAAATTTAGTCCAAACACAATATAAACTAAATATTTGTACAGTATATTCCTCAATGGAATACTTCGTTTTCATTTCTTTACCACAATTCTTATACTGTATTTTTCATCAAAAATTCTTTTTTTATTACGTAAATTATATTTTTACATTAATGAAAATGTTTTGCAAAATGCGTCCGGAGCTTGTTCAGATTAGGCAGACGTTCGGATTAAACGTGTTCGGACTATCGGGACTCAAGTGTACTAATATGATTATACCAACCTGAAGAGCTTGCCCATCAGCTTTATCCTTGACCGTAACAATAATCTCGGCCAGTTTGTGGGCACTAAACTCTCCCTTTTTGTTGGGTCCACTCATCACATATCCCTCCTTCTCAGCTGTCACACTAAAAAGGAAATATATTCAGTCAAGAAACAATTATTGTTGAAAATTACAATTAATAATAAATTTGCAAAAACTTTCTTAAGTTTTTGTAACAAATTTGCTGGACTTGAGATATTAAGACTTTTATTCTTGTATCCAAGAGTTTAATTAATAACCTTCCAGACTATTTTGTAAAATTACTTGCCAATATCTGTAATTTAAATTTAAGAGGAAATCAGTAATTAAAAATCAAGAGCAAAAAACAGAGGGCAGTTTTTATTAGATAAGGTAAGCACTTTCATCTATTAGTTGCTAGAAGAAAAACAACCATGTTGGAAATGCCCAATGTGTAAAAAAAATAATAAAACAGGATAAGAAAGGAAGACGAAAGAATTTGTGATGGATCAAGATGAAGAAAATTTAAAGAAATGGACTCATGACGTAAGCCACTAAAGGATTATATTGTACTCAGCCTTTTAATGTCTAAAACATAACTTTCAGCACAAAGAGTCAAGCTTACTTGTACTTGGTGTTGGCACTTAGTGGGCCGAAGATGTAGCGGCCTTGGTTGTCAGTGATCTGGGAGCCGACCAGCTCGCCAGCAGCGTTGTATATTGAGACTGCAGCGCCCGCCACAGGCTGACCCCCTCCCAGCACCCTCCCCTCCACTACCTAGCATCAGACAACCATCGGAATAGAAACAGTCAAAAGGTGTTGGACCTGCTGAAACTTGTCACATGTAAAATATTAATGACTAAAAGCGCACAACTCAATCATAGAATGGTTTCCAAAATATCTTGAAAAATATTTAAACATCATAAAGTTGTCCTATTACCATTCAATACAAACAACAGTAAAAAGGTAAAAAGAGTATCAAAACTTGAAAAGTTTTGACACTTTGGCTAGTACTGCAATTTATACTACTCAACATCCCTACACTCACCTGGCCTCTCTCCGCATTAAAGACGACCCCTTGGACGCAATCCTTCGCCCCAACAACAGCAGCACTCATGGGCGTGAACAGCAGGGCACTGGCGGAGGGTACCAGTGTGACGGCCTCTCCGGGGGCAAGGGGGAGGCTGAAGACATACTCCACCCCCGCAGCGGGTGTGCCAGCCGGGGGTGACACGGCCAGCGGACCAAGCTTGCGAACACTGCCACACAAATGGGTTTAATAAGTTAACTTGAAAAAGGTTTTAGGATAGTAATTCTAAAAGTTCAATATTCTTAACTGAAATAATATTAATTTAGAGGTCTGCGGGAAGTGACTTTTCAAGTCAGGTTGGTTTTGGGTCGGGTAGTGGATTAACATCAATTTTCGGGTCGGGTCAGGTTTGGACATTATAAGTTAAAGAAAAATTCGGGTCAAAGTCGGGTTCGGGTATGTCAGTTTAAGAAATCTCGGGTCAGGTTCAGATACGTATGTAAAAAAAACTCGGGTAAGATTCGGGTATTGTAAGTTGAATAAAACTTCGGGTCGGCTTCAGCATTATTCGTCAAGTCTTTTACCTACTAAGTTAGGCCTAGGCCTAACGAAAGTTAAGAAACTACAATGTATTTTACTCTAGTAAAAAAAGTATGAAAAATCTCCTTAGCCAATAAATTATCCTAATCTAGGGGTTCTTTAGGCCTAGTTTACCCAATGTTGACTTTTTCAACAAAGATGACAAACATACAAAATTATATTGTACACTGTTGAAACTAAACAAAAAACACTTTCATAAAATGTCAAAATACCCTAGATGCGAATTTTAATACCGTAGCCTATTTTTTGCAGGCCTATTTTGTAAACAAAATAACACAACAAGTTATTTTGTTATGAAAATATTATGATTTTACTCAAACTTAGCCTTTCAATCAATATTGTCATATCCTATTTTCAAAACAAATTGAAAATAATTGCAATTTCAATTCTGTTGGCTTACTTTCGGCTAATTTGTTTCTTTGGTTGAGTGATTCCAAATGACAGAAGAATGTCTAATCTCGACGTTTTGAACACTTCCCACATCTTTGGTTTCACTAGTAGGACTATCAGTGGACATACTGACTGACATTACCATTCTCTCAATTCCATGGCTTTTTAATATTTTTCCATGTCAGGAAAAATCTAACATTACGTAAGTAACACAAACGTGAATCTAGCGAATAAACAAGAATGAGAGGAATCCTTGTTTAATACTAAAAATTCAGACAATGAATAGCGCCATACCAATATACCATACATGATAAACACGGAGTACCGTAACTATAAAACTACATAGAGAATGAAGAAATCTCTATACAGTATCCAACTGTTACAGTATCCAAGAAATTGTTTTCATTGGTTATTTGGCAGACAATTTATAAGATGGAATGAGAAAAAAATTGACAATAAAACCAACTATACAAAATAGTCATGTAGTAATATTGATTATATTTCATGAAAATATTTCCATTGATTGATGTTGTATTGTACAAATATTGCAAACACTTATCTGTAGATATTATTTTACTAAGGAAAACATTTTTGCTCTTACAAAATCGGTCCTGAAACCACTGATTAAAATATTTTTGTTTGCTTTAATGGCAACCCATAAGACCAATGTTAAAAAATAAAATTTTTAAACTTAATTTTTCCCAGTGTTGAGGCTGTTTCAAAACTTATTTTTGAACAAAAATACTCTTAAATGCAAAGTTTACCAGTTACATTTAGATTTTGAGATCGTGGAAAATCTATCGCTTCACTCACAGTATCTGGTTTATTATGGTTACGCATTTTTTATACATTTCCCATTGGTTTTTTACATGTTAATAATGTCCTACAAACATTTTTTTAAGACCTCAAATAGTGGCTTCTTGAAATGACTTCTTTGAATTACCGTAGTCTTGAAGAAACCTACCTAGATGGGTTGGCATTGTCATCAGAGGGGATAACATTGATGACCAGGTCGGAGACAGTCTCTGTCGATGTGACCTGCCCGGTGTACAGATGGGTGAGTGCGGTGAGAGCAACCGGCCCACCCGTCCAACGGATGACCGTACCCGCGTACCCATGGCACCCGACCGGCTCCAGCACCCAGACACCCGGGCGCGGCACACACATCCGACTCTCACCCGCGGGCACCTCCATCAGCCTGACCGTCCCGTTCCCCTCCCCCTCCAGCTTGTACTGCAACTGGGAAAGTATAATGTGTACAGTTAGTTGACTCGAGATAGTCAGATGCTCAACAGTCTACTCAGAAGTCTGATGCTGCACATCAGGCCTTGTGAGTCACATGATGTGACTCACATCTTCATAATATTTTCCTATCCGTAGTATCTCTTGGACAAACTTAACTTTATGTAATTCATTTTAAGAAGCTTCTCTTATTGGAACTGTCATTAATTCCAAAATAAATTTCTTCAAAATTTCCAATAAATTAATTGGAAATTTTATAAAATTTTCATTATTTGAAGAAATTTTGAAAAAAAAAAAAATATTTTAAAATTAAAAATTTAACTTTGGTTGATGTTTTATTTAACTCATAAAAACAAATGAGCCATCTAGTAGGTGAGCCATTAAACAATGGATCGCCAAATAATACAATTGCTGCCATTCAACAAATTTATCATTATGTTTTCCTAATTATAGTGAGAGGTGAAAACAAGATAAAGAAGAATGTATAAAAGTGTGATGCCTCATATAGCTTTGTTACCACCCAAAACCAGATTCTCTAGTCAGGATCAATAATTATAAGCCTTGTACTCCATAATAGCTTTGAACAGATTTGACAGGACTTAACGGAGCTCACAAAGTATACCTATTTTGCTAGGGATTGATGGTTTTTACTTGATGCACAGTGCATATGTAAATGCAACTAGCTGTTATCCATCATGGCTTGCCCACAATTGTGAATCAATTTAATATATTAAAAAACATCTTGCCTAATATTTACTTTTATAAATCTTGCATGAGTTGTACTTTTAGATAAACTTGGTTTTTATTCTATTGAAAATATATCAATTAGTCTTGGAAGAGGCACACTTTTATTTTATATGTACAAAAGAAGCGGAAATCAAGTACTGTACTGTTAGTAAAAAATAAAATATAAGTAAGCAATTATACCGGGAAAAAGACAAACTTAGCTTACTAAACATCTAATATTTAAAGAGTGATATAGCCTTTTTGAATGGAAATTTTGCATAGAACTTTAATAGAGATTATGGATGGAAAAATCAACCAAAAACTGGACAACCTTATGCAGCAACACGGCCAAGGCAAGGAAACTGAAGAAAAAAGAACGCGAAAAAACTTCTTAAATTATAAAGTAAGTTAGGTATCAATTTTAAAAATTTACAGTTCTATGAATAAGAAATCAAAATACAGTAGGCCTACTCAAATATGGGTTGAAATACAACTTCACCATTGACAAAAAGAAAGAAAGAGAACTCATAGCGACGGAAAGCAAAGCGAACGTTTGAATGCTGGATGACGTGGATTCCTACTAGAGGTGTGCGGATAGTGAAATTTGACTTCGGATCGGATTCGGATCGGATAGTATAATTTCGGATCGGATTCGGATCGGATAGTAAGGGTTTCGGATCGGATTTTATTCGGATTCGGATACTCGCACGGACAGAGTAAACTGTTGTGTTACTCAGAATTAAAATACAAATTAATTAACAGTAAAATCCTAGCACTTTATCCCTAGGAATGCATGAAAAATGTTAATTTTATTTTTGTTTAATATAGAAATGTAGGCATATATTGATTTTTTTGTTTTGTTAGGCCTAAGTATTTGTTCAAAACTAGAATTATAATTTACATTTTGGACAAATACTTTACAATTACACAGAATTTTATTGTGTTTTTAGTGTGCATGTTTGATGTTGTCCTTGAGTTGTATTAGGCCTAGATGTTAAGTATGATACCATTTCAAATTTGTATGATTTTGTGTATCATAGGCCTATTATAATATATTATAGCCTATATAATATAGTTTCATATATTCTACTAGCTACAGTAGGTCTCATCCAAAATAAATTCACTACAAGGCTATCGGTATCAAACCGAGTTTTAACAAACTTAAGGTAGGCCTATTGTTTAGCTCTAAAGTCGGTCAATCAATAGGCTACATTTGTAACTATTTGTTTTTGGTGAGAAAATCTTTTTCATTATTTTTTTTACAAATTTGCTTAGAACCTAGATAAATTTCTCTCTCTCAGAATTAGGTAATTTCCACTCTCATTTTTTGTTTGAATACTACATTGATAGTAATATTTTGAGTAATAACTTAGGGGTATGACCAAAAAAAAGGTCTATTTCATTCATTAGGCCTAGGCTATATGCAAGTTTTGATACCTTTGAGTCACTGTGATGACATTATTGTTTAACAGTAGCCTAGGCCTACACCTTCATGAAGGCTACAGTCTTGTTTGATGTTTAAAAGTAGATTGCTAAGCTTACTTCAATTCAATAATGCAGTAACATGTAATACTTTTAACACTTTAGGTTTTAAACATACATCCCAATTTGTTTTAGGCCTATTACAATGAGCTCAGTTAAAATAAAAACTTTCCTATCTCAAAGAATTTATGAAGTGGAAGCAAGTCACAAGTCTCAATTTCAGTAATAATAAAACGACATTATTTTATTTTTCTACAGAGAACATTTTCTGATGTCTTAGTTATCCTACCCTTACCTTTAGAACCAGCTTGCACAATAGGCATTCCGCCTGTTCTTGGTTTTTCTCAAAAGATTTCCAAATCAAACTCTTTTTCTTTCTTGGCTCCATAGCTGAGTAGTTAACAACTAGCCTATCCGATTTTAGAAAATTAAGTTGATCACATTAAAAGTTCGTAACTTCAATTCAAATTTTATCTCGTACGCTGTCGGCTGTAGCAGTATTCCCAGACTTCAAAACATCGTACCACACTATAATAAATTATTGCACGCCACAAAAATGTCGTGTTCATCAATGTAATTAGTGATTGATGTCGGGAATGATTTGATTTTGTAATATTTTAGGCACGAAAAATCAATTATTTGCCAAAACTATCACTAATTATCTTGAAAAATAACGGCAAATCTTTGGGAGGAAAATCAGTATGACGTCGGAGAATGAGTAAAATAAAAATAACTAAGTATCACAGTATTATCGTGTACTTGGAAACACTGTCGTCTACTGCGCAGGACAACAGAATCAAATAACCACAGACTAAAATCGTGACACTCGGTCAATTCTGGTGTTCCCCCATACCAGTTAATTCCAAATCGGTGGCTGTGGAGTGCTAGCGAGGGTTCACTAGCGCGCGTTGTGATTGGAATCGGAACCTAACTCTACAGCCAATCACGACCCCTGTTAGAATGAGTTGTTTTACTCCATCCGCTTGAGGGGCTAATGTATCAGATTTGTTTTGACAACCATTGCCTTGAGTGCGCTATATCTTGGGGACACCCTAATACCTGGAGTGTCAATACTAGTGTTGATGACTGTCTTCAATTTTCAAGTTTTCGAAAGAGATGATAATAATTTATTGAGTCGTGTTTTAATCCAACATTGTATTCATACCTCGAACGAAAGCGATCGTCAATATCATTCCAAATGTAGTTTTTGGGGGGTTTAAAGGATTTTATGCTCATATATACTATCTATCCGAAAAAATCGGATATTTTTCGGATCGTATCCGACGCCTGTTGTACATTCGAATCGGATCGGATATCCGAATCCGATCCGAATCCGATCCGGTTTTCCGGATATCCGCACACCTCTAATTCCTACACAGGATGATACGATGTTAAAAAAGATTGTCCCATTCATAACATGAAGAGTATCCCAGGAATGAAAGGATCTGGTGAAATGTAACGAAATTAAAAATAAAATAGATCCAAACAGCGCCATTGCAACAAAATTTTACTAAAGCAATGTCATAATACGTCGGAGTGATTACATTAAGAAGACAGAAAATTTTATTACAAACAACACCTTCAAAGAACTAACAAGGGACTCCACCGAAAAATACCACAATGATTTATCAGATGCAATGAAGAAATGTGAAAGAGTAATTACTAAACAATATAGACTATGAATGAACATTCTCAACTCCATAGCACTTTTAAGTAAAGGAATCATGAAGATCCATAAGAAGAGGTACCACTAGGCCACTTGTGAATTTTAAATGAGCACATTTTTACAATGTTTTTGTAAATTAAGTAGGCCAAATTATTTGGAACCAGAATATAAGTGTAATGTAAAGAGTAGTTATGAGTTTGTAAAAATTCTGAAACCTATCAAAACTTAATTCTGGAACTTCCTCATAATCAATAGTATTCAAGCATGGATGCAATTTTGATTCTCTCAATCTCTAATTGGGCCTGATGATGACTGGTGTGTCTGTTCAAAATCAACTGCCATTATAAAATATTTTGGATTTCCCATCCTTTATTAAGGCGTAACAGTAAATATATCGAGTAGTGTTGGAATACATGAATTTTTCTTTCCTGCTTTTGTCGTCTATAAGTCTGGTCATCCCAATGATGAACTTTACTAATTAATTAAATATCAGGAAACGACTCCCTGTTTTGATGCTAACCTTCGTAGAGTGGGATGACACAAAGTGTATGGGCAGCCCAGCCTGTACAAAGGTTGGGCCAGTGACTTTCTCTGTAGAGACGGACAACGGGATCTCTTCTCGCTCCCAACACCAGTCTTGCGATGGCACCGACACGGTGTACTCCCCGGGCAACACGTTATCAAACACGTAAGTCCCTCCTGCCGACACATATGTGGTTGGGTGGTAAACAACTGCTCTTGGTACACATGGGGTGTGCACAAGATATAAGGTAAATACAGAAAAATTGCCTTATGAGAAAAAGTTAACCGTGGTGTTATTATTTTGCCAAAAACTTTGAACAATCAAGTTATTCAGAAAGAATTAAAAAAAAACTATTTATGAAACTAACAATCTCCAAAAAGGTATAACTAAAAAGGGGTAATAGGCCTACCTTTGAATTTCCTGGAAAGACAAACCAGTTTTCAAAATAGTAATATAGTGATAGTTTTAAATAGGTGTAATAATTTTTTACATTAATTTAATCTTACGTTGTATTTCAGTGACTTTTTTGAGAATTTTACATACAGGAGACACCCCTCTTAACCAGCCATCATGCAACATGCCATTATACCCTTTCAGGAGAGCTATTTATTTTTAACCAGCCATTTAATGACAAAGAACCAGATATTTGCTACAAATAAAACAGCAAACGCTTATCAGAGCTTACCAAGACTACATCGTAGACCTGTTGCGACAGATCTGTTAACATTCTTTCCACAACGTTTATTGTTCATTTGTGACTTCTGTCGGGCTGATAATTAAATCCGATGATATATTTCATATTATTTTTGAACACAACCACATTTAATTTGGAAAAAAATGTAATTTAACAAGTTTAAGGGCATTTAAATTTAACTGGTCAAAAGTTGAAGGCTGCAGTCTTGAACCCAAGTGGCCAGTTGAGAGCGCTTTAAATTTACAGAGAAAGTAATAAAAATAATTTACCTTAACTTTCAAACCCGTTTCTAGGATTTTACTTAAAAAAAGAATTATTTTTGAGTCCATGAAGTTGTATCACAGTGAATGATAAAACTTATGATTAACATAAAATTGTACCTTTAGCCACAACAGATGTAGAATGTTGCCCGGAGCGCAGTGTGATGGAGACCTCAGGACAGGGAGAGGTGAGGCACTTGAGGGCACCCTTGACTGTGGCCTGCAGTTGTGAGAAGTCCACCCCGGTCACAGGGCCGTCCACCACTCGCACTGTCCTCTTGAGGGGCGCGAACCTGACGACAAAGATAGGTGATGGTCCCAGTAGGTTATATTGTATGGATGAAGAGATTCTAAAAAAAGTGATACTTAAAAAACTTGAAAATTCCAGGCCACAGTTGTAGCTACAGAGTAGTGTTTAATTTTTATTGCAGTACACAGGCAAGGTAAACTAACACAAAGAAAACTAGATTGTTTCTAAAATGCAATGTACATTGACAAATCTTAGAAATAATCGGTATAAAGCAGATTGCCTCTTCTTAGGCCTGGAGTGACTCCTTTTAATAATTTCCAATGAATTTAGAATTGAGGTAGGAAGCTCCCAAAATAGTTCTGAATAAATACAGAAAAATAACAAAACTTTTGTGGAAATTTTAGCAGAAGTCTTAACTATGTAATAGTACTTAGTTTAGTGATTAAATTTCTTTTGTTACAAGACAAATTAGAGGATATTTTTCTCTGATCTCCATGGGTTATAAAATTTTCTTGATTAATTAACATTAGTTTGTCTTTATAAAATACTTAAGTAAAAGTCTCAACAAATATTTCCCGATAGCTGCGAGAAGAGAGCAATCCTGTCCCGAATTTGAACCGGAAATAAAAATTCCGGTCCCTTTCTGAACCAAAAAAGCATTCCTCCCATCCATCTCTAGTTATCATAATGAAAAGTTGCACACTTACTGCAATCCCTTGGTCCGCTCGTCATCAGTCACTGGCAGTGAGACAGTGTACGTCCCCACAGGCAGGAACGTGCAGTACAGTCCCGCGGCATCGGTCGTCGCCGTGTGGCCGACCCCCTCCCCCTCGTCCTCCAGCTGGACGGAGCGGCCTGCTGCGGTCGAGCCCGACTGGCTGACGGCGACACGGCCACACACGCGGTACGCCGAAGGCACCAGGTCCCCGAGGTGTGGAGTGTTAGGTGTCACCTTCACGTCCTGCTGCTCGAACTGGACATCAGCTGCAACCGTATGGTTTGATTGCTATTCATTGTTGTTGATAATTAAGTATTGTCATATGTTTTGATATATCTTATATATTTTTATCACTATTTTACTTGGCTGAAGTTAAAAATGTTTGAAATAATTCTGAAATAATATTTACTGGTATGTTGTTATGAGGATCTAATACTGAAAGTACCAAAACATCAAATTATAAAAATTTCAACTGTGGTAATCAATTAAAAGAAGGACCAGTAAAATAAGTTGGTGTAGATTAACAAAACACCTGGAACTGTATGAGAACAGTCCGAGCGGACATAGTAGCAGGACAAAAGGAAAGTAGCTGAAGGGTGCAAAGGCAAGTTAGTGTGCACAACTACCATTAGGCTGAGACACCCTAAAGGTTTATCAACCTTAAAAGTTTTGTTTAGATAAGCTACTAATTCTTGAGTGGGTGCACGTGGAACTTTTCTGAAGTTTTTGTGAATGTGTGAACAGCATTCATAATGGGTGTTATGAATGTTGTTACTTGTTATTAGCCATTCAATGATGAAGTGTTGGTTTGCGGAGGTTTTTTCCATGTATGCCCTATCTCGCAAGTGCTCAGTGCGTAGTTTATTTCCTTATGAACCTTTCTGTGTTATAGGTTTACCTATGAATATGTTTTTATGTATAATTTCAGAACACAACACCGCATGCGCCTTCTCACGTAACAGTGATACTTATTTTAAATTAGAAAATTACTTACTATATTTAATTGAAATATTAAGTTAACAATTCATGGTATCAACGATAAAATGTTATTCCTGATGAAGTTAATCGACATTTAAAAACAATATTTCATTATAAAAACAAGTAAAATGGGTTAAATTTGTGCAATTTATTGTTGTGGAATAAACTCCGCATGCGCCCTCAGCTGTTTTACCAGTGAAGCGCCCATTCAAGGGTTAAAGAGGTTGGCACCTGGAAATGGAAAATAAATGCAACAGTACAATCTGCAGAAATAGACATTACAGTTCCGAATAAAAAATATCTATATGTTAAAATATACTCTTTGTCCAACCCTTAAACTTACAAGCCTGAACATGAAGTTTGTAAATGCCTGGAGTCATGCCATCCAGACGAAACACCCCATCACTGCCTGTTTTGGAGACTACTTTGGCATTGATCAGAACAGACGCATCCTGCATCGGCTTGCCCTTAGGGCTCCACAACACCCTGCCATCAACACTGAAGCCTTTCACCTGTAACATCAATATATTAATTACTTTAAACTAATATCAATTTAATTTTCCAAATGGCCTCTGTAATTGCAAAACTGTAAGGATGGGAAATTGATGTTGATAAATAATGCATGAAAATTCGTTCTTGTTCAAAAACAGTCAGGTTCTCTCAGAATAGAACAGATTTAAGAATTTTTTTAAGAGATTTCAGGTTTTCTAGTTTAGTATTAACAGAGGGGCGTTTTCTAATCAATTCTGTATCTTGCTTTTAGGAATGGATGGAAATGCTTTTTTGGTTCGGGACAGGACAGGACGGGATTGCTTGTCTCAAAGCTAACAGGAAATATTCATTTAGACTTTTATCTGAGTGTTGCATAAAAACAAATTAATGTTAAATATCAACTGGTTCTGTTTCCAAATTGTTCCACTTGTTTTTGTATAAGTTACAATGAACATTCTTTTGTTGAACAGGTTTAAAATATATAATTTTATATTTGCAATATACAATGAGATTAGGGAAAAGTATAAATTTTCTTGTCACCCAAAGAAATTTAAATCAAATCAACACTGTAAACAAATCCATATAAAGAAAAAAATGGTGTCCATGTTAAATTTTATACAACGAAATTAAAATTTTTTTGTTGAATAAAATATAAAAAGCGTTTGGTACAAATAATGAAAATAAAAATGTTGTACATAAAAAATAAAAATGAAAAATATAGATGGAAAAATTGTAAAGAAAACTAAATTTATTTACATAAATAGGCTTAAAGCCTGCTCAAATAAAAAAGGACCAAAAACAATTTTAAATTAGAATAAATATTAACATTCAGAAATAAAAAAACCAATGTCATTTATAATCCCAAGAAATGTTTTGCATATGTTACTGAGACAGGTTCTTACTTAGAGATTATCATAAAAATTTAACTTGAAAAATAAAAACTATTAGACCTAAATATTTTTATTGTTATTTCTATGTATTCATTAAATTATTTTTTGCTATATATTAGAAAAAAAATTAAGAAATATATGATGAAAAATCAATAAAAAGCAATGTAAATTTAAAGTTATGAACCTCAAAATCTAATAAATGTGTTTGTTATGTTAATGGAATTTGAAGTTTTTAATTAAAAAATTATATTAAATTATAACAAGATGTTTTTAACATTATAAAATAGTAATTGTACTAATTAATGATTTAATAACAATACTTTTCTACTTTGTGCTTGAATGAAAAGTCATACACTTAGGTTGACGTTTTATTTAATTTGTGAGAATTAGACGAATCCAATGAGCCATCTATTAGTTTTCTACGTCAATTGGTTTAGAAAGTAGCAATTGGTACTAGGTGCAAAAAACCACCCCTCTTGAATAAATTACTGCTGGAGTCGAACAATAGATAAGCTGAACAATAGATCGTCCTCAGCCCGGCAGGCGTTCATGGAATGTGACATGTTTTTGAGCTGCGTTTTCCTAGTTAGCAAGATCGCCGGACGTAAACGTAAACAACTATTGTTCGGCAGTTCCCGTCCCGATAAATTCCCAAGTAAAAAAAATCCCGCCCGATGATCGGGACAAAATTGGGAAAATTTTCCCAAAATTTCGGGACCCAACCATCCCTAGTTCAGGGTGTCTAGTAATTGTTACAAACTTATTTTAAAGGCTTTTTCAAGACTTTTCAAGACTTGTATGGAAATTTCAAGAACTTGCATTTTATATAAATACAAGTGATGGGTCGGTTGCAAAATTTATCGGTTCAGTTTCGGTTCCGTTTTTCACTCGAACCGGTTGTCGGTTGTCAGTTTTTCGGTTTATCTTAGATGTAAACATGAAAAAACTCAAGGTTACCATCTAAAATTAGGCTGATGCCTATTTTCCGCCTTTTACACATTTATGTTTTTTAAATAAGACCAGTTAGTTATTGCAAGAAAATATATAATTATTAAATATCTATCCTACTATAACCCTCACCACGTAACTTGACGAATGAATTTGCACTACTATTCAGTTAAAATTATTGGAAAATCAGATGTTCTATGAAATTTTGCATGTGACATAAGCTCAATGTTTTTGAAAAAGTACCCCCTCTCCCCCCCCACACCTTTCCCACCTGTTTTTGGCCATTCGTCAACTTATGTGGGGAGACTTATGTATGACTGGCCTTATATTTTATCTGAAAGTGTCAAAAAAGCAATACAGTAGAACCTTGATAAGACGATTCTCAAGGGGTCACACAAAACAAACGTCTTATCAAGGTGCTCGTCTAATCAAGTTTCGTGCTATCAAGGTCGTTTTGCTGATAATTCGTCTTATCAAGGTGCACCCTGACAGAGTTAGTTTTTAAACTCGTACCCCCCTACCTATAATTTTAATAAAGCGTCACTAAAAATATTTCATAGAAAATTTACGAAATCAAGCATAAATTTAAAACACACATATAAAACATAACGTTTTATTGCTGTGAAAAAATACAGTATTATAAAAACTTTAAACAATTAATAAATGTTTTAAAAGAAAAATACGAAATTTAGGCTAGTAAAATACTTTGTATAAATCAAAGAAAGTAAAAAATCTTTATACAGTATAAATTTTCTCAATTAATCATTTACTGTATACAGTATTTAAGTTAAAGGTATTTAAAGTTAGTTAAAGTTATTTAAAGTTTGTGAAATAGTAGTCATTAATTTTGGTTTGTTTCGTGTTACTCACGTGAACGTAGTTAAATGAGCTATCAATTTCCGTGATGGCCCTAACCACACACACTCTCTCACTCATAAACTACGCACTGATACGTAAAATCACGATATCACACAATGGCACGGCACAAACCGGTATCGTACTGTATAAACTTTGCTAAACGCGACGTAAAACCAACAACGTTTGTTTTGACAGCAGACACGCAACTGACTGTATAAATTTTATCTCCGGGAGGAAGTGTAGGAAAGGGTTTTCCTAGAACTGAGCATAAAGACATTGTTTCCATCAAAATGTCTGTCCAAACTGTGGGAATGATGCGTGAGAAAGGCGATTCGTGTTGTAAAGGTTATGTAACGAAATACTTCGCGCTATAGAGGTTAGGTTCGTGTTACTGAGTTTAATTACTGAAAGATTCGTGTCACCGAGGGTCAATTCGTACTATAGAGGTTCTGGTATTTTAAAATGGTGTTATAGAGGTTGATAGTGCACTAATTTCAGCAGGTAAAATGCGTCCTATCGAGGTTTTTATGTGAAAGGTATTCGTCTTATAGAGGTATTTTTAGTATTGAGTGTTATTGGCAATTCACGGGGACTAGAAAATATTACTTGTTATCGAGGTAATCGTGTTATCTAGGGTCGTGCTAACGAGGTTCTACTGTACAACCATTTTAGTGGGCAAATTTGCAATGTTAATCAAAAACTAAAACTAAAAAATAAAAACTTTGACTATTGTATTTTTGTAGGAATTGATGAAATATGTGGGAGAATAGAATAAAATCCAACCATTTAAAAAAAGTTTAGAAACCCCATCAAATTATGGCTTAAGAAATGTTTTATTATTCCATGTCTAATTTTTTTTAATTACTAGCTATTAGACTATGTGTTATGCAAACGCATTTTGTTAAGATAATTATTTTTAGCTTCAATTCAGTAAAATAATAATTTTATACAGTATATTTATAAAAAATAAGGACAGTTGTAGTATTTTTGAGTTCATTATTGAAAACAACATAATAATAACATTAATTTACCTATATCGGTTGAACCACAGGTCGTACAACTTTGACTAAAGTTTTATTCAATTTATGAAAATCAGACGCAAAAATGAGCTATAATTTGTTTTTGTATGACAATTAGATCAAAAACCGAATATATTGTACTAGGGAACTGATAAGGTCGTAAATCAGATAAGCGCCGGATGTCAAAACAATAGAGCTCTTATCGGCAGATGTTCCGCATTCCATCTATCGGCTCCTAAATTGTCTTGTTATCTTCCTAGAACCAGACGTCATTTCCTTTGTGATTGAATTGTGTTCAAATTTTTATCTTTAGTTAGTTTATTACTTAATTTTCCGACCTTTGTTATGATTCATATGTTTATTCCCGGCCTTTCCCGACTTTATTTAATTTCTATGCTAATTCCCGACTTCCCGACTTTTCCGGACTGCTAGACACCCTGCTAGTTGCTTTGTAAGTTTCTATTTTATAATGTATTCTGAAGCTTATGTTTAATCAGCAGCCATATCCCTGAAATACCTAGTCAAATCTTTCCATCTTTCTATTCTTGTCTTCTTTCTCTTTCATGAATCCAAGTGGGAGATCTTGTAGTGTCTTCGTTTCTATATCAGAACAATACAAAGTTTGTATCTTGCCAGACAGTTTAAGTGGCCACATGCGCTAAGTAAGAAATTACAAAAGATCATTCTTCAGTGAAAGTGATAAACATCTTTTTTGAGGGTTTACCCTAACTTCCAACAACCAACTTTAATGTCAAAATGTAGGAAACAGCTGATAAGATTAGATCTCACACTAAATTGCAAAGTATACCATTTACACAGGCACCTGGAAAACAGTGGGCAGCTGGAGGCTTCCGTGCTTCACTTGGAACGTAAGATGCTGAGGATGAACATCGAACTTGATGTTGTTCTGAGTGGTGCCCTGGTAATGCGGCACCACAGAATACCGGCCAGCGGGGAGGGAGGGGAAAACAAAATACCCCTTGATGTCCGACGATACATGGCACACGGGCACCCAGTCCTTCAGTTCCGCTCCTGCCACATCAGAGTAGAGTCCATTCACAAATAACAAAAAATTGCAAACTAAAATTTCAAAATGTATACAGAAAATTAAAAGAGGAGTATTTTGAAGAGTTAAGAAACAGTAGCTTGATGTAAAGTTTACTTTTGGTCATTAAGCGTGATTTGAACGATATGGAGGCATGTGAACATTGCTTAAAAAATGTTTTAAGCAAAAAATTATTGTGTCAGCTAAAATGTTTTAAGACCATGCCTATATACATTAAACCCATTTATTAATCATAGGAGACGTTTCTCAGAGAGTTCTAAAAGCTATTGATCTATCTTTATTCAATAAGAATAACATTCTTCCCTCATTTAGGGTTGCCTAAGACAAAGAATACTTATACAGTTTAACTTTGATATATTAGATAGAGTTGAAATGAAGATTTCACTGGAAGAGTTCACACTAATATTTTGAATATAAATGGTGTCTTAAAATTTTGATTGAGTCTTTGAGAATACTTGCTGAAATTTGAATTAATAATTTTGAAGGTAGTCCGAATTGTTTGCAAAAATTCACTGTTGATTTAGGAATAGTTCCTCTCGCACCGAATAACAAACCGATAACTTCAATTTTTTCAAGGCCATATTTCTTTTTATAGTAATTTGTTGTCGGCAAGTAAATATTTTCTTTTTCTGTTTGAATTTGGTTTGGTTGTGTTAATGAATTGGCCTAGTTCTTCAATTACAATAGGAGGGTTTCAAACATTTAAATGAGAAAATTAACCACAAAGAACTAATTCTATTTATTTATAATTGATTGCATCAAAATATTGCTAATCTGGAAATGGGGATAAAGCCTAGTAATACAAAGAATTAGAGGTGTGCGGATAGTGAAATTTGACTTCGGATCGGATTCGGATCGGATAGTTTAATTTCGGATCGGATTCGGATCGGATAGTAAGGAGTTCGGATCGGATTTTATTCAGATTCGGATACTCGCACGGACAGAGTAAACTGTTATATTACTCAGAATTAAAATACAAATTAATTAACAGTAAAATCCTAGCACTTTATTCCTAGGAATGCATGAAAAATGTTAATTTTATTTTTGTTTAATATAGAAATGTAGGCATATATTGATTTTTTTGTTTTGTTAGGCCTAAGTATTTGTTCAAAACTAGAATTATAATTTACATTTTGGACAAATACTTTACAATTATGTACACAGAATTTTATTGTGTTTTTAGTGTGCATGTTTGATGTTGTCCTTGAGTTGTATTAGGCCTATGTTAAGTATGATACCATTTCATATTTGTATGATTTTGTGTATTATAGGCCTATTATAATATATTATAGCCTATATAATATAGTTTCATAAATTCTACTAGCTACAGTAGGTCTCATCCAAAATAAATTCACTACAAGGCTATCGGTATCAAACAGAGTTTTAACTTAAGGTAGGCCTATTGTTTAGCTCTAAAGTCGGTCAATCAATAGGCTACATTTGTAACTATTTGTTTTTGGTGAGAAAATCTTGTTATTAGAAATTATTTATCTTTAATTATTTATTTACAAATTTGCTTAGAACCTAGATAAATTTCTCTCTCTCAGAATTAGGTAATTCCACTCTCATTTTTTGTTTGAATACTACATTGATAGTAATATTTTGAGCAATAACTTAGGTTTTGACCCAAAAATATGTCTTTGGTTTATGTCTTTGGTAAGATTTTTGAGGCCCTCATGCTCGAGCAGCTATATGTGTACTTTGAAGAGCATCGCCTTCTTGCTCCTGCCCAATATGGCTTCCGCAGAGGGAGATCCACAGTGGATGCTGTGGACTCCCTTTTTCGGACAATCATTAACTCTTTCGAAGCAAAAAATTCAACGGCCGTTGTTTTGTGCGACCTATCACGTGCCTTTGATTGCGTGTCACATACGCTTTTGATCACTAAACTCGAGAGGTACGGGGTACGAGGCGATGCCCTTCGAATCCTCACGTCCTATCTCACACATAGGTCCCAAATTGCAAACTGGAACAATGGTAGTTCCTCTCCCCTCCATACTGAGCATGGTGTCCCACAGGGCTCTATATTGGGCCCCTTTTTGTTCATTGTTTTTATCAATGATATCTACTATTACAGGCTAGCAGGAAGTGTTCTCCTTTACGCTGATGACACCACCCTCTTCTCTAGCAACATCAATTTCTCTGTCGCTAGGGCAGATGTTCAGAGGCTATTGGATGTTGCTTCTGGGTGGTTCCGTAGTAATAATCTGTCGCTTAATGACTCTAAGACTCAATCTATTTCTTTTAGTCTTTGTAATGCCAGTAATGATGATGATCCTGTTAATCTGCTAGGCTTCACGCTTGATCCTCAGCTCACTTGGAATGAACACGTTGAGTCAGTGTGCAAGAAACTGAGTAGAGTGTTGTATTTATTAAGACGCCTTAAGTTAGATATGCCTCCTGCATTTGTGAGAATTGCTTATCATGCTTTTTTTCATTCCCATATTTTGTATGGCCTGAGACTCTGGGGACATTCCTCCAGGGTCACCAGAGTACTTTTGCTGCAGAAGAAGGCTGTGAGGATCCTGTGTGATGCCTGGCACCTTGAACACTGCAAGCCTCTGTTTGTTAGTCAGAAAATCTTGACAGTGCATAGTGCCTACATATTTCAGTGCTTGGTTGAAACAAAGAAAATCTAAGCCAACCTCCCTCAAAATTGTGATGTTCACACCTATGCAACTAGGAACAATCTGAATCTATTTAGGAATAGGTGTAGGCTGAGCAAAACTTTAAATTGTTTCCCTGTTCTAGGTATAAGGCTATTCAATGCCACACCTGTACAAGTGAGGCAGCTCCACCCAAAGCGCTTTGAAGCTGTAGTAAAGGCCTGGCTGTCAAACAATCCCTTTTACGAAATTGATGAATACTGGGAAGCTGACCTGCATGGGATGCTGAATTATGTATGAATCAAGTAGCCTGTGGAGTGGAATGGACCAAAGTAACTGCATGTGTTTGCTGAGTTTGACTTTGTGCATGGTGTGGCATGGTGTGATATATTTATTGCTTTTGCTTGTTTGTTTTTTTTTCTCGCTTTTTGTATTTTAGCTATAGTGACTGAGCATGGACTGTGTTTTTAAGTCAAGAGGACTTAAAATTCTGTTATTTTGACATGGCCTATTACTTTTTGTTTAACGGCTTAATAAAATGATTTATGATTTATGATTTAAAAGCTCTATTAACCTAGACCTCATTATGCCTAGGCTATATGCAAGTTTTGATATCTTTGAGTCACTGTGATGACATTACTGTTTAACAGTAGCCTAGGCCTACACCTTCATGAAGGCTACAGTCTTGTTTGATGTTTAAAAGTAGATTGCTAAGCTTACTTAGGTTCAATAATGCAGTAACATGTAATACTTTTAACAATTTAGGTTTTAAACTTACATCCCAATTTGTTTAAAGCCTATTACAATGAGCTCAGTTAAAAAATAAAAACATTCCTATCTCAAAGAATTTATGAAGTGGAAGCAAGTCACAAGTCTTAATTTCAGTAATAATAAAACGACATTATTTTATTTTTCTATAAAGAACATTTTCTGATGTCTTAGTTGCCCTACCCTTACCTTTAGAACCAGCTTGCACAATAGGCATTCCGCCTGTTCTTGGTTTTTCTCAAAATATTTTAGGGATGGACGAGATTGGATTTTCATTTCGAGACGAGACGAGACGAGAATTTTTAATTCTCAAATAATTTCGAGACGAGATCGAGACGAGATTTTCCCTCTCATACATTACGAGAAATGTGAGTTCGGGATTTTAATCTGATTTTGTAACATGGTTAATCCTGATTAATGTAAAGGAACAAATATTTTTTTTGTAAATTGCTGATTATGTTAATAAACTGAAGTTAAAAAAGTCACTTTCTTAACAAAAGGTCTAGGCCTATAAAGGAATGACGTACCCAATAAAAAGGTTGAGAAGATATAGGCTCACCATAAACCCTACCGACCTAAGTTTAATAAAATATAAAAAAAAAATCCTCTGTTGCAGTTACTTACTTTACTTTTCACTTTCATGTTGCACACTTTTCACTATTAACCTACTTTAAAATGTTTCCAAATAAGAGCTTTTCCTCACTCACAGATTTGTAATAGGCATAGGCCTACTAACTTTGAATCACAAGCCTAGAGGCCAGGAGGCTAACAAGAAATAACTTTTAATTGGAGGATTTTAATTTTAATTTTCAACTCTCTCTTCTTCTTTGTCTTGGTCCATAAGACGATCTTCAGCTCTCATTTTGTTTGCTATTCATTGTCATTTCTCCAAACTATTCAAGTCCTGTATACATAATTTTCACTGCTTTGGAATTCATGTAATTCCCTCGATTTGTCGTCTGCTAGTGGTAAGGTTTTTATTTTGCTCCTAACTGAATAAAGGCAAGCATTAGTATAGCCATGAAGCCTGTATGGTTCTGGTAAGACCATTGATTTTCTATATATTCAACACAACCTATTTATTGCTGTTCAACAATTATTGTTAATAGGCCTAGGCCTATTCAGTTTTTTTAGTATCCAAACCTTGAAATAAAATCAACCATCAGCCGATTTTATGCATTTATGGCTTAAAATAGCTGAACTCTGCTAAGAGTGTGAAAGGAAATTAAATTCTGTATTACGTGGGATATTTGAGGTTAGCCTTTATTCAATCTGATTGGCTATCTTGTCATTCATCTGACTGTGACTATTCTTACTGCTAATGTCAAAACAGCTCTTAAATTTGTCAAAAATTATTTGAATCAGTTTTAAATAATTGCATTGAAGCAATTAAATGTCAAATAATGATTGTTTATTGTTTATAAAGTTTTACCAATGTTCTAAAGATTTTATCAAACAAATGAATTATTTTATAAATCAGACAGAAGCTATGTTGACTCCGCCCACTACTGTTGATTGTCAGTACCACTAGTCCATACAGATGCAGCCGTAGAGCCGTCTCCAGTCCAGTCCAAATCTTGGAACTCCAACCGTAGTTTAACCGTTTATGATGGCAATTTAAGTTTAAAGTTGTGAGGAGGATTGAAAAATAAAACACTTCACATTGCTTCAAAATAATTTACTTTGCAGTATTAAATTTGTAGATTATTTATACCCGTTTTTATCGTTATTCACGGAATTATTTCTCGCCTCGAAAAATCTCGATCAAAATAAAATCTCGTCTCGGTTAACGAGATTAAAAATTTCTCGAAAATTTCTCGTAATTTCGAGACTTGTCCATCTCTAAAATATTTCCAAATCAAACTCTTTTTCTTTCTTGGCTCCATAACTGAGTAGTTATCAACTAACCTATCCGATTCTAAAAAATTAAGTTTATCACATTAAAAGGTACAGTTCGTAACTTCAATTCAAATTTTATCTCGTACGCTGTCGGCTGTTGGGCTGTAGCAGTTTTCCCAGACTTCAAAACATCATACCACACGATAATAAATTATTGCACGCCACAAAAATGTCGTGTTCATCAATGTAATTAGTGATTGATGTCGGGAATGATTTGATTTTGTAATATTTTAGGCACGAAAAATCAATTATTTTCCAAAACTATCACTAATTATCTTTAAAAATTACGGCAAATCTTTGGGAGGAAAATCAGTGTGACGTCGGAGAATGAGTAAAATAACTAAGTATCACAGTATTATCGTGTACTTGGAAACACTGTCGTCTACTGCGCAGGACAACAGAATCAAATAACCACAGACTAAAATCGTGACACTCGGTCAATTCTGGTGTTCCCCCATACCAGTTAATTCCAAATCGGTGGCTGTGGAGTGTTAGCGAAGGTTCACTCGCGCGCGTTGTGATTTTAATCGGAACCTACTTCTACAGCCAATCACGACACCTGTTAGAATGAGTTGTTTCACTCCATCCGCTTGAGGCGCTAATGTATCAGATTTGTTTTTACAACCATTGCCTTGAGTGCGCTATATCTTGGGGACACCCTAATACCTGGAGTGTCAATACTAGTGTTGATGACTGTCTTCAATTTTCAAGTTTTCGAAAGAGATGATAATAATAATTTATTGAGTCGTGTTTTAATCCAACATTGTATTCATACCTAGAACGAAAGCGATCGTCAATATAATTCCAAATGTAGTTTTTGGGGGGTTTAAAGGATTTTATGCTCATATATACTATCTATCCGAAAAAATCGGATATTTTTCGGATCGTATCCGACGCCTGTTGTACATTCGGATTGGATCGGATATCCGAATCCGATCCGAAACCGATCCGGTTTTCCGGATATCCGCACACCTCTACAAAGAATATGTGTTTGCAAAATGATATTGTTTACCTGAGGGAGAAAATCCAGTCAGTGTTGTGGAGTCACAACCGGCCACAATGATGCGCTAAGAAACAACATTGACTCCGTTAACAATAGCACTCACTAAATAATTAATTTTTAACATATAAAAATACTTATGTGAGATCAAAATTTAAAAAAAAATACTTAAAGTTCATAGTTGCCTGAACAATGTCAAACATACTGAGTAGCTTCAAGGTACAGAAAAACCTCATAGACTCCACTTAGGTCCTGTCGAGTTTGGAGAATGTTGAGTTTGCAGAGCTGATACGACTCTCAGCTCTAGATCAGACTGTGTTATATCAACTGTATATGATTACCGTGGAAAAGCAGTCGCTAATGATGGAACCACTTTAAATGGCCGGGTATACTGTTCAAACATAGTAATATATTCCTTCAAAGATGGTTGTGCAACAGAAAATGGACAGCAATAGCAAAAGAATTGTGTCTCATGACCGTAAATTTTTGTAATATCGACAACCTTCCTGGTAAAACAACTAGGCGATCAGTCACAAACTGTAGAGGCTGTACAAAGATGCAAGTTATTCAAAGTTTTGAGTTATCCGGAGTTGAGAGTTTTAAATAGTGGATTTTGCTGTAATCACTCAAAAGACTTTGATTCACAAGTTACAAAACTTATCAGCTTAAAACACATATTACACATCGTCCAGACAACATATAAACCATTAACTTCATATAAACATTAATATCAGGTTAACATCACCAAATTCTTAGCTAATCAAAAAGTTTAAATAGTTACATATTGGTGGCTTTAAAGTCAAGATTGAATTATTTTACTTTGAATTATTTTATTTTAAATATTGCTTATTGAAACTTGTACTATTTTAACTAAGCCAGTATATTACATTAATGTCACTTCTGTCCAAATAAATGATTTATAACTTATTGATGAAGACTCTTGCTACTTACCTTGGCACTGGCGGGCTGAAACAGTACAAAGCTGACACCGCGGATCGGCTCGCTGTCGCTGGTCACAGAGCCAGAGACATCATAGCCCGCCACCTCCAGGCTGCCTGCAGGCACCACAGTGTTGCCACCCTTCACTGTCACCTGAGCCTTCTTTTTACTCAGTTGCCACCTTAAATAATATAGTAAATATTTGACGAAGTGAACTTATTATTTGGAAAACAAATTACATTTAAACTTAAGTCATTTCATTGCTGCAAATAAAACACCATATAGGGTCAAAATGTTCATGGTGCAAATAAACTCAAAAATATTTTAAAACACAAATTAACTAAAAAACATCACCACCAAAACATTCAACCATACCGCCAACAGAAAAAAATGTGTTTATATTGTTCTCTAATACGAACTCCTTAGAAGGTAATAGAAATAACACCTGAGTGATAGGAAGTAAGAACTGAATCGTAAGAAGTAGTTAAAGTAAATTTTTCAGTGCAATATCCATTTTTTCATAAGCTGAAAGTTGTCATTGCTTTTTGAGGTACTAAGCTTTGTTTATAAAGGATGAACCAGATAACGAATGATCCACAAAACATTTTTTCCTTTGAGCCTACGAGAAATATTAGAATCATTTCTCTTAATAAGGGTTCTCATAAAAATGGTTACTAGAATTAATTTAATTACAATACCAACTAAACACCTTTCAACTCTATAAAAACATGTTAATTATTATAAAGAATTATTTAAGTTTCATGTACAATTAAAACACTGTGTTAGCCGAAGTAATTATATCTTGAAGAAATATTTTTGGAAAAATATATTGAGTTTCAAAATAGGCCTAACTACTATTTTGGCTTGTTTCCTTAATTGGCCTAGTTTCATTTACTGACATCAAAATACACTCAAAGCAGTATGGTAATACCACAACTATCATACCTGTCATGAGAAGCCTGTACGAAGTACTGTCCTGGTTTTACGGGAGTTAGGATGTATTTGCCACCTTCCTCGGTGCTCGTGGACAGCAGCTCAACGGAAGGGTCAGCAGCTGACAAGAGACTCACTTTCACACCAGCAGGGCCCACAGACTCCCCACTGCTGGTTACCTAGTACCACAACTAATTATTATATTAGCACACCATTATAGCATTATATTAGCATTTCAGAAAACAGACACCACCTAAACAGTGGCATATTTATCACAATTCAACTATACAGTATATCATTATTTTATATTCAAAAAAGCAAGACAGCTAAAAAAAATAAATTCTTTAATTATTAAATCGATAAAAATTAACATTTCCATCCAGAGTTTAAGATAGGGAACAACTTTTTGGAGCAAAAATCAAATTTATTTAGCATTTTATCACCTACAGCCTAATACTAGATATCTTCTTAACTTAAAGTAGGCTATTTTGATTTTTTCATGTATAAAAAAATAATAAGGCAATAAATTAACAACATTTTAGTGAGATTTCTCTTGTTTTAAATATACCTAAAATGCAAAGTACGTCAAGTAGGTGATAAACTTGTTAACAGTAAATTTTTAATGAAATGCCTAAGTGAGCCTAGTTTGGTGAATTGTATAGGTAACCAATTTACTGCCCTAAATAAAGCATTAAAGTTCAGCACAGCTAGACCAAGAAACTCAACCAAAACATTTTAGCATTTTAATGTTGGCAATTAATATCTGTTTTAGCTGATTTATCCTTCTTTTTTAGAAAATTTAGCATAAAAGTTAAGTGTACATTAAAAAAATAAATAAATAAATAATAATAATAATAATAATAATACATGACCAAACCTAGTTTTACTTGAAGAGATTTTGTAGAGATACACATGGAAACAGTTGTAAAAGAAAAAAAAATTGATAAAAGAAATTAATTAAAACGGATAAAACTTAAATTAAGAGTACATTAGACTGCTTACTAATCTTACAGTAACAGACTAGAGTAGTACCCAAGAATGTAATTGACAATTTTGTAATTTATACCCATGCACTTTTTTTTAATGATCAGTAAAATTTATAATCTTAATTATTGAAGATGTCGGACTAATGGATGAAGTAAAGCACCATAAACATAAAATTCAATGTGACCGTAGGCACAGTGAAGTTTTACAGAATCGATTTTACTCTCACTCGCAGGTAATATTGGATCTCGATGGTGATAAAACCACGGAAAAACAATCAGAGTGGTAATGGAATTACACGTACAACATAGTCTGTACAAAATTGAAGGCCATACAGTCAAAAAAATCACTCGTTGTTAGTAGCGACATTTGAAAAACGCCGCACGACTGGTAGGCTAGAATGCCGATGCTCAAGATTACAGAGGAGATGCTGCACTAACCATAACACTTAGGTTTACTGGATAAGAAATAATTCAATTTGAAAATATAGTTATTCAAACATTTACCTGTCCGGTAACAGCAAATCCCTGGAGAACAAAGTTGATATCAACACCTTGACTGCATAAATCAGTTGTACCATCCACATTGATTGTGACTTCCGATGGTTCAAAATTCCATCCCACAGGAGAAGATACCTTTTAAAACATAAAAAATTAGCTTAGATATGCCACCACATATACAAAAATACTAGAGGTATTAATAAGTAGAAGATATTAAATTGATGTAAAATTTAAGATAAGATTTAATTGTGTACCAACTAACTGTGTATGCTAAATAATTTTGTGATTGCCTGATCTGGATGAAGTTTCTAAGATAACATTTGCACCCCTGTAAAGCCTTGCCTAAATTGTATTTCATCCAACTAAAAAAGTTTATGTTTGAAATAATTAAATTCCTTTCTCGCCTTTCTTTGAAGTTTAAATTGTAAGTGTTAAATTATTTACACACAGGCAACCAATAGAAACAAGAACACACATTGCTAGAATTTATTTACAGATTCAGATTCAGTTACAGAAAATGTTTTATTCATCAAGTACATTGCTAGGAAGGCCTACATGTGTGAACTTAGTCTAAACTGCATTAAATAAACTCATTAACTAAATTTAACTATTTAAAGAAATTACTAACCTTGCAAAAACATATTTACATAGAAAAGAGCCAAGTTATTTACCATGGCCTAACTTATAGCAAAGGCGTACATACATTATGTTTAACTGTAGTGATTACTGGCACTTTACATTTAAAAACAACACTAATTTTAATTTTTAAGTTAGATATACCTCATTCTGTTTATTTGAGTCAAGGAATTGACAAACCTGCCTTTACTAGGACCATTAGGGAGGGTAAAACTTTTTTCTCATCTAAAATTACAGTCCCTGGGGGATGAGCATTTGCTTGGTGAATTGAAACTGAACAATTCTTTGTAATAATATCAGCCACAGACAGTGGGCTAAAACACCAATAGTAAAATGCTTGTATCTATTCAAGACGAGCTCGTTCGCTTCGCTTACTCGCCTATTAAAATGTTTTAATGCCAACGGATGCTGTACTCTAGCCTAGATTTGTTGAACCTTTAACACATGGGATTTACTTCTCCAGTTATCTGCTGATTTTGCTATTGTCAAACATTATTTTGTTTTTATAAAAAATGCATGTTGTACAAATTACATAATGTTTTATTCTTTTTCTTTGTTTATTTTAACATTCATGATCACCAGAATAAAAGTTCTTGTTTGTAATACATAAACCACTACAGTATTTTTTAAAGAGTATTTTGAAATAGGGTTTTGAAATTGCATCAATTGATAGAAGACTATTTAGTGTTGAAGGCCGTGGGCAGAGATGCATTCGTTGTGAGCATCCGTGATATGGCTGAATTTAAACAAGCAGAACTAAAAAACCGTAAAACTTAGAGACATGTCATTTTCATACTATGTCCAGTAAATAGTCTTCTTCCAATTGATGTGTTTTTAATGATCACAGTTTTAAATAACCTAAAAAAAAGTAGCTGGATTATCCATAACAAACAAGTACATATTAACTTATTCTTATGTAGGCCTAAGTATGTATGATAACACTTCCGGTGGCATTCACTTCCGTCCAGGACGTTATATTTTAATTGGCACACGGATATTGAAAACGGTCCAACTTGTTAACACACAACAATGTTTTAATTCTTAAGCAAGGCAACTCAAGGAATTTCAATAAAAAGAATGATCTTGACCTTAGCTCTCCCAACAGTTTTGGTTATAATCGAGGCATAGCCAAACATAAAACACATCTCATTAACATTAATTAATAATAATATTAGAACTAACCTATCTGGCCAAATATAACTAGCAAACAAATTATATTATATTACATACCTTAAGTACATATTCCCCTTTGTCATGAAGAGGTAAAAAGTAGTACCCATTGTTTGGGGCACATTCGGTTTCATATTTCAAACTTCCCTGTTTTGTGAACCTGAGGACATACCAATCATATTGTTACAGTATACAATTTACGGTAACAATTAAGTTACAGATATTTTAAAAACCATACATAGCCTGTACACAATTATATCATAACACAATTTATTTTATAAAACTAACCCATGGGCTTATTATACAACTGTTTTTTTACATCAGGTCCCAATATGTTTTGGAAAACTATAACTCGGTCCTCACACAAAACGGAGATGGCTAAATTAATTTTATTATTATTATCAACTCTTGAAGTTATAAACAAATTACAGTACGGTAATGAGGCAATGTGGTGAAAAATTGGGTTAGCCTCAAAAGAATTTAAACCAATGACAACTCTGCTGTAGGAAGGAGTTTACAACACTCCCATAAAAACAGAGTAGCAGTTTCACATAGATTAACTCTGACCAGGACCAATTCTGAATATATGGGTAAAAATTTTTATCATTTTACCTGAAGAATAGGGTAAAACAGTAGACTCCCTCTTAACCGGCCACCTCGGGACCAGGCTGCGGCCGGATAATGAATTGGATGGTTAAACCTATGTTCATTTTAAAACGCAAACCTACAATTTTATATGGCCTAAGTTTTAAATATAATTATAACTTGAAAAAATACCCTCCGTCGCAGCAGACCTGCGTACTCAGCGAATTTCCAATGGAATTTTGGTATATTTTCTATTTCCCCATAAAACCCATGGGGGTGAGAGTATGTAGGTTTGCCACCATATGGGTTTTGTTGGTAAATATAAAAACCCTACCTAGTGAATGTACATACCAAATTTTATCAGGTTATGGTGTTCTTTTTATTTCCCCATAAACCCCATAGGGGTGAGTAAGTAGGTTTGCCGCCATATGGGTTTTGTAAGCAAATATGAGTTAAATGCTTCCTAATGAATGTACATATTTGGCCAAAACAAAACATAAATAAACCAGCTTGCGGACGAGCCCAATGGCTTCGAAAACATATAAAAAGGATATTTGTGGTTTGAAGTAGGTAGTGGCTAGGGATAGAGGGTTTTGTTGCATTGCAAACAAATAACAAACCTTAAATCCTGGCACTGACCCCGTCCACTAAACTTATCAGTGAATTCAAAGCCTTATAAGAAGACCAGGACTTGTGGATTTTAGCACAGATAGATTATTAGTGCTTTTAGCCTGCCATTAGTTAGCCAACTAAGTTAGCAGAATATTTTATATGGGACCTGTTCTTCTTAAAAAAACAAAAAAAAACAACTTGTATTCATGAACTTGTACTATGATACAATTTTACCATCTAATCTAGAAAATAGAAAAACATACTGCAACCTCTCTCATGAGGTAGAGCCTGGGCACTGGTGGCACTACCCGTGTGCACGCCTATGTATAGGGTTACGCTCCTTTCACACATCACGTTTTTAGCCGTGCGGGAAAAAACCGCACGATTAAAAACCGTTCATCAACACCATACAAGTAATTGGCAGCCGGTTGAAAACCGTCGCCGTGCCTGTGTGAAAGGTCTCATAAGATGCTATTGGAATGTCCGCCGTGCGATTTTTAATCGTACGGGCAAAACCGTGATGTGTGAAAGGAGCGTTACCATATTATCCGGGATGATAAAAGAGGACAACTATTACACGTCGCGAGCCGGATTAATCAATCACAAAAATCTGAATCCCTGACCCAACCCCCTATAATTAAATATAACAAAGTGAGAAACAGTAAAATGTTTAAATTTAGTACAATAAATTGTAAATCTCATATTTTTTAAATAATTAAATTTTTCTTAGGATACTAAAAAATGTTCACATTTTTCATAATTAAATTCAATACAGTATTTAGGAAAGTAATAGGTATGTTTTACCACATCAGTAGGTTTCATTTTGTTATTTATTGGTATCAGTTTCTAAGAACTATACACTTACAAACATATGAGAAAATTCCGTGAGATGTGAAGAGTTCATAATTTATTATAAGAACACTGTAGGCCTAGTTAAGAGGAGGTCTTTCAAGATTGACCTTAAATTAAATTAAAAGTTAATAAAAATTTGTGAACCTAATTAACTTAGTATTGGATAATAAAAACTTAGTTTCTCTAGACTTTTAACAAAGACTCTGTCACTTTTTTACAATTGGAAAAAGACTGTTAGACACTATTACCTATTACCTATTACCAAGCAGCAATCGTTGACCTCAATTGAGGATAGATCTTGTCAGATTTAAATAAAACTTTTGTAACTTAATCACTTCACTTAACACAATTAAAAATATTTACAAGACTTATAAAACATTATACCATCATGGCTGGGCTAGATCATCCATAGGTTCTTGAAAAAATTCTTTAATGGAGTAGAAACTCCGACTTTTAAGCCATTTCACTAGCCTAGTGTTGAATTTCTGTGGGTCTAAATCCTTGACTTCCTGAGGACAACTAATCAAATAAATCATATAAAAAAACCAATGGTCGCATTAATCAAAATAAGATGTAACGAATAAAAAGCCGACAATATCTGCTAAAACATAACCTCATTCACTCATTCGACTGCTTAAAGCAATAAATGCAACCCGACTGCTTGCGTCCAACTAAAAGGAATAAGGAATATCCCCCAAATTGTTGTAAAAGAGTAACAAGTAAATATGATACTGTATTACTTTGTACATTAGGTTACTGTATTAAACATTTAAAATAATTTAAAATGTGATTTATTAATAATCTGGACGAAGTGACAATATAAAAAAAACCTCCCTTTAGGTTTGGTAAAATTATAAATACAGAAATTCAGTTTGCGGTTTCCAAAGAGCCGGACAAACGGACTGATTGTCAAAAATCCGCACGGATTTTTTTTATGCTAAAAAAAGAGGACATGTATGGGGAAAAGAGGACGTACATGGTAACCATATCTATGTTCAGCATAGTGGGGCTGCGACTTTAGGCTATGTAAAAATCAGAGAAGGCCTAGGCCTCATTTAGTTCTTGGCTTGCAGTAGGATATCTAACTTACCTTGGCTTCTTTCTTAGGTCCAATAGGCTACAAACTAAATATGAAATGTTATGATAAAATACTACAGAAATATTATAAAAAATTCTTTCATACCGCATAACTATTATGCTGAAGTTAAAGAGATACATTGTCTACACTAGGTTTAAGACAGGCTACGTAAGTAATTAAAGAAGAATATAAAATATAACGTTAAACAATACCTAGATATTATTGTTTTATAAATCTTATAAGCCTAGTTATAAATAATTTAAAACTTTTTAAATTTATAGTTTTGGGTACGGTAGGCCTACGTAATTAATAACTTACATTTTAACCTCAACCTTCCCAAATTCAATTGGTCCAACATTACTTTTCACGAACCCATTGCATCCCCAAACATCATTTGCTAAACTTTCCTGTGAGATACCCAAATTAACGAAGAAGACAAAGTAAAAGTACAGATAAAATCTGGGAAACATTTAATTTGAGTTAAAATAAAAACATTAATAAAGGAAGTTTTGTAGGTTATGCGAGCGACTCTGTCTACCAGAAGAAATTCAGAAACAGAATAAAAAAAACGAACAAAAACAAACAAACCAAAACCCACAAACCAGCTGTGACGAGTACGCTATGCTTATGGTACGCTCCATCCAAGAAATCTAGAATGTATCTATCCTAGAATATCTAGAAATATATAATATAATATATAATAAATTGTAATATTATATATAAAAATATGGTTGATATTATATATATATATATATATATATATATATATATATATATATATATATATATATATATATATATATATGTATAAAAATATATAATTTTACAACTTATTTATTTTTTTTTTATACACCTGATTTTATTCGAATTTTTATATCACATGTCAACTATTGGATGTAATTTCAAAATTAATTATTTAAATTTTGTTAACCTAATACTACTGATGAAACCGGCCAAAGTGCAGGTGAAACGTCAAGGAATCTAAAATAAGTAAAAAGAAGGTAGGGGTCAAGAGATGCAACGCCCTCTATGCACCAGGTGTTCTTTTGCACCTATGACATCACCATTTATTTACGTTTACAATAAACATAAATAACCTTCAATTAGTTAGTTATCTTCAATAAATTCCATTTAGTAATTTTTGGGTGTCATCTTAAGGGAATGTAAACTTTATAAGAGGGAGTTAATTAATTTTCATTGATTTCCAGCTGAAGACATTTTTTAAAGATTTTTTTGTCGTAATAAAATACCTTCATTTTAGCAAGTCCAAAAGTGACACTTTTCCAGCAAAGACTATGATCGTGAATGACTTTAAATACAGTAGTGTTTGAGTATGATGCAAACAAGAACATTGTTGAAACTAAAAACAGTTTCTTTATTGTGATTTCCTACAGCAAGTTTACATCATGCTATCGTAATGCTGGATGTACCTGAGTGTGTTGAATGCCATCGTGATTACCCATGCACGAAAGTAAAACACATTCAAGAACCTCATGAAGATCACAGTTTTTTTTTTTTTTTTTTTTTTGGAATCAACAGATATTTAAATATGCTTTTTTCAGTGTGTGGATTAGATCTAAATGATTAGAAAAAACAAAACCACATAATTTTAGTAAAATGTATTTCTATGACAATTTTAACAACGGCTACAAATGAGTAGAACATTTTATTTTCATCAAACATAAAATACAAGGCAGTAATAAACTTTTTCAAAGAATAGTGTAAGTTTCAAATTAATTTCACACACACTTTTGACATTAACTTAACAGGTTGAGGTTTTATATAACTTAACCTTATCATAAACATAAATCATTTATGTGTTTCAGCATCAAAACATTACATAGGTTTTGACAGTTCTCTGCAATTAGTAAACAAAAACTAAATCAGCTGTCAAGCCTTGCACCGGCTAAATCATGGTTTTTGTTTACGTGACCCTTACCTTCTATTTCTAGCTTCCTTGGTGAAACGTCTAGTTTTAAACAAATAAAATGTGTCAAAAAATTCCAAAAAAGTGTTTCAATTAATTTAAATAAATGACACATGAAAGTTTAAGGGAAAATAAGTTTAAAATTGTTTCAAAACTATTTTGATGCGAGTTTTAAACAAGATTTACGTCAAATTTTATATTACAAAAAACAGTTTTATAAATTGAAAGTTATGGGGTTTTTCTCAAAATTTATAACAGAATGTATTTCTATAAGCCATTTGATTGAAAAAAATGTAAAAAAAATCTATAAAAATTTTTATTCCTTTCCCAGGATTTGAACCAGTGACCTTTCACTTACTGTACCTATGTCTTACCAACTGAGCTACTTGGGATGTATAATTTAGGGCTCACAACCACTAGTTATACTTACAGCTTGGATTTCACTGTTGAACTTGATAGAGTTACAAGTCAAAAGTTTTGGAATGTAAAAAGTAGACTCTGTTACTTAAAAATTTGACTATTTTCAGGTGTCTAAATAACTTATATAAAAAAATTTCAATACGGTAGTAAAAAATTGTCAACAGGCCAACAATTCAACTTGTCAACAGTTGTCAACAACTTTTTGTTTTTGTTGAATTTAATAAGTCGACAGAAGTTTATGTATAGTGTTTTTGTGATGTCGCAATTTAAGTTAGATAAATAAATAAAAATAAAGCCTTTACCTCTATTAATTAAATACGACGCACAAGTGGATAAGAAAAACATTCAGAGCTTGTTCTTGATTAGGTAACATAAAATTTTAAATGCTTTGGAAGTAATAAGAATGATGTTGAATAATACTATACTTTACTGTCTTAAATCATTCGGACTTATCTTACATGGTTTAGGCGATTAAATTATAATTATTGTTGAAAATAAAAAAAAAAAAATCAGAGTACTCAACTGTACCTTCGCTACTCAGGCTCTCTTTTTTATCAATTTAAATTAAAACAACAAGCACATAGTAACTTATAGTGCAATTGTAGGCCCTGTCTAGCGGAAATGTCGTCCTCCTGTGGTAATTGTAATAATTTAATTCTTGACGATCAGGAGGATTCTGTGCAGTGTGTCATTTGTGGACTATGGAGCCACAGCAAAAGGAGCTGTAGTGGAGTTAGTAAGGCCTTGTTTGCGGCCCTGAGCAAAACAGACCCGTTTGTATGTAAGAGTTGTATTAAACATACTAAGTCATACTTTAAAGAAATAGGCCTACCAGTTGCTGAACTTAAAGAGGAATTGTTGTTAGCCAAATCAACGATTGATACTCTGATTCAGGAAAAGAAAGCGCTAACGCTTGAACTAAACATCAAAGAGGCTGAGCTTATTGAAGTGAAGGATAGAATGCACCAAACAGGAATGGATGTGGTAGAAAAGGGATGGCAAAAGGCTGGGCTTCGCTGTAGCCCTCATCCTAGTTATAGCGATGTAGTTAGCTTTCCTCCTCTTCCAACCTCGAACAGCTTCGAGGTCTTGAGTGAGACGGAGGATGTGCCAGAGGTCGGACAACAGGCTACTGCCCCCTCTGCTAGTCAGAAAGGAAACGGTAAGAACGTTGTCAAAAGCAAAAAACGATGGAATAGGCTTAGTACAAAGTTTAGTGAGGTAAGTTTAAATGGTGCGAATGTTGGTAAGAATGGCACTAGGCCTACTCATAGTAAAAATTTGGTTTTTGTATCAGACAGCCAGGGGAGGGGAGATGAGAGTGGTTTGAATGAGCGATTGAATGATGGATGGGAGGTGGATGTGTCAGTGATGCCTGGGAAAAGTTTCGATAAAGTGCTGCAGGAAGCGGAGAGTCGCATAAAGGAGATGAAAGCGGAGGACTGTCTTGTGGTGCTTGGCGGAGTAAATGGAGTGAACGGTAAGAGTGTTCAGCAGCTGGAGGAGAGGCTTGATAAGCTGAGGACGGCAGGTGGAGAGTCAACGCCCAACGTGGTTTTTGTCGAAACACCATTTAGGTATGACATTGACAACACTCTGATGACAAAGGCTCAAAACAGAGTGATTAAAAGTAAGTGTTTAGTTAATAAGTGGACCTATATTAATATTAACTCAATTCTGGACCGATCCTGCTACACCAGGCATGGACTACATCTTAATAACAGAGGTAAGATAGTTATTTGGGACATTATCGCTAACTACGTTGGGCTGACGGAACCCATCATGCAAGCCGCATACCCAGTGTCAAAAAACGGGCAGCTACAGGGAGCTGCTGTCACAACATGAAAGTAAGTATCTCTAACTCTAGATCTAAAAACAAAACAAAAATGGTAAATTCAAAAAATTAGGAAAATTCAATAATAAAATCAAAATATTATTCATTAACATAGCGGGTATCACATCAAAATTAGACCAAACAGTTGCATTCTTGGAAGAAGAAGAGCCTGGAATATTCATGGTAGCTGAGCATGGACTGTCGGAAGAACAAATATCTACTCTAAGCCTAAATGGATACAAAATTAGCCAGTTCTTACTGCAGACATAACCTAAAAAAAGGAGGCGTAGCAGTATTCACTCATGAAAAATTAAAAATTGATAGTATCTCCTTATTGAACAGCATTGCAAGCTTAAATATAAATAAAGAGCAAATTTTTGAGAGTACTGAAGTGGAAATAGGTATTTTTGGCAAAAAGTATATATTATAGGAGCACTATACAGATCTCCGTATGAGCAAAATCAGGCAACCTTTATGGAAAAATTTGACATATATTTGGAAAATCTCAACCCCCACAAACATGACATAATAATAGGTGCTGATTTTAACATCAACATTCTGGTACAAAATAAAACAACAAACCAATTTCAGAACATAATACACAGCCATAGCCTACATACTACTATTGTAACCCCTACAAGAGTAACAACAGAAACTGAAACCTGCATCGATAATTTTGTAACAAATGTATCAAATGCTACAGGAGGAGTTGTTGAGGCCCACATCTCAGATCATCATGCAATCTGCATCGAGCTGCCCTCCTGTAATAGCTTAGAAAATACTTTAAATCAGAGATGTAGAAAAATTACTGAAGAAAATCTGCAGGAGTTAAAAATCAGGCTAAAAACTGGAAGGATGTGTACGATATGGAAGATGTAAATGTGCAATACGAAAGATTTGTTAATACACTTCAATACTGGTTCAATGTTACCTGTCCTATTGTAAATAAAAAAATTAAGAAAACTTTTAGTAACAAATGGAACAACACAGAGGTAAAAATTGCTAAAGAAAAAATGTTTGAAGGCTACGAACAGTGGAAAACAATGAAATCTGACCAACACAAAGAAACCTACGACAGCCTGAGGAAAAATTACAGAGATAAAATCGCAACATCAAAATGTAAATGGATTGGAGAATCACTGGCTGAATCAAGCAACAAGTCTAAAACAGCATGGAAAATAGTCGGACAAGTGCGAGCTGGGAAATGCAAAAATATAAAAAATGTTACACTTCAGGAAGACGACAAAAAGGTAACAAATCCAGTGGCTGTTGCGGAAACTCTTAATAATTACTTCTCCAATGTTGCCTCTATTGTAAATAATGGAAATACAGCTGCTACACTAACAGAGGTAGGTAACAACCCTAATCTATTAAAGCTGGAGTCTTTTTTCGGAGGTGAGCGAGGAAACCGTTCTTAGGAACCTGTCCGGCTTTCAGGCGAAGAAGTCCAGCGGGGTCGATGAGGTAAGTATGCAAGTTTTAAAATACTGTTCAGAACAAATTGTCAAACCCTTAACATTTTTAATAAATTCGTCAATCAAAAAAGGAATCTTTCCACAGTCATGTAAAATTGCAAAGGTAAGGCCTATATTTAAAAAAGGAAATGTAGAAGATAAGAATAACTATCGTCCAATATCTTTATTGCCATCCCTCTCAAAGGTGATAGAAAAAGTCGTCTGCAATCAACTAACATACTTTTTGGAAAACAATTCAATCCTAAACAGAAAGCAGTACGGATTCAGGAAAGGAAAATCTACAAAATTGGCTATAATCGACTTCGTCAACGGGTGTATAAATGCTATTGAGACTGGTGAGACAGTGATCGGCTGCTTTGCCGACCTCACTAAAGCCTTTGACTGTGTTAATATAGACCTACTGCTAAATAAAATGGAAAAATATGGAATTACAGGTAGTGCATTAAAGTGGTTCAAATCATACCTAGGGAATAGAACTCAAGTTACTGAAATCATCTACAAATCAAAGAATAGAGTAAGGTCGGTTAAGTCAAATCCAGCAGCAGTGACTTCAGGGGTGCCGCAAGGCTCAGTTCTAGGCCCCGTCCTGTTCCTTATATATATCAACGATATCACCCACACTGTGCCAATAGAAAATCTATTTCAATTTGCAGATGATACTACACTGTTTGTCAGAGGAAAAAATTATCAAGAACTTGAAGTCGAATCTTTTAATAAAGTAAACTGCCTTGCTCAATATTTTCAACAAAACCTTCTAAAACTTAACCCAACTAAAACAAATTACATGTGTATACAAACGCACCAGAAAAAAAGGTTACAGATGGTGTGCATGTCAGTATATTTATTGATGAGGAGCAATTGGAAATTCAAGACTCAGCAAATTTTCTGGGCATAAAATTAGACGACACACTGAGCTGGCATGAGCAAATAGACGACATGACCAGGAAACTAGCCAAGGGACTGTATGTACTACGCATATTTAAAAAGTATGGGAACGAGCAGCTCTCTAAAATAATTTATTACAGTCTTTTTGAGACCCACATTAGTTATTCTATTGTGTTATGGGGAGCACAAAAACGCCACCTGCAGTCATCATTTGTGTGGCAGAAGAAGGCAATAAGAGCAATAGCTGGGCTAGGTCCACAGGCACACTGCGGGGAGACCTTTGCTAGACTGGGCATATTAACGGTTCCAAGCCTTTTCATCTTTGAAACTGTGTTGTACATTAGATCTAAAAAATATGCACATTTGTTGCAAAATTGTAATAAACATGGGTACAACACCAGGTTCAAAAATCAATTTGCACAGCAACATCGGTTAGCTCTTTTTGAAAGGAAGCCTGAGTATCTGGGAATTAAATTGTATCAGGCACTTCCAATTCATTTAAAAAGCATACAGGACTTTAATAAATTCAAAATACATTTAAAAAATTTTTGCTCCAAAAATGTTTTTACTCACTAGAGGAGTTTCTTAACATACCCACAAATGGTACGGGGCTTTCCGCTTCCTAGCCTATCCTTCCAATTTCCCTTAAATACATGTTCCTTCCCGGACGACGGATGTTCTGTCACGACTCGTCCAACGTCTACGGGCCCATGGACACGAAACTTAAGTTCAAAGTAAGTAAGTTAAGTTCAAGTAAGTTCTGTGTTAAATCTGGAGTGCTATTAACTTTTATGTGTCTCTATGTGTATGTATTATGTCTGTATGTGATGTTGATGTTTGTAGCTTTTATTTCAATCTCATAATTATATTATTATTAAAAAACATAATATTTTTCAAACTGATTTCACCAGTTATATGATAACAATTTTGAACTGGTTTCAAACTTCTATTAAAATTGTTTTAAAAGAGAGTTTATCAACTATATCAAAACAATCTTGAAATTGTTTTAAACTTGTTTCAAACTTGTGTTAAAATGGTTTTAAAAGAGAGTTTATCAACTATATCAAAACAACAGTGAAATTGTTTTAAACTTGTTTCAAACTTGTTTTAAAACAGTTTTAAAAGAGAGTTCATCAACTATATCAAAACAATATTGAACGTGTTTTAAACTTCTTTCAAACTTGTTTTAAAACTGTTTTAATACGAGTGTTTACCAAATCTATCAAAACAAGTTTAAACTTGTTTCAAACTTCTTTTAAAACAATTTTAAAACCAAACTTATTTTAAAATTGTTTCAAAACTATTTTAAAACAAGTCTCAACAATTTTCATGCTGCTTGGGTATTCGTGGTCAGTGTTGCCAACCCTGTGCGAGTAATTATGTACTGTAATGTAAATAAATAAATTAATCAATTAAATAAACTACAGTACAGTATTAAGTTACTGTATTTTTTTTTAGTCTTCTTACCTATGAAATGATAAATTTCAGCCTTTGGAATGTGCACTCATTCATCCAAAAGCTGCACAGTACAGAACCATCTTTCTCATCATAATTGTAATTGAATATTTAAAAGAATGTAAACAAACAAGAATGCAGCTGACGCACCGACAACAATCATGTCAGCTGATATTCAGCGCGGCGCGGTGGCGGCATAGATATATACTAATACACCTGGATCGGTAACTCCATGTTGCGAAAACGAGCCGTTACCCCCACCACTAGCCAGTATTCGTGGTCAGTGTTGCCAACCCTGTGTGAGTAATTATGTACTGTAATTTAAATAAATAAATTAATTAATTGATTAAACTACAGTAATACTGTATTTTCTAGTCTTCCTTACCTACGAAATGATAAATTTCAGCCTTATGAATGTGTACCAATACAACGAAAACCTGCACCGTAAGAACCATCTTTCATCATCATAATCATAATTGAAAATTTAAAAGAATGTAAACAAACAAGAATGCAGCTGACGCACCGACAACAATCATGTCAGCTGTTATTCAGCGCGGCGCGGCGGCGGCGCAGCGGCGGCAATACTGGCTAGTGGTGGCGGAAGCCGGCTCGTTTTTACCACTATTCTGCCATTTCAGTTACCGATCCAGTTGTATTAGTATATATCTATGGGTGGCGGCCATAGATATATACTAATACACCTGGATCGGTAACTCCATGTTGCGAAAACGAGCCGTTACCCCACCACTAGCCAGTATTTGTGGTCAGTGTTGCCAACCCTGTGTGAGTAATTATGTACTGTAATTTAAATAAATAAATAAATAAATTGATTAAACTACAGTAATACTGTATTTTTTAGTCTTCCTTACCTATGAAATGATAAATTTCAGCCTTTTGAATGTGTACTAATACAACCAAAAGCTGCACAGTAAGAACCATCTTTCATCATCATAATCATAATTGAAAATTTAAAAGAATGTAAACAAACAAGAATGCAGCTGACGCACCGACAACAATCATGTCAGCTGTTATTCAGCGCGGCGCGGCGGCGGCAATACTGGCTAGTGGTGGGGGAAGCCGGCTCGTTTTTATCGCTATTCCGCCATTTCAGTTACCGATCCAGGTGTATTAGTATATATCTATGGTGGCGGCGCACAGCCACGGTAATACTGGCTAGTGGTGGGGGAAGCCGGCTCATTTTTGGCGCTATTCCGCCATTTCAGTTGCCGATCCAGGTGTTTAGTATATATCTATGACTATGTCCCGTTCGTAGGAGAATTTTTCGAAAGCCTTTTGGAGGAGCATAGCATTTACCACATAATAAAGCGTTGCATGTATTTTCTTTATTGAATGCTTAAGTTTAAAAAATACTCCCGTCACAGCAGAAGCAGTCTTGCATACTCAGCAAATTCCAAATGGAATTTAGTATGCCTATATTTTTATTTCCCCATTTACTGTATACACCATGGTAATGAAGATGAAGGTTTACTTTCAATGGGGGGAAGGGTCAAGCAAATAGACGATAATGAAAAGGCCAACTAAATTATGCCTTCCCAGTGCTAGTACATGCTAAATTGTTTCAATTCCTGGTAATTTTAATTTTCCCCATAAATCTCATAGGTGTGAGTTTCTAACACCATATGGGTGATGTAAGCAAATATAAGTTATACTCTACCTAATGAAGGTACATGCCTAACTTTACCAAGTTATGTCAATAAATAAGTGTGATAGAGAGATTTGTTGATTTCCCGTCTTCGGACTTCACGGAGTGCGCTGTGCGGGAGCGGCAGTCATCGGCTGGACACAGGGGAGGGGAGGAAGAAACAAAAAATAACAAAAACCAAATAAAACTAAAAAAAGAAATAACATGGAAAACTTTTTTTTATTTTTGATCTTGCCACAATCATCCTTCACTCATCTCTCATCCATATTCAGGTTAAAATACCCACTATGAGGTCCCTGTCTCAAAACAGTGATTTAGTGTAATCTGTTAAGCCAAGGTTAAAGATCAAAAAGCACTAGTTTTTTTTAAGCTCTTTTGAATACGGTACTTCGTTTGAGTTAAAGTTGTTGAATTCAGAAAATTGAGATAAAAAAAATGTTGAAACCCCAATTTTGACCAATTTGGAAACCCACAAAAAACCCGTTTCCATGGTCCGATCCAAGGCCAACTACACACCAGGCCGGAGTGCTGAACTGCTGAGAGAGATGACGTCACAACAGTGGTGTGACAGCTGATCGGTGTTGTCAGAAAAGGATAATTTACCCAATTTTAGAGTATTTAAGGGGAAATTGGGTAAATTTTTGATTATTTTAGGATATTTCCAAGTAATTATCAGGCGAATTTCATCAAAATCGCATAGTTTTTAGATCAGCTGGCGCACTAGTAGTGTGACGCTTTAACACAAGTGGGCATTCCGGCCTGGTGTATAGTTGGCCTTGTCCGATTATGTTTTTTTTGTTTTTTTTTTTGTTTTTTAGCGAATTTCCCATAGGGAATAAGCTATTACCGTAGGTCTCATGGTAAGACCTAAGCCCGGGACCATGTTACTTTTTCGATTTGAGGTGCCCAGAGACCAAAAGTAATAGTCATTAAAATTTTTATATATATATATATGTATATATATATATATATGTATATATATATATATGTATGTGTCCCTAGACACGATAACTCTCGTAAAAATGGTCCGATCGTCACCAAATTTGGTAGAGATGTGTAATCCTACGTTTATTCGGACGAGTTCGAAAACCAGACATATCGACCTACCGTAAGGGGTAGTTTTGGGGGGTTTTGTACCCCAAAAATGGGTTTATTGCATTTTCCATAGGTAAATTTGAAAAATTTTAAATTTTTATTGTGACCATTGGATTTAGCTCAAAAAAACACACAATTTAGTATTTTGAAGCTTTGCTCTATCTCCATTGGTTACCGAGATATTACAAAGTCTAAAGACAGTACATTGTCTTTTGGGGCTCCAATGTTAATCTTATGGAGAATAAGGATGTGTTAATATTTCACCTATTAAACAATATTTTTTTATGAAACTTGCTATTTAGCTTCATTTGGTTGAGATTCATCCATTTAAGGTAAAAAGTCTTGGTTTTTGTACTTATCATGGCAGCAAACCTGCATACTCTTTTCCCATGTTAATCATATGGAGAATAGGCAAACTCTTTTATTTATGGACAGATATTGATAAAACTTACTATATGGCTTTATATGGTCGGAATAAATTTTTTATATGCTAAAAACCTACTTTTAGTGTCCCCCATGGCAGCATACCTGCATACTCTTTCCCTATATTTATCTTAAGGAGAATAGACATTTATTTCCCTATTTATGAGCACGTGATGAAATTTTGTTTACAAGTTTAGCTGGTCAAAATTAATATTACTAATTTGGAAATTCGCTGAGTACGCAGGTCTGCTGCGACGGGGGGTATTTTATAATTTAACTGATATGAAGCCTCCTTAAATTTTTGCCAACACCGGAGTTCCACACCTAGTCTATCAATCAGCAATGGCAGCCATTCCAAGCATTAGTGCGTAACATCTGTTTTTTTTTATAGCACTTAATGACTTAAATAGGCTACTCGGTGCGGAACTATGGTGTCACAACATTTTTGGTGTAGTAAAAATTCAGCAAAATTAGCCTAGTTTTGGATAATGCAAAATTATTTTCATTCCTGAAATTACTCATACCCTACTGTACTCTTCCCAGATATGGCACAAACGTAAAAATTGCGTTTAAATCACAATTTCTTTTTACATTTGTCACGTTATTATTATGTAAAAAAGAGGTAAATTTCACTTTTTTCAAGTTGAAATGCCGTGAAGAGGACACTAAATTTCTCGTGAAGCGTGAAAAAGACGTGAAAATGACGTTTTTGATTTACTTAATTTTTACCTTTTTAACTTATGTTAAAAAGTTGTACAATGTTACAATGTAAATGTTACAACTAAGTTGTAAACTTAGTTTACAATTTTTTCAACAAAATTAGTAAATGAATGCTTTTTTTTAACCAGATACTAACATTTTTTAAACAAAATCGAACCAAATTTTTCACCCACACCAGAATATACAACCTTTTAGGAAATACTTACACAACCTTTCAGTCAGTGTCCTAGCGCCACCTAGCGCCTTAACCCTCTCAGCCACTTCAGCTGTACCTGAGATGGATTAAAATTCCTATTTATACATTGAATACTCAACCTTTGATCCTTTCACTTCAGCAAGTCTATTTTTATAGATCAGTAAAATCTTGTTATTTTTTCGCCAGGCCTTTGTAAGCGCGGGGCCCGGTGTGGTCGCACCGCCCTTAAGGCCGGCTCTGCAGTCAACAGTGTACACTTTTGAAATAGGCATAGTCACAATTACAAAAGTGTAAAAGATTTTAAATTATACCTTTAATTTGAATATGACTATTAATACTAAACCCAACCAAAAAACTTGCGTAGTTATTTGGGAGTTAAGTACAATAAATAAAAAAAGTATTTTAACAAAACAGTAGTAACTTGCAGTCTACTTACGGCGATTTGGGATGTTAATTTTATAGAATTTGGTCTCCAGTATGATTAGGAAATGAAGTCCCGCAAGTGAATTCCGGGGAATGCAATTTTTTTATTCCGGGTAAAATAATTTGGTAGCGTTACCAACGCTGTCAACATCAACATCCTTGACAGAATAATATCCTCTTTGCTTTTTGTTTGTTTTGATGGTTGGTCAGCTGTTCTTACTCCTCAGCTGAGAGCTGACTATAATTGCCATTATTGTGCCACGGCAGCGATGTAAACTGGGACATGATAAAAACAAAAACACTCTTTTCGTAGTGTGACAGTTCGTTTTGATTAAGGTTTGTGTTAATTAATTTACTGTTCAAGCTAAATTATACCTATATTATATTGTTCTACAATTATAAATAGATAAAAATAAATTAATTTGAACTAGTTAGCTTAACTCCTCCTACGGACAATAACTTTTGGTGATAGTGTTGCAAGTGTGAATTTCTGTTTCGTTTCAGTACTGTTAAAGTAGGGTCGGTACACTTTGCTAGGCTATAATGCAAGTGTTGAAAACGACAATATTGATTAATATTATTGACAGATCACTAAGTTCAATGAAGTGCGATTAATAAATAAATAATCTTAATTTTTGCCATAGGCTTAGGCCTCAGGCTTTCTGATTAAAAATAGACTATGCCTTATTAGGCATTATTATATTATTTATTATATTATTATTATATTATTGGGCTATTGCCCAAGCCCAAATATATTAAGTATTGGTAGTCTATGCTTAGCTTGCCAAATTTAACCCTCCGGAGCGTTCAATATAGCACCCCTGGAGTTCAATATATAGCACCCCTGGAGCGTTACGCATTTTTTGAAGGTTTTGCTTACTTTCAAATAAAAATTATTAAAAAATATATTTTATGACCTAGCACTATAAATGTATTATATGAAAGTAGATAAAATGGACTACCTAATAATACAAAAATTTTCACCCTTACCGTACTTATTGTTACCAAAATTAGGCTATAGGTTAAAAATTAAAAAATCACAAAAAAATTTTTGTATAAGTTATAACTTTGCTCTCCCCCAAAATATTTTTGGATACACTTAATTAAAATTCCAAGATAGTCTATGCATTTTTTTTTAGAATTTTACGCAGTTTAAGAAAATATATAATTTATATAGGTTTGAAGTATTTGGAAAAAATGTATGTTGAATAAAACCAAATATGTCCTACGGTACTTACCCTAATCCCGTAAGAACACATGTAAAACCAAATAGGAATATTACACTAATTCCTACTCATATTTATGATTATAAACTCGATAAAACATATTAATTTATTCCAATAATGTAACTTAAAGGTATTAGTAACACTTTTAAGCATTCATAACCTTAAAACGATTGGTGAAATATCCATTTCGTTGTTTACAAAGTTAGCAAATGGTAACAGTTTTTTTTACCAGATGTTTCATTGCATATTACAAACAACCAATCACGTTCCGCCATTTAAAATGGGTGTTTTTGGATAGGCCCTAGCTTAGAATCTCCCGGTAACAGCGGCAGCGTTCACGGGTCCGTTTAAAGTTATGTAACTTTTATAAAAGGTCGAAAAATCGACTCAAACGCTTGGAGGCCGAAAAGCTGGACCGAAAAATCGACGATTAACGCTCGGCGGGTTAATGCACCTATTACCAGTGTTGGGGAGTAGCGCGCTACTGTAGCGCCGCTACTTTTTTAGTAGCGTCAGTGTAGCTCCGCTACTTTTGAAATAAGTAGCTTGTAGCTGTAGCGAGCTACATTTTTAGAGTAGTTGTAGCGGATTATTTAGCTACTTTACTCGCTACTTTGGTTTCGGCGAAACTTCGTTATCCTACTCCACCGTTATTATCGATGTGGAAATTTCGATATTGCGATAATATTGCTATTATATCGATGATACAATTACACGATACGATTAGATTTTATCACCTGATTTAGTTTCTCGTTCTAATATAATGAAATAAACCTTTTGACAATAAAACAAATACCGTAGCCTATATATTCAAATAAGTAACTGAAAATAACAACAACAAAAAAAGTAAAAATTGTAGCTAATGTAATCTGTAACACAGAACAACACAAAATAAACTAACCAAGTTGTTGTGTAGCTGTATCTAAATTCAAATTGTGAGAAGAAGCAGACTTCGTTAGATCTAAAATGGCGTCACACAAATGCTGTTTCCAAACACCATTTATTTTGTTGTTATAAACATCGCTGTCAATTAAAGTGACGGAGGTTTACGGTTATACTGTTAAGATTATTATTATGATACACCCATATTTTTCCCAGTATCGTTATCGTTGTTGATTCGATTGTTTTCATCGCTCAATTTCAATCGCAATATCGAAATTTCCACATCGATAATAACAGTGGAGACGGATAACGAAGTTTCGCCTTGGTTTCAATAAAACAAAATAATACATAATTATTGTGTTTCATCATTCATGGCTTCCAAATAAACACGAGAGCACGAGAGAAGGTTAGTAAGCTGTTATGTTTTCGCTCGTTGGAATTGACAATTACTTTCATTCAATTGAGTACGCTCCAATTGAGTACCATAACCTCAACATGACAATCACCAGTCTTGTTCTCTTTTGTGTTTGCTGACCACTAGATGCGCTAGTAGTAATCTACTACTATGCGCCTATATTATAGAATAGAAACTAAATCACTGCACTATAGATGCTTGCGTACTGCCAGGATCGCTCAGGTCAGGAATTAAGGAAATAAATGTTTACAATAATGAGAAACGACACGACGTGAACGAATTCAAATAAATAGCCAATTGTTACTGTAAGACTAAATTACTGGCATAACGACTCAACAACATAACCTCAACCACCTTGATTGATTTTAGAATCTGATGTGAACGTTTACCGTACTTCCCGAACCTTGTAAATTATTACTTAATACTTTACAGAGTGCTCCATACTTATATTCTGTTTCTCTAGTTATAATCTAACAATCAACATCATGGCAATTAGTAGGCTACGCCTGAAATCCAGATTAGCGACAAAACTGAAGAAGCTATAGTCCTTCTTGAATGCTACGCCAGCATTAACCCCTACCGTGGCCGGTCTAAGAAAAATGTTATAAACTTGTGAAGATAACTTAATAAAAAATATTGTTGTTTCATCTTTTATGTAAGTCTTTTTATTCTACTTATATTTTCATGCTACTATTCTGTTTACATTATCTAGGCTCCATAGAGTAATAAATTATTGTATTAAAATGAAAATATGTCAACGCAATACCAAAAAAAAAGTATAGGCCTATATTTAAAATAAACTAAATTTTAATTTTTAAGTGGGTAAAGTAGGTGGTTATACATCACAAGAGAAAAATAGGACCAGCTAAAGCTAAGTAGCTTAAATTGTAGCGAGCTACTTTTCAATTGTAGCTGTAGCTGTAGCTAGCTACTTTTAAAAAGTAGCTTCCCCAACACTGCCTATTACACAAGGTTACTGGCCTTTATCCAGGATTAAATTTCAGCAAATCCATCATTTATTATTGATGGTTGAAATTTTGATTTTGCGATACATGTAGGCGTAATGCTATTGCTATTTTATCCATACTTCAATTAAAAGATAATATTGCAATTTCAACATTTAATTTAGGCTAGTTTTGTTCCAAGAGAAATAAAAACAATAAGATATATATATATATATATATATATATATATATATATATATATATATATATATATATATACACATACATAGGTGTATGGTAGCAATGTACGGGTTAAGTTTGAAAACCAAGATGATCGGACTATGGGATTGGGGTTTATGGGGTTTCCAAAGGGTCAAAATTGGGTATTAGCGTTTTTCACATTTATCTTTTAAAATTTACCAATTTGTTAACCCTTTGTTGGTGACATGGATTTTAAAACACAAATGGTGACTCACAGAGTTTTCCTCCGGGTATTGAAATTTAGACAAGCAGAGTAATTTTATGCTTATATTTATACAAACTTGTATAAAACTCTTGTAATCAGTAAAAGCATTAATTTATGTAATAAAAATACTTATACCAAAACAACAATATAAACAAAAATAACTTCACCATGGGTGACACACGGTACTATACTCTGGGAGCCTAGTGTCACGAGCATGGGTGCGAGCGGTGACACACAGAAGCAGTGTCTGTGTTTCGTGAACCTTAGCATTTACTGAATATAGGCCTATAAGGTTGTGCAGAGGATTTTGGCGAGGTACTTTGACTTCTGTGGCTGCCAAATTGCAACAAGCATATTTTTTTACAAAAATCAAAGCGCCCAGAGGCAAACTCTGGTGTCACCGACAAAGGGTTAAGAGACCATTCAAAAGAGCTATAAAAAAATAAATAATTGAATATTTTGAATCATTAACTTAAATAATAATAGGTTACAATACCTTTACGTCTTCAATCTAAAAACATTTGTCTTCAGATGACTAGTTTCGGGACCTTATTTATTGTCATCATCAATCCAGGGGGCAACATGAATAATATCATTAATTTAGCTTTACTGGCTACGGAGAACATACAAAAAAAGTGTTTTCCTTGTTATTCTTTTAGGAAATTGATAAAATCTTATATTTTAAAATTTTTCAATAAAATTTTGTATATACCTTCCTTACCGTAGGTGATTTGGTCAAAAACCCTGATGGCATTTCAATGGAAAATAACTGTGGAAAGGGAGAAGGAATAGAAAGAGGTATCTAAAGCTGCGTCCGCACTGGCTGAACATGTTTGCCAAACAAAGTTCTTCTAAACTTTTGTTTGTTCATTGCTAACCTTTTAGAATGCAAATCATATGGACGGTAATTGTTCGTTAGGAATGTTTGTTGATTTTTTGTGTTCGCCGAACAAGTTCGCCATGAATGTTCGGCCAGTGCGGACGCGGCTTAAACATAATCAGCTGATTAGCTGACTTTCTGCATTGTCATATTAATGTTTACGTTTTGGAATATATAAGCAGATCATTCTTTGTGCATTGCAACTCTCGCTATGCACATTTTTTATGTTCTTAAAACTAATTATATCTGTAATTAATGTGATTACTGTTTGCGTAATTAATGTGAGTATGTATACAGGGTGTCCTTAAAGTCCATCACCAAACTTCATAATATGACGAATCGGGTCAAAATAAGCAAAAAAGTTCCCATGAAGGTATGTCCTAAAATACATATTTACCCAGATATCCGCCATTTTGTTTTTTCCACTTAACAATTTTTATTTCGGTGACGGATTGATCTAGGAACTTCATATTTGGCATGGATCTTTATAATACTAATGTCCATTTCCACAATAAAAATAAATTTTTTTCCGATGCATATTTTCAAAATCGCGGCCATTTAAAACTTTTAAACTCAAATATCTCAAAAACGGTAAATTTTCTAAAAATATTACAAGAGACAAAAAAGTTGACAAATTAAATTACCTAAACAACAACACCAAGTTTGTAAGGGTCCGCCAACAAATAACGGAGTTATTGAGATTTTTTTTCTTAAAATAACCTAAATTGGCATTAATCATAGTGCAAAATCAGTGTTTTTCTGCAGAAAAACCACATATATATATAATGGAACATTATATTTTTGTGTATGGTTTAACAATGTAGGTAATAATTTAAAGTATTTTTACATAGGTAGCTTTAATACGTTAACTTACTCACTTATAAAACCAAATATTTGCTGATTAAACAATAACAGTCATTGGAAATTCGCTAAGTACGCAGGTCTGCTGCGATGGAGTTACTTACGTATAGGCCTTGGCCTGATGCCTCTTATATAATATCTAGTAATTGTGACTTAAAAATAATAGAAACTAACAAAAGAACCTGTTGATTGTAATTATAAACTCCCTTAATTTATCCATAGTAGGCATATGCAGACCTACAGGAATTTTAAATATAAATATTAATTGTCTAATTGACAAAATTCTTGGATTAACATCAATTTCATACCAGAGAGAAAGTGATAATGTAAAGGTATTAATAAAAAACAAACATAGGCCGATGTACCTAAAAATATTTGGCCCTTACAAAATGTATATCTTGAAAGAAACCAATAGTGTATTTTGAGTTAGTTACATTAGCCTTTTTTATGTCCAGGTCATAATGAATGGTAAGCAGTCTGAAAGTCGGATACCAGTGTTAAGTCCATCCCCTCTGCGTCGCTCTGGCTCTCTGCGGCTCGGGGCTTGTCCTCCCATAAAAGAGCACCAGCATGTAAACCGCAGACCTTTGCTGAATCGCCATCGTAGTTTGGTGAGTGTCCACGTGGTATTCGTTCCGTACATACAATACTTGTATTTAGCATCATGAAATGTCTTGGCCAAGAGAGTCACTTGAGCGGCTGTAGAAGTCGTAGATTTATTACTGAAATTTATTGATTCAGTTGTAATTTGTATAAAAATATTAATTATCATTTTCTTTTTATGGCCTTATGATGAGTGATGGAAGAGTGAGAATAAGCAATATTTGGTACATGTTTTTTTCTAAAAAAGTTCTATAATTTTAATTAAAAAAAAATATTCTTGCTCACTGCTGTCTTAAATAAAAATTCCTTTGAGTTGCAAAGTCATATTGAATGCATCAGTGAGGTGGAGTTATTCAATGTTCATGGTTGGGTGAGTGGATCATTATTCAGAAGTAATCTGACATCGTGAACTAGACAGAGGAGAAATCTACCAATTAAACAGAATATCACTTGCAGCCCTCTGCATTTTACTGCTTATCCCGTTAATAATACTTAACTGATATTTCAAAAAATGTAGGTTATAAGTTGCTGGTATAAAAGAATTTTTAATTTGTAGCTTCAACTGGCTAACATATTTTGAAATTTTGTTCAGGAAGCAAAGATAGAAAAGGAACAATAATTATAAATAGCTTCCGTATACCTCCATCTTCAGCTTCAATACACATTAAAGCTGAAGACAAAGGTACTTTACTTTTTTATTGGTCTTCAACATTAAAAAATTGCCTGTAAATTGTTGATGGTTAAATATTGTTTAGAACAAAGTTTGCCAAGTCTTTAGAATCATATGAAGTGAAGCTTTGTTTCACTCAAAGACGAGCTAATCATTTGCTAGGATAACATTAGAGTGGCCGGCAACGTCCACAATAGTATGCTTAGCTATGGAGTATAAATGGAGTTAATAATATGAATTGGGGCCTGCCCAAAAAGCTACCAATTTTTCTCAGGATCAATTGGGTAATTCTTGGATTCAAAGGAGAGGCTCTATACCATTCAGTTACCCAACTAACTCCTCTAAGTTCATCCTAATGAGAAATAATAAATCTGCTTTAAAAATAATCTAGGTTCTATGATTAATGGTTTTATTACTATGTAAATTATTAGTATGTTATTTTGATTGATTACAATTAAATCGTAGATAATTTGAAGTTGGGGTAGCTTTAGGCCAAGTTAGCAATTAAAAAAGCTCTTGTCTACAGTTGGAAAGAACAGCAATGTTTCATTTTTTAAGTTTTGTAAAAATTTTATTCTTTCATGAGTTTTGCTAGGTTTAAGAATTATTGTACAGTATGAAAATATTGTTTGAAATAAATCAACAATATAAAGTGAATTTTAATGTTTTTTTTTCATGTATTTTTGTCACGTCAGTATGAAATGAGAAGTTGATATCCTTTGAACTTAGATGTCTTAACTTTAAAAACTGCTTGATAAACTCTAATTCACTATCCAATTTTTATTTTTAATATGTTGATATTTTTAGATGTATTTTTTACAGGAAAAGTTAATTAATGTAGTCTACTAAGCAACAAATGTGTTTTAGAAAAGTCTTAATAACATGGTTTTATCTCTTGATCTGGTTGTATTGAATTATTTACGCGGGAAAAATACACGTAGAATCGTTGTATACCCGCTATTGATGCATGGTTATACATGGTTTGAATGTTATTTATGGAACTAGTTTTAAGCAGACTAACTAAACTTTTTACACGTCTAGGTCAAATTCTACGCTGTTATGTCACTTCACTCTGCCTTTCTCAATTACATGGTTTTGACTGACAACTCCTCAGATTGTAGTACGGTTGGAATTGTTCATTATGGGTCTTGTAAAAAATATGATTGTTAGAAAAGAAGTTTTCCAACATTAAAAAATTACTCAGTAATACTTCGTAGTAAAATTAACTACCCATTTCTTTTCTATATACTCAAACTTGAATTAGCCGTTGTCTTATTAAAATAATAGTGCCATGAGATTTTTTAAGCTTATTTTAATTTATAAAACTTTTAGAACTACAACCACCTGTGGCTATCACAAGTTTGCTTACAAACTGTTTCTTATTGCTACCACTAAAGGCCGTTTCACACCGCCGTAGCGTCGCTTTAGCGACGTCTTCGGGCGACGTAGCACGTATTCCGTCTATTAGTACGGAAGCTAATGACAGTTCACACCGAAAGCTACGTCTTATAAGATACGTTTTCATTCGTTTTAATTTGCTCAATTGAGGTTTGATCGAGTGCGTACCTGGTTGTTTGTTTCAAGTTTATTGTTGAATAAATTTACAAGTTCTAGGCCTAGGCTAGACATAAAGTTTAGTGTTCCATGGTGTGAGCCAGGTTTCAGCTCCAGTGTGCCTTGGGTGGACGGCAGTGAAAACAGTGACAGTGATGATGAACTTTTGTTACTGTATTCATTATCAAAGCGAACAAAGTGGGTTCATCCAATTAATGAAAGAAGATCAGTCCACGGAGAGTACCACCATTTAATGGAAGACTTGAATATGGACGATGAAAAGTTCAAAACATACTTCAGGCTTAATCGAGAACAGTTCAATGAGGTTTTGGGGTTGATTTCCAATGACATTAAAAAAGAAAACACCAACTATAGAAAAAGTATAACCCCGGAGGAACGCATGGCTATCTGTTTAAGGTAAGAATATCGAACTTAGTAAAAGCTTAACAATGAACTTAGTTTGTTTCTTTAATTAATCTTATACTAAAAGTCCATTCAAACTCAATTAAAACGGGGTAGGTAGAGAATCTTTTTAACTCGGAGCTAATGTATACAAGTTTTATTTCACTTTTTTTCGGCAAACATTTTAAAACCGTGGGACCTTGATTTTTGTAATTAGCTACCGAAATTACCAAAAATAAAAGTAATCCCTATTAGCCCCACGTTTGTACGATATTTACCCCACGTTTTGAATGGACTTTTAACTTTGCCTCAGTATTACTATAAATAAAAGTTTTCGGTCATGTTCATGTTATTCGTACTTTCACGGTATTTGCAATAAATGAAAAGAATACTTATGTTTGTTTTTATGATTGACAAACATTATCGGATTGTATATTTTCAACAAGGAGTATACAAATTTTTTAGTTATAGAATCAATTAATATATATTTGTTTGTAATAGAAAACAATGACAAAACAATGACACAGAATGACAACAGAATGACAGTGTAACAGAAATAAATGTCAAATGATTCGTAAACTACACCTATAGCCTAAGAACTGTTCCACTTTATGACTGGTGTTCTGAATAGTCTCCATTCAACACAACATCATCTACTTCCAACGGATAATACGGTTGAAGGAGGAGGGCTGCCGTTTCTCCATTCAGTGATCCTCGCAGGTGCGTTGAACCTACGGAAGGTTTTGTCGCTGGTCCAACCGGAGAAGCAACACTAGATGTCCACGTTGAACAGCTAGAGGAGGAACGAGAATCCATTGTTGTTCGTTGTAAAGGCGGAATCTGAGTTACAGCGATCACCAATGCATCATTTTCCTCCTCGGCTTTTGCAACGCAATCCAACACTTGCAACTTGACTTTATTTTGTAGCCTTCGTGGTAAATTTTTCACTAACATACAAACACTAGCAAAAAAAAAAGATCTAGTTCGTCAGCGATTTTATTAGGGACTTGTTTTTTGCTCTGTTTACTTTTCATATAATCTATGACCTTATCCACTCCTCTTGGTGGCCTCGTACGGACTGCTGCGGCGGCCTCGATTGGGTTTTCTACTTGTTCATCCTCATGTAAAGGCAATAGGTCCTCATCTTCATCATCAACTTGTTCAGTTGGTTCAACAATTAGCACCGACTCGTCGGCAACATCAGGAATGTTGTTGTTCTGGCTGAAAAGAAACAAAAAATGTATTCTAGTTTTATTATAAATGTGAATTTGACTGGGGGTCATGGACGAATTTACGGGGTTATAAAATCACAAATGAACCAATAATCTTAACTTTATTAAAAACAATTTTCTAGTGTGTGAAAAAAAGAAAAATGCATTGCACTTGTATACTGCAGGACACATTAAAAATAGCACATTGAAAAAAAAAACAATTTGTTAATACTTACAGTGCATGGGGAGGTAACAATGATGTTAGAAACTCCATTTCCTTCTCATATTTCCAGCTTTTATAGTTTTTGGCACTTTGTCCACTTTTTGTCTCTCTCCTTCTCAAGGCATTCCTGTGGGCATCACGCAGTTTTTTCCAATCTGCTTTGACAACAGTCTCTGAAAAATATTTTTGTTTCAGGTTTCTCTCAACTGGAGATTCATACACCACTATTAGTTTCAACTATAGGGTTGGAATAAGTACTGTGTCGTCAATAGTAAACCAAGTGTGTGATGCTATATGGCGAAACATGCAACCGTTGTATATGCCTACGCCGGATGAAAATGTTTGGAGAAACGTTGCTGCCAGATTTAACGACAGATGGAATTTCCCTCATTCTATTGGAGCAATCGATGGAAAACACGTTGAAATTATAGCACCTCCATCTTCTGGATCTCGTTTCTTTAATTACAAAAAATACTACTCAACAGTTCTGTTGGGCTTAGTAGACGCAGACTATAAGTTTATAACAGTCGATGTAGGGGGTTACGGAAAGGAATGTGATTCGACAATTTTTTCAAACAGTACACTTGGAAAAAGACTGAATGCATACAACCTTGCAGTACCCAAAGACGAGCCACTAGTACAAGGAGGGGAGCCTGTTCCGTACGTGATAGTAGGAGATGAAGGTTTTCCCTTGAAGCGCTATTTGATTCGTCCCTACCCTCGAAGGAATCTGGATGACAAAAAGAGAGTTTACAACTACAGAGTGAGTCGTTGTAGGCGTGTAGTTGAAAACAGCTTTGGTTTACTTGCCCAACGCTGGAGACTGTACTTTAGACCACTACAATGCAACATTGACAGTGTACATAATATAATAAAAGCAACGGTGATACTACACAACTATCTATGCAGTAAAGGCAATGTAACTACTGTTGGCAGTCAAAAAGACATTATTGAGGCTTACAACACCTGCTGGAAACCCCTTGTGCGGACTGCTTCGCAAGCTTCAAAGGAGAATGCCGCAATAAGACATCGCTTTATGGAATACTTCAACTCTGATGCTGGAAGCGTCCCATGGCAATGGCAACACACCTCTCAAAAGTAACTACAGGCGTGGAAGTTGCAGTGAAAAGCAGTGACTGTGTAGACATCTGTAGTAATTTGTACAGTTATCATAATATATGCATAAACCTAGTAATAAATTAATTTTAGGCATTTCTGAAGACAATTAGCCTGTTGTTTGCAGCATGTAGCCTACTACAAAGTAACATACTTTGTATTTGACAAAAATGTTGTAGTTTGATTTTAGTTTAACATTTTAATTGTATTACTAAATTTTTTATGTTATAATAAAGCTGTTACTTATTTCATTGCCCTATATGTTTGGGAATCAGTATTAATCTATGATAGTTTCCAATCAATATTCATTACAACCTACTAGAAATCGTTTTAAATTAAGTCACACCAAAGTTCTAAGTAATACAATACCAAGCCCAGAATATATATTTGCACTTCCATATAATACACAATGCACTAGGAGTACGCTCGTACGTGTAAGCGTCTATTCGAAGAAGAAATTTAATGATTTGCACTAGGGACTGTCACATAAAAAAATTTTATCCTTTAATAACCAATTTGTTTTTATTAATGCGACGACTTCACTCCGCTCCTGTTCTCCGTTCTGTTCTGAATCCAATAATTTGGACTGTACTGGAGTTCAGCCGGTCAATAGACCAATCAGAACGTGTCAGTCTTTATTGTTAAGACTCGCAAAGATGTTGCCAAAATGTAAACAAAGAATTGACGACTAAAAATGACAACGATGCATTTCTCATGGATATAATGAAAAAAAAAAATTACATTTTAGGTTATTTGATTAATAACTAACCAAATGTTTTCAACAACGAACTTAGCCTTAAACATTGCATAAAGAATATTCCACTTAAATTTGAGACTGATCTGTGAGTTCTGTCGAGAGTAATCGTCTGGCATTAAATTTGCAATATGAGTCATTCTTTCGAATGGACAATTAAGAATACTGCACTTACTTGGCTTATTCAAATTGTTGGCAACTTCTTCCCACGCTAAATCACGCAGATTTGCGTCCCTGTATTGAACTCTTGTAGTGTCCCATAGCACGGGATGCTGCCTCACTTGATGTATTAATTGCAACATTTTTACAGAGCGCGATGTAGAATGAAGCAGCAGAAACAATGAACTGTCAGCTGAGCACGTGGTCATTTTTCATCGCAGTGCGCATGCGCCGCCCAAAATACGGAGCGACTATACGAATGCAAACGTAGCGTTGCGGACGCGTATTATGTAGCTTCAGCAACGCGACGCGATGCTACGCCGGTCTGAAATGGACCATTAATTAACATTAGGAGATACGTCCGCGACGTCTTTCAAAAGACGTCGCTAAAGCGACGCTACGGCGGTGTGAAACGGCCTTAAGGGGAAAATATATGTGGCTATCACAAGTTTGCTTACAGACTGTTTCTTATTAACTGTCACTTTAATTGATCACATGTTTATTGTTGATGTTTATTTTTGTCTTCTTAGTTTTGTTTATTCTGACTTCAATACAACTTTATTCTAGTCTCTGACTTATTATTATTATTATGTCTAACTTTACTTGTACATGGCTATTATTTTAGTACACACCCTTTCATTAGACTATATCTTATAGGCTATATCATTTCAATGTTGAGTTAATGTTTTCAAAAAATATATTATGAGTAATTTATTTTGGGATCCAAATGCTAGGTGTACAACTTTGTACATCAATTTAAAAACTACAATTCCTACATCACTGTGGTTTACAATGGGTGGAAAACACCTCAAGATTTTTTTCTGCCCAGCTGATTGTACAATACCGGCTGCACAATGTGAGGGACTACCTTGACGAGAGTCTGCCGCAGCGTTGGATTGGCCGTGCTGCTGAAAACAATTTGCCTCTCCTGTGTTGGCCTCAATGAAATCTAGACTTAACGTCATATGATTCCATTTGTGGGATTGTGTAAAAGACACATATTTTGTTACTCCTCTCCCATCAATATCTTGTGGAGTGCAGGCATCCCATTTCTGCTGAAGTAATACTGCTTTATTCTATTCTTTAAACTATATCAAATTCACAGCTAAGCTATTTTTAATGTAAATCATGGTGAACATATTTAAATTGGTATGCCCATTTAAAAATTTAGGCCTATTGCAACATGCAGCGCCTGTTGATGTCGCTTTAATAAAGTAACTTAATAAAAATACATTATTTAAAAAAAGGTTGTTGTCCCTTGGTATTAGCAAAATAAAATTGATTACATGTGAAATACTTGAGTTCTAATCTTATTTGATGGCAGCAATCGCTCAACACGGCGTCATCCTTCAGCCATGAGCTGGAAGATGACACGGGGTCGGTGCTCAGCTTTAGCAGTGTGAGTGGGGCGAGCGTGTGCAGCAATGCGTCCCAGTGTGATCATGCGCACTTCGCACGCAACGGCACCACGTACAGCGGACGCAGCAAGCGCTATGTCTACCACTGCTCTCCCCACTCCACCGAGACTGACGACTACCTCACGCCCACTCAGCGGACCAACCGCACCATCCGCAGGCTACGGGTATGTGGTTGAAAAGTGAACACAGCCTATATCATGCAATACTGTGTGTTTTGTTGTGATTGTGTTGCAATTTGCTGCCAGTGCACCCAATGATATTAGTTGAAAATTTCAGGTTGGCATAATGTTCATATTGATTAGTTTTGAGCAGCATGGAATTCATACAAATCCTTCTAAAAATATAAGGGATTGCATCTTTATTACAGGATGCTGTATTCAACTTGCATTGTGTGAAGTATAAAAAATTGTTCTTATCGTGTGGCAAATAAACTCTACGATCAAAACATCAGTGTTACCATCTAAGCCCAAGTTTGTGACCTGTGGTTCTTTTTGAGGTCCACAGAAGCAAAAAAATACCATTATTTTATTTGCATGTATGTATGGGGGATGGGTTGATTGTTAAAGTTATTTTCGGTTTTCGGGTTTTTGACAAGAATTGATCAAATGTTGGTTTTTTAAATGTCGGTTTTTGGTTTATCGTTTTTTTACTAATGAAAGATAAAAAGTTAAACGGAAATCAATTATAAAGGAAAGAACGTCCTTGGTTCTGGGAAGAATAAAATTGTTTGGCATCTGGCCAGCAAGGATCTCCCTTATCTGATGTCCTTATCAGTTCCCTAGTTCATCATATTTGGTTTCTGATCTAATTTTCATACAAAAACAAACTTATAGCTCATTTATTTTGTCTGATTTTTACAGACTGAATAAAACTTTAATCAAAGTTGTACTACTGATGGTCCAACGTGTATGTGTATAGGTTAATTAAAGTTGTTATTTTGTTATTTTCAATATTTAACTTAAAATTTCTACAACAGTCCTTATTTTTTTATAACTATACATTTTTTCAATTATAGAAATCAAATGGTTAATTATAGACTTAAAAAAATTAAAATTAAAATTAATTATCTGAACAAAATGCATTTCTTTACATATAATAGTGGGTTATTCTTACAAAATAAGACATGGAATAACAAAACATTTCTTAAGCCATAGTTTGAGGGTGTTTATTAACTTTTTTTTAATTGGTTGGATATTACCAACATTTTTATTCTACTCTCCTACATATTTAATCAATTCCTATAAAAATACAATCGTCAAAACTTTTTATCTTTTAGTTTTAATTTTTGTTTAAAATTGCAAATTTGCCCTCTAAAATGGTTGAATTGCTATTTGACTACTTTGAGATAAACTATAAGGCCAGTAACTTGATCAAATTTGGTACATTGCAATATACATAATATCCGCCTAATCCCAAAGGGGCCGTCCATAAATTACGTCATCGCTTTTTGGCCGTTTTTGGACCCTCCCCCCCTAAAATCATCCTACAATCATAATTTTTTCAACCCCCCCTCCCCCCCCACTCTCAGAAAAATGACGTCATTTTTTACGAAACTCCGTTTTAACTCAAAATAATGCTTTTTCTACTTACCTTGGTCTGACGATGAACTCTACCTGATAAACTAAAGACATTTACCAATCAAATCTGAATTTTCCTTCAGAAATAAAACCAAAATTACTTTCTCAGTCAAAAAATAAACTATAAAACAACGCCTACAAATAGTCTAATGCATTTCCTTAGATAATTATTTTATAATAGTTAAATTGTGTAAGAATTTATCATTGTTTTACTGTCCAAATTTGATATGAAACATAATTTTTTTAATGACGTCATATCAAATCCGACCCCCCCCCCCTTGCACATCACCCTACCATCATTTTCAATCTTGACCCTTCCCCCCTATTTTCAGATGACATAATTTATGGACGGCCCCAAACCCACTATACCGAGCATGGTCCCGTTCGGATGAGCGGGTCTCTACTTTATTTGCTACATTCCTTGGATTGTCTCTTTTTTCTAGAACCTATTGAAAGAAGCACAAGAGGAGTTGGCAGACAAAGACAAGGAGATCCAGCGCCTGACTAAGGAGGTGGTGGAGCTGCGATTGCTCAAGGCCGACTCTGGCGGGGGCCCGGAGGGAGAGTTGGAGCGAGGCGGAGGTGGCGGGGATGCTCATCCCACCTCCCCTCCGCCGCCTCCTGCCACTCCTGGGTAACCAAAACTCAGTATCCAGAACCAAGTCTAGGATAAAGCGTAATTGACATAGCATTAGCCTGGTGGGAGCTATTTTTCTTTTTTCTCTCTTTAATATACAGTGTCCAAGCAATTCAAGATTGGCTAAGTGTACTGACTTATTACCAGATGCTATTTTTATAATGTTGTCAATTGTTTTGTATAAAAACTTTGTTATTATTCTGATGTATTCAATAAATAAAGATCAATTCAATCAATGTATTTATTATCAAGTAAACTTCCAGGACACAACACTAAGTATAATCACACCAGTGCATGTAAAAACTCAGAAATGTTTAGTATTATTTTTGCTCTGGCTAGTTACTCTTCAGTTGTATTCTTTCAAATCTATTTTTATGAAAATATTGCAAATTGACAATTTTTACAGCTTAGCTTACATATTTCTTTAACTTAGGGGGTTTACATAAAAATGATATCGTTCACTCATTTTACAAAATGATTTCTAGATATTCTGCCTCTCCACCTTTGGTGCCGTCACTGTCAGATTCTGGCCACTTTGAAGACCTAAATTCATCCCACAACCTGCAGATGTATATCAGTCAGATCAGGACCTTGGAGTCGACACTGGAGTCTTTACAACGGCAGCACGAAGATGAGATTCGGGAACTGAAAGAGCGACATAACGACAAAGTGGATAGCTTACTGCAACGCATCACTGACGTCAATGACAGGTGATAGATTCAAAGCAATACTATTGTAAATGAGGGGCAAACTCTGTATGTTAGCTTTGGTTGTTTCAATCTTTTTTTGAGTTTCTAAGCCTGAGGAATTTGTTTATAACATTTTGACGGAGAATGGTCCAGACTCCGGTCTTGTTACCATCAAACATTGACAATTTTTTAAATAGCATCATTAATTATTTATTAATTAATTAAAGCTATTATAGCCCAATTACAAAATGGCAACTGGGTCCAGAAACACACTTTTAAAAAGCTATTAACTTTTCTCAGGATTGAACCGGCAATGTTTGGATTCAAACAAGCACTAGCAACAACTCAGCTACCCTGCCAGTTCCATTTTTATCAAGCTAAGAACAAAACCAGGCTCCGCTTCATCCAAACTGATTTCATGAGTTTTTCTTGTTTACTACAACAACAAATTAATTTTTATCCTCGAGCCCCTTCAGTTCAATATGTTTGCAGAACACGAGTGTCTTGCATTTTGCAGTCAGGCGCTTCTTACAGTTTGTGTCCAACAATGTGATTGAGGAAGCAGTGGATCTTGTAAATTGCTTAATTATAATAAATGTCTTAATGTCTTATTTTGATATCTATATTTGACAAATTTACCTGTCGGCTATTGGGCATAAAACTATCTATATAGGTACAGTGTAAAACAAACAAATAGGGATGTGTCGATACCAAAATTTATCGATTCTCGATACCGATACCGATTCTTCAAAAATCGATTCCCGATTCTCGATATCGATACTTTTGATACCATCGACAAAAAAAACCTAGCTAAGCTCTAAGTAGTAAAATTTATCCCCTCAGTTATATATTTCAGACTCTGGTCTGCCTTTAAAAAAAATTTTACATTCATTATCTTAAACCTTTTTATAAAATTTATTCGGAAGCACTACAATAAACACGCATATAATTTATTTTCAATGCTCAAAAATGAAAATAATTAATTCCTAAGCAAGATAACGATAAAAAAACAGTAATAATTATTTAACTTGAATGAATAGATAACCTAAAAATCAATTCACTATAGAAATAGTCAAATCACAAACACTAATTACAGTTTAAGAACACATAAAATTAACTAATTAACTTTCAATGTTAAGAAATGAAAACGATGTACTCAAATAAGCAAGTTAACAGTTTACTATTACGAAACATGAATATTTAATAGGGGGGGGGGGGGGGCGAATATCATATTTTTGGAATGAGTCAAGTAGCCTAATACGTGAACATAAAAATATTGAAAATTGCCTTAAATTAACTAGCCTATACTAAAATATAAAAATATACAAGCCTACTATTCTAAAATAACTAGCCTGTCCTACTAGGCCTACAAAAGATCACTTTAAGTTTAATTTTCTTAAAAACGATGTGAAGGAAAAAATATATGGGTTTTTAAATTGCTGATTATTAAAAAAAACTTAAGTTAAAAACTTGTTTTAGTAAACAAAAGGGATTAAAGAATTTGACGGAATAAAAAGATTGAAAAATTAGCCTATAACCATCATTAAATGAAAAAAAGAAAATCCCCTGTTACAGTTACTTACTTAACTTTTCACTTTCATGTTTCACTTAGGCTACTTTGAAATGTTTCCAAATAAAAGCTTTTCCCTATTCACAGTTTTTGTATTAGGCATAAAAGTTAGGCCAAAGGCCTACTTTATTTATTTATACACGGAATATTCCATTTTCAATTATCATACAAAATAGTTAATATTACAAGAAATGTAAAAATTCTACTTTGTGTCACAAGCCTACAAAATGCCAGGATGCTACAGCTGAATCACTGGATTTTTAACTCTATCTACTTCCTTTGTCTTTGTTCATAAGAAAATCTTCTCAACTCATTTTGTTTAGGAGTTATTGTCACTTCTCCGAAATACACATAATTTTCACAGTTTTGGAATTCACATAATTCCCTCGATTTCCCATCTGCTAGTGGTAGAATGTCTCTTAACTGAGTAAAGGCTAGCTAGCTTTAGTGAACAGCCATGAAGCCTGTTTGTTAGGACTTAAAAGATCACAAAGAACAATAAATCCAATGTCTGTCTTATAATCAAAGCAATTTAAGAAAAAAAATACATTGATTATCAATTAATAAACATGATATATTTTTGTGAATACTGAATTAGAAAAATAATTACAACAATAAAATTGTATTGCGTTGGCTATTTGAGGTTAGCCGTTGGTAAACCTGATTGTTCATCTTGTATCTCTTCTGTTTGTCGGCATTACTACTATTCTGCTAATGTCAACACAGCTCTTTGTTTTGTCTTAAGTTATATGAATCAGTTTTAAATAATTGTTCTGATGCAATTAAATGTCAAATTATGATTGATTATTAGTTTTAAAGTTTCCCAATTTTTTAAAAATGTACCGTACAAATGAATATTATTTAAATCAGTAGCTATCTTGACTCACTACCCCTAACAATCGGTGCAGTTGCATCCGTCGCCATGTTGCCACAATGCCAATGCCAGTCAAGAGTCGAGTCCAGTCCAAGACTTGGAAGTATTTCACTATCTTGACATCTGTCTTTTATTTTAAGATAGTAAAATAAAATTAAATAAAATGAAATGAAATATCCTAAATCCTAAAGTTAAAATAGTGATTAAATTATGGCAATATCGTCAAGATCTAATCTGAATATGGGATTACTTTTCTGGCGCTTGTTTGCGATACCAGCAGTCGCCACTTGCGTACGCGGGATTCTTTCGATCAACCGAAAGAAAATAATTTTTACTTTATTAGAATTATTCAATTGTTCCACCGTCTGTAAAAGTGGCTTTTAGTATGTTTTAATGTGACGCAATAACTTGAAATTAAATTACCATTTACCAGACAACTGAACCGACCGGTATCGAAAGTATCGGTATCGACTTTAGACAATCGATTCTCGATACCAATACCAATGGCCATGTATCGGTATGGAGAATCGGTATCGAGAATCAATACATCCCTATGAACCAAAGTTATTAAATTTTAATCGTGCAGGAATAATTTACAGTATGCAATTCTTTTAACTAAACAGACTCCATATAAAGAATGGCTAAATAGTTAGTCTATTGTAAATTAAAAATTGTAAACTTCCAAATCTAGTAATATATTTATTACGTTTTATTAATAAATAACAATAATGTTTAATGAGTTTTTAAAGTTGTAACTTTAGTCCAGACTGTAATAAGATGTTTTAAACAATAAAAAATTATTGTAGTACAAATAGATTTAATTAATAATACTTTCTCAACTTATCTTTTGAGAAGAAAGTCACACAAATTTAGTTGACTTTTTTAATTTGTGAGAATGACAAAAAACAGCTATAATTTATTTTTGTACAAAAGTTGTTTTAGAAGTTAGCAATTAATATTGAAAGAAAAATTCCCCTCTTCAATGAATTATGAGTCTATTGGACATCCAAAAATACATAAGCCAAACACTAGATCGTCGCCAAACAATAGATTGTAGCCCTTCATACATGGAACTTATCCTATTTTTTTGGTTTTCCTCATTTGTGAGATCTTCCATCTTGCTAGAAGTCAATCAATCATCAATCAATAATTTTTCGGCAATTCCTATCCTGAAAAATTTGCAAGTGAAAAAAATAACACTCGATGATCTTGAAAATGTTGTTCCCAAACATGAAAAGGTTTATGTATGAAGACGGTTTTGCCTTTCTAAGGTCAATTGTTCAAATTGTCAATTAGTTGATTGATCAGAAAGCTCTTGTTAAATCTGTTAATGTGACACTGTTGTAAGATCAGTATAACAGCATTCTTAACATAATTTTATATAATTCTCTAATAGTAGGAAGGCCTTAAAAATATATTCCTGCTTTAGGAGGAATTTTTCCGTACAACACCAAAAATTTATTTGCTTCTAATTTTTTACAGGTACTATGCTCTGAGACCTCTTTATGAAGACTGTAAAGAAAAAATTCACGAGCTTGAGAAGCAGAATGAAGAGCTCAAGAAAGCACCTAGTCAGCAGAACCACAATGCAAGAATAACCGAGCTTGAAAATTCTAACGAATCACTTTTGCGCGACAAACGAGCCCTCGAAGCCGAAATTTACACTTTAAATCAAATAAAAGAAGAGTTAGAATTAAGTAAAATTAACCATGACAAATTAAATGAGGAAAATAAACAACTAAAAAACAAACAAGAAGAATTAAACTGTTTACTGAACAAGGTTAAGGGAGAACAGAGTGAAGACTGTGTAAAAGTGAGTGGAGACCAGTTAGACGGAAACAGTCAAACTGATGTAAACCAAATGTGTAATGGCATAGCACCTGATGAGACAACCAAACGGGGGAGCTGTGAACAAAATGACTATGTTAGCCTTTTAGAAGAAAATGCTGAATTAAAAAAGCAAATCGTCACATATACTGAAAAGTTGAGACAGCTTGAAGAACAACAGCAAAAAGAAAAAGACATATACGTACAGCTTTACAAGAAAGGAATCCAGGCAGCCAAAATGCTTGACAATGAGGTAAGTTGCACCATGTAGTTTTTTTGTTGATTTACTCTACATGTAAAAGTTTTAATCTGATAAAAATATGCTTGAACTATGCTTAGTGATTAGTGACTGAATGGTAATCCATAAAAAGTTGTGTTAAAGTTCGGATAGGAGAAATAAAAATGTGCAAAATCTCACAGCCTTTCTTTAAAAGACATGTGTGTTGGCTGGGGTAAATTTTATAAATTTTACCTTTCATGGGCTCTCCCACTTCTCGAATATGTCCTAGAATTAGTCCCACATTAACATGTTCGCTGCTAATCATTGAAACTGATACTTGAAGCAAAGCTGCCACTTAAACAGAGCCCCACCGAAAAAAAAAACAAAAAACAAATTAGCGACTGACAAACTGACTAAGCCAGTCTGACCAAGATCAGTCAGACCTTACACACAGTGGGCACAAAAATGTCCAAGCACTGAGATCAATTTGACAGGTCTCGTTTCAATAGGCCATGCAGCCGATTTGGGCCGCACAGTGTACGCACGCCGCCCGTTTCGGTTGAAATCGGCCTTCCCACAGCTGAGGTGTTAAACAGTTATGAAATAATAAACTTATTGTAGAGTATTTAAATTAAATTTTTTTAGTTTTTAAAAACTAATTAATTTTTGAATCCCAAGCATGTTTGTTACAATAATTTCTGATAGAAGTTTGAAGTATGAAGTGGAAACGGGATGTTAAGAATGTAAGATTAAGGATTATTTCACTTAAGTTAAAACTAACATCACCCAATACAGTAACCATTGATGTGTGCAGGATTTGCAGGATGAGAAAAATGATGCCTCGCAGAGCTCTCTAGTGCCTGATCTTCTACAGAAGTTGAGAATCAAACAAGAAGAGCTGGACAATTTGAAGGTACAAATTTATTGTTAGCTTTCCTTGTTCAATTGATTACTCCAATCAGGTAGTTTCACAAATCATAGCAATTAACTTTGCATGAAATTATTACATCATCATTAATTTTTCATTTTGTAAAAAATACATTTGGATAATGGCTTCTTTATCTGTCTAATTGTTTCAAATCTTCGGCTATTTAGTTTGCTTTTCAATCGTGAGAACTTGAAGATACCTATACTTGTCATTTCAACCATTATTTATGAGAAACGTTCATCATATCCAGTGGAATCAAACCATCAAAATTACAGTTCCTGATATTTTTATAAATTTGATGGAGAGGTGTTTCAAATTTTTTTTAAAAACTTGCTCATCACTAAGAAAATACAGTACACTCTCGTTCATCGGAACTAATGTGGCGGACGGCCGGTTCGGATGTCAAAAAATTCCGATGAAGCGGAGTCCGTCGTGAGTCATCATTTCCGCCCGTACGGTGAACTATCGTGATTGTATTCACTCTTGTTTTTAAGATAACACAAGAGGTTTTATGAAAATAAGGCACTCAAACTTTAAACATGGTAACAATGAACAGATAGGAATAAAAACATCGCAGGAAATAAAGATCCAAAATCTTTATTCTCATATTCCACTCATATTCCAGCAGTCAACTGACTCCCACGTACAGGTGCAGTCGCGACGCGAGACAGACTGAAGGACAGTTTGGGAAGCGGTCGAACCGGATGTTCACTTCCTGCCCCTTCCTCTTTCTATTTTGTGCGAATACTCCACGGCCTCGTAAATCACATTGATGGGTACAGATTATGGAAAACGCCTGATGACGTTTGATGCAAAATGTGATACTTCACTGTTGTGCCGATAGAACACATGGAAATTGAAGGCGCTAAAACGGAAAAATTATTTATTTCGTAAGAAAAAAAATTAATATATCCAGATTTTCAGTTCCGATAAAGCGGAGTTCCGATGTCGCCGAGTCCGATGAACGAGAGTGTACTGTAGAGTGGTTTTACCTTTGGCTTAAACATATATTTATGTAGCCTAAATGTGTCTTACATTACAGGCTTTATAATTATACTTTAGACATTCTGTATGATTTCTGGGCAAATGCTAATCTTTTAACTCATTAACTTTTAACGTTTTCAAGTTAAAGGCGATGTTTGCGATGCCCACCCATTTAAAACTTTCTGTTGTATGTGACTAAACGCTCAGTTATAAGCCCCAGTCTTTAATTTTATAAGCTCACTCATGTTCTGGTTACAGTGATATTGAAAACTCAGGTTGTGACTAGGGTTGGGTCGGTTGTCGGTTTTATAAGTTTTTGACATTAAACCGATAACCGAAAATTGATAACAAATGTCGGTTTTCGGTTTATCAGTTTTTTTTATTAACGAAAGATGAAACGTTAAACAGAAATAAATTATAAAGGATAGGACGTCCATGGTTCAAGGAAGATAATAATGCAACTGTAATATGAGGTGATAGATGGAGGAACACCTGTTCTTCAGATAAGAGCTCTATTGTTTGTCACCCACCAGTGACTATAGCTTATCTGGTGTCCTTATCAGTTCTCTAGTTAATTATATTTGGTTTCTGCTCCAATTGTCGTACAAAAAGCAATTATAGCTCATATTTTTTGTCTGATTTTCACACATTGAATAAAACTTAAATCAAAGTTGTACAACTTATGGTTCAACGTGTATAGGTGAAGTAAAGTTATTATTATATTGTTTTCACTATTGAACTGATAAATACTACAACAGTCCTTATTTTTTTATAAATACACATTAAATCAAACTAGTTGTTGCCCGTCGATACTCGACGGATATAGCTCCATTGAGGTAAATGAAACGCTATAATAGTGCAAACATGTAAGGTAGTCTATAAAATGTACTTCTTTGAACTGCCATACCAAGAACAATAATATATTTTACAGAAAATACTACGATTTTAGTTGGAGCGTCGGAAAAGTAGGCCTATTCCTTAAAACCAATAATGTTGCATCCTTGTACTTATAGGCCCTACTCTTTAGTATTTTATAAACATGTCAATTTGATTGTTTAGGTAGGCGCAAACCTAATTAGCCTAAGGAAACCGTTCTATTAGGTTCAACAACATCAGAAATAAGTAGACCAATATCCACTTGTAGGCCTATTGGATAAATTGTTCTTAACAGTTTTTTCAAGAATTAGGAAAGGCCTACAGTGTTGTAACTTATGATGGTTGGCTTTAACAAATATTGGTGTTAGGGTAGGATAGAACGTAGAGAAACCATTTATAACCACTTTCATATCACAATATTTATGCTGTAGTGTTCAAGTTTCAATAACTATCCAAATTTAAAGAATACAAATTTATTTCACAGAAAATTACATAATTTTAGTTGGAGTGTCTGTCAAAGTAGGCCTATAGGCATATTCCTTAAAAACAATAATGCTGCACCCTTACTATGTAACACAGACACTCTTTACTATTTTATAAACATAACAAATCCATTGTTTACTTAGGCCTAAACCTTAGTAGCCTAATCAAAACATAAGAAATAAGCAAGCCTAAACTATCAAGTTGTATTATTAATTTTTTAAATTTAATAAATAAGTTTTTTGAGAATTTGAAAAGGCCTATAGATATTTTAATGTCTCTATTTTGCTTCAAATAAATATCCGTACCATCAGTAAAACATTTATTAGTGACACCGTTGTTAGACACATTACAAAAAGCATACCAGTACTTGAGGAGATCGGTTTGGAACCCGGGCCTTCTGGTTTGTATAAAGTTACGCTAAAAACTGTGCCTCAAATTCCGTTGATAAGTGGGAGAAATGTAAATCATTACAACCTGGCAACCGACAAATTGATTGCACAACGAATTTCCGATACATCCGTTTCTTTTAATACAAATGTAAACAATTTATTTAAACTGAACCTTTACAATTCAGTCTTAATTTCATAGCAATCAGCTATTTTACATAATTAAGCAACTTTCTTTCCATTTAAAGGATAATACATCATAATAATTGTAAAAGTTTTTAGGTACTGACCATAATAAACCAAATCCTTCATGAGATTTTGTTCATCCACTCTGTATTTAGACAAAATACCTCGTGTGTTTACAATCAGCTGATTGAAATCGTGTAAAATAAACAAATTGTAAAGGTTTGAAAATGTCAATATTTTTAATCTAAGGAAGTAAGATAATGTTAAAGTAAATAAAGTCTGCTAATATACAAAGGTTTACGTTTTATTTGGTACAAACTGTGTGTAAATTGGTCCAGTGGAAGTCTCAGACGAACTGTCCAAAGGATTGGAAATGTTGGCTTTTTCCCCATGTTAAATCTCTCCATTAGAAAAGTTTATTTTTTATTTTTGACCGATTTAACGTAAATATTTTTGAAATTCGAATAAAACCTGCTAATATAGAACCGAAAACGTTTATTTTGGTACAACCCGCATGTAAATCGGTCCAGTAGAAGTCACAGACGAACTGTCCAAAGGTTTTTTACCTTTGTGTTTTAAATATATAGATTATTTTTACTGAATTAAAGTAATCAAAACTAAAAATAATTGTCGGAAGAAAATGCAGTTCTTTACACAATAGATGGCAATTCTTAAAAAAAATGAGACACGGAATAACAAGAAATTTCTTAAGCCATAATTTAAGGATATTTTATCTGGTTGTATTTTATTACAGTACCAACATTTATTCTATCCTCCCACTTATTTCATCAGTTCCTATAAAAATACAATACTCAACATTTTTTTAAATTGCAAATTCGCCCACTAAATTGCTTTTATTGCTTTTCAACCAGTTTCAGATAAAATATAAGGCTAGTATTATAGTTGGATAAACATTTAATATCTATATATTTTCTTGCAATTACTAACCGATCTATTTAAAAATCATCAATGTGTAAAAGGCAGAAAATAGGGCTCAGCCTTATTTTAGATGGTAACCTTGTGTTGTTTCATGTTAACTATCTAATAAACCGAAAACCGACAACTGGTGTCAGTGAAAAACCAAACTGAAACCGAACCGATAAATTTTGCAACCAACCCATCACTAGTTGTGACTTTTGATTACACTTGTACTTTTGAATACTAATCAAACAAATCCTGAAATTGTTTAAGTAAAATGTGAATTTTATAAAAATAGTTTAACTTTTTTTTGAATGGCATTATAAAAGCTAATACCATTACACGGGATGAAATAAAAGTATGTCCAACACAACTCAGTAGGCCCTATATTTACACTCCTACAGTAGTTACATGTAATATGGTAAACATGTGTGATAGATTGTTACTATGTTGCCAATCAGTTTCGAGCAATCCCACCCCTCATTTCTGGTAGGCTGTCGGAGACTTGAGAATCAAAGTAGGTAGGGTCCATACACGAGACCTCCTGAACTTTTGATGGTCATTCATCATCAAATTCATTCATTGGTTCATTCGTCAAATTCATTGTGATGGTTTCTAACGATTTTAAAAAGTTACAGGTTCAATTATCAATCCGTTCCTGTACTAATAATTTTCTTTAAAAGTATAAAGAATACATTATGTTGCTTCTTACATGTCTAGAGAATCTTAGTCTTCATCAGTATTTTCTTTAAACAACATGTTTTTAGGTGGGGTTTCTAATATTTCAAAATTTACTATTGGGCACTACCCACCTTTAGGTTTATGGCGTTGTGGTCAGGCGCTCGGCTCGCTAAAATAAAGTTAGGAACCCTTGATAACGGGAAATGGTTTTTATAGTTTTCCGAAAAGTCGGGATTACTTTGGTGTGTTTTGTGACTATTCGTGCTTCTGTGTCCGTGTGTGTTTGTGATGTTTTAAAATTTGACAAGGCTGAAGAATTTGCCGCATACGACAAAACATCGCCATAAACCTTAAGGTGGGTAGTGCCCAGTAATAAAATTTGAAATTTTCACCAGTAGCTGTTAATGTGTGGCCATTTTCCAAGAGGGATTTTTAAAGTTGTTATCCTTTCAGTTTGCTTATTTCTTCAGCACGGAGACATGGTTCTAGTATCTTTTACATATTTTTCCAACGTCATCAAATGACGTAAAATTGGTTGTGAAACTTATTGAGGTAGTAAAAACCAGAATAAATTATTTAGTAAGTAAGCACTCATTGAAAAGTGCAATATTCTAAAATTCTTTTTTTTGTATTTGTATTGTTATAAATCTAATTCCTTTCTTTCTGACAAGCCTTAAACTTTTCTGTATTTGTGGAAGGAAAAAATTGTTCCTATCTTTAGTTTAGCATTTTTTGCTAGCAGTTGGTCTAGGCTCCAATCTCTCACAGAATGTATTCCTCAATAATGTAAATCCACATGACCTCAGTATTATGATCATGCAACATTGCATCAAGTGTCTTGTTTTATTTGCTATATATTTTTTCATTCAATAATTGCTTTGTATCCACGTAGGTAGGATAAATTTGTATTGTTCCTTATCTAGAACACTTTGTTATGCATTGTCTTGCCTATCGTACCATCCTTGTCCTTTTTTAAGGAAAGCTTAAAGTGGTGTTTTAGATCACATATGAAAATGATATATTTAATGGTTTAGGAACCTTCAGCTTTAGTTAATTTTATGTTACAGCTCAAACAAAAAAGTACAAGTATCTTGATTCAAGTGTAGCCCTAAATAACAGGAGTGGTTGTCATCCAATATTCCCCTTTTTCTGCAATGTTTAATTGTTTGGGGTGTAGCCACTTGAAATCATTATCAAACGGTTCATTGTACAGTTAGGTACACCAGTGTACATTTACAACATCCTTACACATTCTTTTATGTTGGAAATATTTTAGATGAGTCACAGAATAACACAAAAACGTCCTACTGCTATCTTCAACAGCCATTCTTGTTTTTGTTTCATCACTGCCATTTTCAACTTTGTTTAGTTCCTTTCTATTTCACTGGCATTTATAACATTTTGATAGGGACCAGCCTCAACCTTGCTCTTGTTACTATCTAACACTTTTGAGGATGTCAGGGTTCTGCCATGACCTTTACCAATTTTGTTAACTTAGAGCTTTGAGTTTTTTTATTTATTTATTTTCTAATTAGGAAAAGTGTTTAAATAAATTTTTCTTTAATCTTGTCTACTTTGTCTGATTGAAAAAAATGATATTGTCTTTTATAATAATAGAAACGGCCAACAATGATGGTTTAAGTGAAAGTTTATCCCATTTTATCCTGATAAACAAGCATAAGGTAAGATGTTTTTAAAAGAATGGTCTAGTAGAAAATACATCAATTTCTTTGTTTTCATAGTTTATAGATTTTTGAATATTCTAAAGAAAGGTTTGATTAAATTAGTTTGATTTTTTTTTTTTTAATTCAACTGTGTACCTCCAATTAAACCTCTTGTCTCTGAATATTTGTACATTTAAATAAATACAAACTTATTTTATAAAAATAAATACATATATAACCAAAAGTATCAGACCTGACTTCCAAAAACTAATGTGAGTGAAAATTAATGTTATGCGGTATATTTGTCTCTTTTTATTCCTCAGAACTTTCTACTGATAGCTTTTTCATTAAATCCCCCCCATTCAGACATTTCCCAGACTCTTGATCTATTCAGCAGTTTTCTAATTCCACTAACCAAAGGACCAATACTTATCCCAATTTCCCAACTAACCACTTCTGTGTATCTTTTGTAACAATGACCTCAAACAGCCTATGCAGTTGTGTCTTGTCCTAACTAACCATTCAACGTGATTGTCAGGATAAGGATTATGTTTCACCGTACAATTTACTGTCCGCCAAGGAGGCGGTTTCGCTTTGGAAGCTTGCCAGGAAGGTTTGTATGTGTCTTGTCTGCATGTTTGGCCCCTTGGTGTATGGATGTAGACATTTGATGGCTCCTGAATATGACATTCGAATCAAGGGATATCCAAGACGCAAGGTCTGTTTTCAAATCAAACAGATTTTAATAATTTTTGTGCATGTAAAAAGATTTTGGCAGTAAAATAAAATAGCTGCTTGAACTTTCTCTAGAGTTCTTCTTACGACAAAGGATGTTTGGTGATTTGCCAGCTTTGTATTGAAATGTTTAAACGTCTGTAACTGACGAATTAATGCACAACAATTTGTGTGCAAATCAGTGATGAAAGGAGGCTCTGTGTGTGCCTTGCTTCATTTAATTATTTGCTTGCTTTACTTGTACTTTGTACCTATGTGATATAGTTTTTGTAATCCTTTTTATTGATGCTTTTTTATCTTTGGAAAAGCAAAACATTAAAATTACTAATAGTACAGCCGTTTTTACACTTTTTCTAAGGAAGAACCCCTTGCGTACTGAATAACCCTCTGGTGTAGTAGATAGTGCAGTCGTGTCACATTCTGTGTACAAAGGCACATTCTTCATTTAGACTGCATTTCCTTCTATCCTGAATGCTCTGCAGAAGACTTTTTCATTTTCTTCGTTGCAATTAATATTGTTGTTTATCCACTATTTGTTTACTTGATGTTTTTTAATTCCCAGATTTCTCGGCTTGTGGGAAAATGCAATGTTTTTTAGCTTCCTGAAATCTGCACAATTTTACTATCATTTTAAATGTGGATGTTAAGAATCAAAGTTTCTATTTATCACATTCAATGACTCATTATTGGTTATGATGGATTTAAGCTGTTAAAAGGAAGTAGGACAGTTTTTGTCTGGGTTTAAAATTGCTTTCTTTTGTTGTATTTTGGAAACGTCCGTATAAACATTTTTCAACTTGTAATATACCTTTACACGCTCTTTTTGCTAGACATTCAACAGCATGTTAAACTTGTGTATAAACTGCAACAATTCCTTTCTTATTGCTTATCTCTTTCAAGTATATAATTTGTTCATTTCTTTATGCTTCATATTTATTTTGATTTACTGGTATTGTACATCAAGAGTCATGTTATGCATGAATGTTGCATTATTTTCAACAAATGTTATGTTATACTACTGTAAATACTTAAGAACGTAAAACTTATTTGATTTTTAGAGTAGATGTTATACTTTTTCAATGTGTTAAGTATCCCGAGTTATAAAATTCTTCTCAAATAAAACAATATGCCTGTATCCCTGCAGTTTTTGTTCGTATGTATTTGTTGATAGTGTTGAGTAAGTAAATGAGTGTAATGACCTCAATGACCTTAAAAAAAATAATGAGGACATTTAAGACACGGTTTTTTTATTAAAGAACTTTCTCATCATTATCATCTCCATTTGTATCATATTTATGATTTTTTTCCTTTAATAACTTTAAATGTCATATGTATATTAGAGCTCATAGGAAGTGTTGGTATGGTTTTGTGTCTTGTCTCACCTTGCTGTAATTAAAAGTAATAACTACAGCAGAGTCTCAGATATCTGGTCTCATATTGTGGATGGCCAGGCCAGAGAGCAAATGGCTAAACGAGCTGGAGGCTGGCTTATGTTATCACTACAGCAATTTTGAGATTGAGTAATTGCAATTATTTCTACATGTTATGTTTTAATTCAAGATAAAGTATCTGAGAAATTCCATGTTTATAGAGAGTATCTCATCATTTACAATGATGATTGCTCATTTGATTTTCTTAACACTTGAGCAGGCTCATGGGAAGTTTTTCTCCGCACGTGTCATTTTTGTTGAAATAAACATTCATATATTGAGTCAGCAGTCGTGTCCAACCTATTACTTCACATGCTCCGGGAATCACCTTAAGCTATTTATACCCTCTCCCCATTTCTTAGTTCCTCGTTATTTGCCATTCGGTGATGCGGTGTCAGTTTGCGGCGTGCACTCTATCTTACGAGTGCTCAGTGCGGAGTTTATTTCTTCATGAAACTTTTCCTGTCAAAGTTTATTGTACGTAAGTATAAGTATGTTTTTATAATATCATTTATAATTATTATAAAATATATTTCATTTGCATAATTGGTGTATAATTGTATTAATGCGGAATAAAACTATGCATGCGCCCTCTCCCGTAACACAGTGATACTTATTTTATACTATGAAATTACTTACTATATTTATTTAAATATTAAACCTATTAAGTTAAACAATAGGTGTAAATGTTTTTCAACGATGAAATGTGGTTCCTGATAAAGTTCATCAATATTTAAATACAATATTTTGTTATAAAGCACGTAAGATGGATTAAATTTTTGCAATTTATTGTTGCAAGGTAAAACTCTGCATGCGCTCTCTGCCATTTTACCGGTGAAGCGCCCGCTCGAGGGTTAAGGATGATATCACTGCATATTGATAATTTGCATCTTCCAATGTTCAAAGTTAAATACTGGTATTAGTTGATTACTGAAATCAGAATTCATCCATAACCCTTAAAATAGTAACTACTGGTACATGAAAATATAAAGATCACTACTTCATAATCTATATATATATAATTCTGTAAGCCGAATTTCTTGAGCAAAATTGTGAGCGTTATACAAATCACAGAAAGATGGGAGGGGTCTCAAATTAAAGGTCTCGGTCCCATACACGAGGGAAAACTATCGGCGTGTCCATAATGTTAACAGGAAATGAGAAATCACGTAAAACGTCCTCCATAAGAATAGCATGGGGATTCAAAAAACGTCTGTTTTTTGTAAATTAAAACATCTGTAATGATTTAATTTTAAAACGAGACACCGATGATAACATTGAATAAAGATGATAAAATAATTCACCCCAAACGAGAAGCTATCTATATATAGCCAATAATTCTCTGAGCGAATTTTTTGGGTAAAATTGAGAGCATTTTGCAACTCGCAGGAAGATGGTAGGGGTCTCAAATTAAAGGTTTCGGTCCCATGCATGAGGGAAAATTATCAGCGTAACCATAAAGTTACAACAATAAGTCACAAGGAAATAAGAAATAGCGTAAAACGTCGTCCATAAGAATTGCCCGGGGATTAAAAAACCGACTGCTTTGTGTACATTAAAACGTATGTTATGATTTTATTTTAAAACGAGGGACAGATGATATATGTCTATTGAGTGAAGAACTATTAATAACCAAATGACATAATATATCTAGAGTGGTAATACTATGATATGACGTTTTGAGGCTTTATGCAACTAAAATTTCTACTAAGAGCGTTACCAACCTTACAAATTATTAAAATTGGACTGCGGTTTTTTACTGTTATGTTATAATAATTTAAATTGTAAAAAACTGAGCCTGTATGCCAATTATGAAATAAATTCTGATCGTGATGGGGACACAATGGGCAATGAATTTCGTTTGAGAAACAACGCCTACCTTAACAGAATTTTCTCAGAAACCGTTTGGTCATTTCATAGATTGTAGAGTTTTTAGGAGAGAGTTAAAATAAAAGTTGTTTGTCCTACATACTAGGGGAAAAAGTAGCAGGTCAAAAACTTTATAACAAAATGGGAAAGAAAGATATTAAGGAAGATATTTAAGAAAGATTATTTTCTGAAAGGTTCTTCTAAGAGATTCTCCATATATAGTGATTTTAAAAAATCTGCTTTGTTTACACAAAATCATGAATTTTGATTTGGAGGGACGAATTAATGGGGAGTAAAGATGATGTATTTTTAGCTGCTGTGTTTAAACTTGGTTTTAGGACAAACAAGACAATGAAATGGGTATGATACAAAGTATTGGAAGGTAATTGACTCTGAAATGGGTGCTGAACATCCGTCATGTTTTTTTCTCATTGCCGATTTTCTATGTTATATTAAAAAGCCGTCATAGATAAAAGGGACTATGATTTCTTGCAAAACATATTTTTGCAAGATCGATATAAGTTTAACAACGGACAGAATGAAGCATTTACAAACGGTTGGCCTAATAGTACAGGATTGTAAAGAGTACTTTGGGGGTGAATAGCCTGTTCAAACGGTATTGTTAAAATAAATTAAAATTAAATTTTCTGGAAACTTTCATAGTAAAGAATTGGTGATCCACTATGGCTAATGCTATTTTAATTTTATGATTAGGGGCTTTTGCCCCTATGAGCCACTAGTATACTTCTAATTGTGTAAATTTTGAGTATTAACAGCGATGTTGTCAGTTGGCTGGACCAAAAATTGTTTTTTTAAAACATCAGTCATGGATTAAAACAGTATTTTTTTCATTTCTTTTCTAGAAATGAAAAAAAATGACATAAAATTGTGTGTAAGCTGTATAGTTTGGTATGTCGCCAAAATTACCAACACTTTCAAACCAGCAGACTGTATAACAGAACAAAACACGAGCGAATCATTTGGGTTGAAATGAAATAACTGGATTTTGGTTCCTTTGTTTTGGATAGTTGTGGATGCCACTGACCATGCACAATACAGAGTCATCTTAGCACTCCCACTCAGTAGAGCTGTGTGGTAGCATCTAAGACTCACAGTGCTGTTCCTGAATTTCTCACATACATGTTGCTAACAGACAACTGGCTGTAAGCATATGCTCAGTGTTTATAGTTGTCAAAAAATCACACTCTTTACCTGCTTTACTTTTGTAGGACTATATTTTTAAATGAGTTCTGGAACAGTGACAAACCACAGGTGAAGTGAGTACCTTGATAAAAAACCGCTATTATTGAAGAGGGTGAATCACACATTTTTGTTTGGTCTAATAGTGGTCTAATGAGCTGCAGACTGGTATACTGTATTTAATTTCAGTTATTATCTATTGGCTGGTTATTAAATTGTAAACGTATGATTGTGCAGCATTAACATATAGTTGTTCCTTAAAACATTCTAAAGCAATGTTAAAATTTTTCTATATTGTGTTATTAATGTAAATGTTGGAATATCTAGTCTATAATATATACAGCCCCATGTGTAACTGACTCACTGACTGACTGACTCACTGATGATCTTAATTTCCTGAAGCGACCGTTTAAGATAGAGACTTGAAATTTGGCATGGACATTCTTTGAGATGTTTCAATTTGGGAAAAATCATAAAACTACAACTTTTTTACTTTTAAACTATAAAAAAGGTAAAAAATATAGATTTGTCGGTAACGTAGTTCAGCCGTATCAGCGTATATCACCGCGTGGTATCGTAGATCACTCTTCAGGTTTAGTTCTCGCTCGTGTTTAAATGATCTCTTTCAACTACACCCGTTTTTGATATGAGCATTGTATCCTTCGATAGATATACTCTAAGTAAATATGATTAACGGTGTTTTGCTGCATTGAGAGCGGGTCATTTCACCAGGGACCCAGGGTTATACTCGTTATGATATTTACAGTGATAATGCCACTAGCGCTTCTCGAGACCATATCGCATCGCCCGGAGGATTCATGAGGAAAGGAGTGGGGGAAAGTGTTGACAGTGTTGCCAACCATGTAGTGACGCAGATGTCAATCTTACAAGCAATGCCAATTATCATGCTTTCGAGGACAGTCGGCGATAAACGAATGATACCGAGGGCAGAGTAATAATGTGTTTATTTTTAGTGGAAGTTTATTGGCAAAAAAATAATTAATTGCCTTGTAAATCATTAATGTATTACTTAATTATTATCAGCACTTAACACTCTAGTTTTGAAAATTGTATTTATTAATATGTTATCATAACAATTTGTAATATTTAAATCTAAGTAACTTATAACATATAAAAATAACAACCTATTATTTTTATGTAAATAACTTGAATAGGTTATTCAAGTTATTTATACTTTACATTAAAAATGTAATATATTTACATTTACTTTATTAAAAATGTAATATATTTACATTTTTCTATCGTAAGTAATGTTACGATACTTATTAACTTTATAATTAATAAGTTATAAATTATAAACTTTATAATTTTATTTATATTTATTTCAATATATAAATAGCCGTTATAATATTTATATAACGGCTATTTATATAAATATTAATAGCATATTTATTTATAGCTAAATTACCCATCAAATTTGTTAAATAAATAGATCGTTATTAAAATAAATTGTATTTAAGGAAATGGCTTTGCAATGGAAATAAATAAATAACATTGAATTGAAAAAAATAACATGATTTTTACATCATTCTGTCTATGTATTTTACATTCCTCTTCTAATTGTAAATAAAATCGTTATTAAAATTATTTGCAGTTTCTTGTTTGCAACCAGTAACCATCTCCCACTCTCCCATTGTTGCTTCTTTAGACACTTTCTTCTTTCATCTTCTATATTCTTACCTTCTGATGCACTTTTTACCGTCTATCTCTAAGAGTTAACAAACTAAAATTAACCATTTAGGCCTAGAAATACTTCAAACTTGTTAATTGGTTACAAACCAGTTGTTTCTGGCGGTTACAAATAAGAATACAAACAAACACGTAGCAGTTTCTGTGTTGGTAACACTGTCGACACATTCCCCCACTCCTTTCCTCATGAGTCCTCCGGGCGATGCGATATGGTCTCGAGAATCGCTAGTGATAATGCCAAATTTGTCGCTAATGCAACATATGCGCTATCTTGAATGTTTACCAAAGGTGAATTTTCTTCTCCTACTATGGATTAAATTCCCATGGCGGGTGAATAGTCGCTTGGTTCTCGCTTGTATTTAAATCACATCTTTTAACTACACCTGCTTTCTTGCTGTTGGCAACGTTAGCATCCCTCATATTTAACAAACCTTTATCCACTTGACTTCAAAATAGCTATGAGATTGTGCTGCATTGAAAGCTCGTTTCTTTTATATTTTTACACACATCATAAATATGTCTTAGGGGATTTTTAAATAACTGTTGAGCAGAACTAACAGATTTAAATGTTAGGTTCTCGTTTTGTTTCAATTTATTTTAGATTAATTTAATTTAATTCAATTTAATTTCGCATTGAATGGATTTTCTGTGAAGCTTGAGCCGTGATCTTAACGTAACATACTTTAATTACTTTTTACAATACCTAATACAGTAGACAGTTAATCATTATCTTTCTGTTTGATTTATATTCAGTGTCTTATATTACATTTTTTCACACTTAAAATTGGTTTTTGAGAATGTTTAAATAAGTGTTGAACAAAAAAAAAACAGATTTAAATGTTAGGTTCTCGTTTCATTTCAATTTATTTTAGATTACTTATTCAAATTCACCCCATGTGAACCCCTCAGCCGAACTTCGCATTCAATGAATTTTCTGTGTAGCTTGTGCCATGATCTTAACGTTATATACTTCTATTACTTAGTACGATACTTAATAGACAGTTAATTATTATCTTTCTGCATTATTTATATTCAGTGTTTTATATTTTATTTTAATACACTCTTAAAATATGTTTTTAATAATTTTTAAACGGCTATTGAACAAAAGTAACAGGTTTTATTGAATAAATTATTATTTCACAGGTCTAGATTTTATATTCTTATAATTAGTAGTTTGTAATAGTAGGGGTTTTTTGCGGATCTACCCCGTTTTTATTATTTCCCATGATTTTGTTTTCATGTTATTTAATTCTTGTTTTCGCTTATTGATTTGAATGTTATTTGCTATTTCAGTAATTTAAATGTTTTTCTTCTATATCCTGAAATTTACAAGTTTTTTATTTTTTATTAGTTTGTATCAGCCGATTCTTTTAATATCGTGGTTGGCGATACTATATTTAGTTCAAATTGTATTTTTAATTTCTTAAGTTTATTAACTAGCATAGCTTGATTTTTTATTATTTTAATACAGTAGTAATTTCACACTTATTATTGGTTGTTTTCTATTTTTTAGCATTATTGTTTTACTCTAATGGGCATATTACATTATTTTTAAAATGTACGAAAATCTCATTTAAAAATACTTAGTTTGGAATAATTTTGACCCATTGCAATTTTAATGTGACGCATGTTAACTCGTTGACGTTTCAGACTAAGTAGTTGGTAACGTGGAATAGTTAGCATCACACATTTTAGTGGAGTTTCAAGTAAATTAATCAACTTTTATTATTACTGAAATTTCATATAACTTGTTAGTAGAACTAACTACAGTTATATTGTATTTGAAATTATGTCTTTTAACTACACCTGCGTTCTTGATATTGAATTTGTTGGTATATCTCACTTTTAACAAACCGTCTTCCATATGATTTCAATAGCAATGAAATTTTTATTATATCTACACACATTATAAATATGTTTTTGAGAAGTTTTAAAAACTATTGAACAAAAACAGATCAAATTCACATTAGGTTATTCTTACGGCCGAATTTCGCACTAAAAGGATTTACTGTAAAGCTTCAGCCGTGATCTTAACGTAACATACTTCGATTACTTTGTACAATACTTAATAGACAGTTCATTATATCTTTCTGTTTGATTTATATTCAGTGTCTTATATTAGATATTTTTACACACTTAAAATATGTTTTTGAGAATGTTTAAATAAGTATTGAACAAAAAGAACAGATTTAAAAGTTAGGTTCTTGTATCATTTCAATTCATTTTAGATTACTTATTCAAATTCACCCCAGGTGACACTTTCGGCCGAATTTTGCATTCAATGAATTTACTGTTTAGCTCGTGCCGCGATCTTAACGTAATATACTTCTATTACTTTGTACAATACTTAATAGTCAGTTAATTCTTATATTTCTGTTTTATTTACATTCAGTGTTTTATATTATATTTTAATACACACTTAAAACATGTTTTTGAGAATTTTTAAATGGCTATTGAACAAAACTAACAGGTTTTTATGAATACATTATTATTTTACATGTCTCGATTTTATATTCTTATAATTAGTAGTTTGTAATAGTAGGGTTTTTCGCGGATCTACCCCGTTTTTATTCTTTCCTATTATTTTGTTTTCATGATATTTAATTCTTGTTTTCGCTCATTGATTTAAATGTTATTCGCTATTCAAGTGATTTAATCGTTTTTCTTCTATTTCCTGAAATTTACAAGTTTTTATTTGAGTTGGGTGAGGCAAGGGATTATATCAATTTACCCATAATTCTCTATTTGTACATAAAATTTATATAAATTTAAAACTATATATTTAGCTACCGAACAGAGAAATATTTGTTACCATAGCTACCACTATTAAATATAATGATGGCAAACACAACAACTATAACTCTTTGAATTGAAATTTCTTTTCATCTAACACAACAACAATCGTCTAACCTAAAGTATATATTTTTACCAGCATAACACCTAATATATTTACATTAATAATAATATTTTCACAGCTCAAAACTTTTTAACGAATTCTAATTACGAAGGGGTATTAAAACTGATTCTTATGAGTTTTTTACAGCTTTGTTTACTATTGATTGTGAATTTTGTGTATTTGACGGTTTTGTTACGGTCTTGACTGTGCAGTTCTTCCGTGGAACTAACATATTTTAAACTTGACTTTATATTAATTTACGAATTTAGGGCAACCCCTAGGGGGCATGGTGGTCCCAACTAGCCTGTTCGGTACTTGAGATTTAGACCAATTAACGAATTCTGGGTAACCCCCTAAGGGGGCATGGGGGCGAAGCCCCCATCGAGCCGTAGGCGAGTTGTATTGTATACAACTGTTTGTCTGAGCCTGAAATGTGTCAATTTAAATACAATTATTTTCTGTTAAATTTTAATTATAATTTATTGACAATTTTCAGGCGATGTACCGCAGACTATTGGAGAGTCGGAAGGACCAACCGAAGCATGACCCGGAAATGACACTGCAGTTCTTGAAATCTGCGTTCTACTATTTCCTAACAGACCGTGAGAATGCACAGGGTCACCTCACTGCTATTGAGAGCATCCTTGGATTCACCGAAAATGAAAAAATGAATATTGAACGAGCTTTCCTCTGGAGATAATTCTGTCTGGTATTTAGTAATTTAATGATGTTTTGTACCAGTAGTATCTAATCCAATGCCTTAGTTTAAGTGAGTTGAGTGTTACGTAATAAGATATTGGTAAATTTGTAATTATTGCTATTTTAACTATTTTTTAATTCACATTAGTTTGAATTTGAATTTTATCACACACTAAAATTTTGCTTTTAGTAGCCAATGATGGATGTTTTAATTGTGCAAGAAAATATTTAATTAACTTTTTTAATGTATTTTGTTCATTCTGTTTTTATGCAAGCACTAAATTGGAAGGCTTTAAGAAAGTGTCTTTAACTAAAATGGTGCTTTGAAGGTTGTATTTTATGCTACAACTTTATTGGAAATTTTAGTAGCCTAGTATGTTGTTTGAAAGACTTGATTAAATATAAGACGGGTATAATGTGTTTCAACCCAGCAAGTTTGATTTTTGATATTTTCTCATCACAATGTAGTCAGTTAAGCATTGCAAGAAAAATACAGAGACAATATTGTTTACTTGATGTAGCTATATATTTTGTTTGACGATATCGTAACATATCTGCAATTGGTTTTTTGTGGTTGCGTTTGTATCTGTAACAGTAAGTTTAAATGTGCTTTATCATGTAGTATTTGGGTTAAGACGAATCACTGCAGTATTATTGACTGTTAGCTTAAGTATGGTTATTGTGATAAAGGTTTGAAATATGTTACCAGCTGACATATAGACGTAAATGTAGATGACAGTTTCTATAGTGTAGTGTTGTAGACAGAGCATTTAAATGATTACAACATAGTTACTAGTAACTTGTATATTGCAAAATTATGTTTCGAAGAAGTTTCTACATAAGGAATAATATTCATTAAACTGTGCTGCTTTGAATACATAATGATGTCAAGCCATATCATTTTAGTTTCTTAGGGTAGGTGAGCAATATTAATTTAGATCAATTCAGTTTGTAAAATATAGGTTTGTTGCAATTTATTTTAAGTAAATATGGTTTAAGTAGTGTAGCATTTAAACGTCATTCAATAAAACATCAGATTGTACCTTATATTATTTTCCAAGAAAAGTGATTGATGAAGAACACTGCAGTTAAAATTTAAAACAACTGTTTATCTATGTACTGTTATGCTAATAAGAACCCCAAAAGCAGAACATTTTTCGTCATACTGCGATGGCAACAATGTACCCAAGAACTTTCTGCAAGGTGAGACTTAATAAATAATCTTACACTATCACAATTTCAAAAGTAGTTTTTAGATAACACCAAAATCCTTTAAAGAATTTTCTATTAAAAATTAAATTATTTTAAAATATTTGTCCTAACTAACCTTTTGGCTCCAGCAGTATATGTTTCTAGCGTGACAAGCTTTCTGCCGCAGCTAATCTTTTTGACGCAGTCATTCTTTCTGGCGGGGCTAGTCTTTCTACTGCGGCAGCGCTTCCTGTGATCGAACGTGGTGCCGCAAGGCTTTCTACCAGGATCGCGGTCTTTTTGCTGCAATGTCACACTGGCAACCATTGTTCTGCTTTGGGGATAAGAAGTTCATCTTTTGTTGTAGAAATAACATTTGATTACTTTTTAATACAAGAACTTAAATGTCACTAATGTGTTTTTATGTCAGGACTTTTCTTTTTGTTAAAGGAAATAGAATAAGTATTGATATACAGGTGAAACTAGTCATTAAGTTTTCTTACATTATTTGTGGAAAAACTCCTTTCGGTTTAGGTGGTGTCACTTTAGTTTTTAATAGGTTCTGGGCAAAGGAAAATGGGTTTTGGGATTTTTGCACACTTTTTGATATTATAATAAAAGACTAAATTTAGTATTGGATAAATTTTTATAGAATATGTGGTAGTTATAAGTTATGACATTTTGCCGAGATTTTAAGGTTAAAATTTAATGTTAGGATTAAATGCTTGATTTTTGGCCATGCTTTGAAGCCTTTGGACTTAAAGTTATTTGACATCTATAGCATAATTTTATAGCTAAAAGCATAAACTAAAAACTTTTTATATTTTTGAAAAAATTTCTTCAGGTCATTTCATTTTTGGAATCTATCTCAGCTAATGAATCAAATTTTCATAATACTAGTGTAAACTTAAAAAAATTTTTTTTTTAACACCGCTCTAAAACTTCAGCTGTTTTCTCTCCTAAAGGTATTACTGATATATTTTGAAAATAGCAGCCGTTCTTCAGACACATAAAAAAAAAATGTTTTTATTATAATCATATAAAAAACAAGTAGACCTAAAAAAAAAATGGTTGACGATTTCATGACCAAGTTCATGGGTTGTGAACCTTTGTACACATCAATATGTCACATGTTAAAAACATATTTTTTACATTCTTAGTCTACTTTGAACAAAAATAAGAGAATTTAATTAATTAACATTTGATTTCATTGTATAGCTGGAATAGGTCTGATAATTATTTTCCAATTTGCCTTAATTTGATTTATAAATAGGATGTGCAGTAAATTGGAAAAAAATTGTTTTATTGGGAAAAAACAAAAACTTATTAATTAAATAAATAATTACGAACACAAAAATAACCATATACATACTACAGTAGAACCTCAATAGTTGGTCACTCCTCATTGTTCGGTACTGTCTGTGACTACTTAACATGTCATTAGGTTGTGTCCATGTTGGAGACTGATAAAGGTGGAAAGGTAAACAAAACAGCGAATAATTTGAATGTTGGTTGTGTTAAAGTTCGTTCAACTGAAAGTTTCATTTAAATTTTGAGTTTCTTAAATTAAACTAATGATTTTTAAACTCCCTAAGTTCACAAAGTGTTAAACTATAGAAGTTCTACTGTATTAGAATCTAATTTTATTATTGTCCTTGGCAATAAATTTATTAAAAGATAAATTTAATTTTGTGTCTTTCATATGTTTTGTGATTATATTAGTTTTATTTATTTGACAGTTAGTACCAAAGGTATGCTACTTACCCTTCATGCAATAGTTCCTCTACTGATTAACAGTGATCCCAATCACTATAAATAAATAACAGATTGTTACTTGTTTTCATTTTGGGTTTTATTTCCTTCTTCACATCTGACGTCAATCAAGGCCAACTACTCAGCAGGCCGGAATGCTTCCCACCACTCACAGTAAACCTTCACACTTGTAGATGGGCCAGCTGATCTTAAAGACACAATTTCCTTATAGTTCCCCTATTAATTACTGTAAATGCCCTAAAATACCAAAATCTTTATCCACCCCCATGCAAATTCCCAAAAAATCAAGTAAATTTATTTATTAAATTTTACTTTATTTATTTAATCATTAAGAGTCCAATGACATAAAGAAATAGACAATCGTTATGAATTACAAATAAGTAAATACAGAGAGATGTCTTTTGAACATCTTCACTGATTGCGTTGAATCAGGGCCTGCAATTCTGTCAGCGTGTGTATATTGGATTTTCCAACAGGAGCTGTCGCAGTTCTTTTTCAGCTTTCTTTCTGATAGGCTCCCCAGATTGCTGGGCAGAGAGTTTTTTAGCTTACACCCAGCATATGATGGAGTTATCTCGAACAGGACTGTTCGGTGCATTGGTGAGGGGAACGATGCTGCATGCCGTTAGCTAAATTACCCTCTTTTGGCAACATCAATCAGCTGGTCCATCTATTACTGTGGCTTCAAGCTCCAAAGCACTCTGGCATGTAGTGTGGAGGGCTTTGCATCAATACTGTCAATATATTTTAAACACAGTCTGTTTTGTTTCTTAATGAAAACAAAAATCAATAGTTGATCATAAAGAGAATCTAAAAAAATTGAAGAAAAGAATAAAGAACTTTAAATAAGTAAATTAACATTATTAAGGAAGGGTAGTGTTTATCAGCTGTTTTTTTTCACCTTTTTTATCATTTTAAATTCTAGGAAAGTGGTATGTTAGATACGTTACTGAGTTTGTAAGTATATAGCAAAATTTCAAAACGTAGATAAAATCACAAAAATGCACCGTATATCACCAGCCACTAACGTTGTAAGCGTCACATTTTCAAAAATTTCAATGCAGTAACATTGTAAACCCCATTCTGCATCAAGGCTAGTAATTATATTGTTGATATCTCTAAAAGTTGGTAGTACTGGGAAAGTGGAAAACCACGAGTTTTTGGTCTCACCGTGCAATAATGTAAGCGCCCATAGATATCCACGTCTCTGAGAGTTAGTATAGTTTGTTTCGATGTAAATCAGTTAACCGGTCAAGAAATAAACGGTATCAGTTAACTGACACATACTTTCTCCCAAGAATATAAAATACCCCCGTCGCAGCAGACCTGCGTACTTAGCGAATTTCCAATGGCAATCTTTACATAAGTGTACATAACACATTTAAACACACACTATAAGTCTTTACATAAGTGTGATATCAAATTTCATGATGATCAGACATTTTTTTCAATACCGATCTTACTGGTTAACGAACTCATCCAAGAGAATCTAACTTTACATGCCTGTACCAAATTTCATGATGATCAGACGATTTTTGCACTAGTTATCGTGTTCACAAACACTCAAAATTGAAAATTTCATTTCCCATATAAGCCAATGTTAATTTTTTTAGTAAATCGTTATTTGTGCAATTTTAAATGTGTTTCCGACAAATAATCACTACGTATCCAGAAAGTACACATAAAAAGCCACAATATAATATATATATAATTATGTAATCGCAGAGGTGTCTCTACATCGATACAAACGGCAGCTCCCATGAAAACGGCTGTAATAGCTTATTTCTAAAGGAAATTCGCTAAAAGGTGTTAAAAGCTTCAAAAATTAATGTCTTGATGACTCAGTCGGATAGCTACGAGCTGAGCAGCGCGAGGTTGACCCTATGCGCGTCTGTGACTTTTAACAACGTACTGCGTTTACCGCTAAACGAAAAATTGAATTTCCTCCGCAAACACTTGACGTAGAGCAATGATTTAAAATACTGGATTATTTAGTTTTTTGAGCTTGATTTAATGGTGATAAGTAAAATTCATTTCAAAATAACAGCTATTTTGAAAATCCAAAAAATTGGTTTTTTAAACACTTTTTATTTTATAACTTTTGAACACGCATTTTCTCGGAGATGCGGGTGGTGTCATTTTAATCAGCATTTTAATAATAATAAACCACAAAATTTTAATCAAAATCGTTAGAGCCGTTTTTGAGAAATTTGGTTTTTTCACGTTTTTATGAGGGTTTTTGGGGGTAAACTACCCTTAAAAATCAAAAATTCCAAAAAATGAAAAAAACGCCTGGAATTATCGTGGTTTTGGACCTACATACCAAATTTCACCAAAATCGGACCATTGGGGCATTCTCTAGCTCTGTTTACATCCAGACACACAGACACACACACAGACAGACATCACTCCGAAAACCACTTTTTTGGACTCAGGGGGCACCACAATGGATAAATCCACCAACAACTCAAATTCGAAAATTTTGACGAAAACAATACTTTCTCCATGGTATAGGGGGAGAAAGTAAAAAGACTATAAACATTACAAACTGGACCATAAATGTTTGTAAAGGCAACAGGAATGCTGGAGAACCCTTTATAAATGAAAAGAAAAACCAGTGCCAGGAAAATAGCTACCATGTGATGTACGTGCATTATCGTTATAACCATTAGTTAGATATTTAACACGTTCGCGGTGGCGAGGTTTTTGCTCGAACCTTGTCACCATCCTGAAAGTAAAAATTGTAAAACCTTGTCACGTACAGAGACACAGCAGATTCTAATTAGTTGCTCAATTAACCCTTCCCGGGCTATTGACGAATATATCAGTTAAACTTCATTTCTATTCCGGGCTGAAAAACTTCATTTCAATTCCGGGCTGAAAACGGATATATCTGTTTTAGAAATGTTCTTTTCCGAGATAAAGACGGATATATCAATGCATAACAATGAAAATCGTTGAACTATGTTCAATTGATTACCTACACATTTGGCAGATGGCTACTACTGGCCAATGCACCTCAAACTCTAGACCTAAAACAAATTATATGGAACGAACAAACAAATTAAATCATTAATTAAAAGAAACACTCATAATATCATAAATAACCCCCGTCGCAGCAGACCTGCGTACTCAGCGAATTTCCAAATTAGTAATATTAATTTTTGACCAGCTAAACATGTAAACAAAATTTTATGACGTGCTCATAAATAGGGAAATAAATGTCTATTCTCCTTAAGATAAATATAGGGAAAGATTATGCAGGTATGCTGCCATGGGGGACACTAAACGTAGGTTTTTAGTATAGAAAAATTTATTTCGACCATATAAAGCCATATAGTAAGTTTCATCAATATCTGTGCATAAATAAAAGAGTTTGCTTATTCTCCATAAGATTAACATGGGAAAAGAGTATGCAGGTTTGCTGCCATGTTAAGTACAAAAACCAAGATTTTTTCCTCAAATGGGTGAATCTCAACCAAATGAAGCTAAATACCAAGTTTCATCCAAAAATATTGGTTAATAAATTAAATATTAACACATCCTTATTCTCCATAAGATTAACATTGGAGCCCCAAAAGACAATGTACTGTCTTTAGACTTTGTAATATCTCGGTAACCAATGGAGATAGAGCAAAGCTTCAAAATACTAAATTGTGTGTTTTTTTTAGCTTAATCCAATGGTCAAAATAAAAATTTAAAATCTTTAAAATTTACATATGAAAAATGCAAAAAAACCATTTTTGGGGCACAAAACCCCCCAAAACTACCCCTTCCGGTAGGTCGATATGTCTGGTTTTCGAACTCATCCAAATAAATGTAGGATTACACATCTCTACCAAATTTGGTGTTGATCGGACCATTTTTACGAGAGTTATCGTGTCTAGGGACACATACATACATATATATATATATATATATATATATATATATATATATAAATTTTAATGACTATTATTTTTGGTCTCTGGGCACCCCAAAACGAAAAAGTAACATGGTCCCGAGCTTAGGTCTTACCATGAGACCTACGGTAATAGCTTATTTCCTATGGGAAATTCGCTAAAATGCCAACAACCCTGCATTAGTCTGTATGCAATACAAGTCTGGGCACTGGGCAGGTGCCTTGAGGGTTAGGAGCACAAGATGGAAAAAAGGAGGAAAAAGAATCACCATTTGTAATGAAATTTGGAACTCCTGTTTTGATTTTCTGATCAAAATTTATTCCTCAGGCAAAACTTGAATATGGTGGCAATTGGTTTACAGTTATTGAAAATCGTAAAATTAAATTAGTCCAGAAAAAATTTAAAGTTCACGTTTAGTTATTGTTGTAAACCATGCTGTAAATCAAAGAGAGCCAAGTATACTTGACTTCTTGTGAGTAGCAGGAAGTTATAAATATTTTTACTGTCAATAAAACTGAATCCGATCCATCAGCTGCTGATGTACTTGAAGCCAAATAACCTTCTGACATTTTCCATTGTGTAATTTTATCTTATCGTGATCAAGAAAATAATAATGAGAACCAAATATATATGCAACTGCTTGTTTGATTTTTATTTGTAAGTCTTAAAATTGAAGTTTAATGAAACAAAATATTTACTGATGTTTTTCTTGAGGCTTTATTATTTTTGTTTGTATTGAGGATATATCAAATAGCACTGAGATTCAAATTCAAGGTTGTAATTAAACCTTGGAAATTGAAAGAAAACAAGAAGAAATTACATTGCAAAGACTTGAAGACTTGATAAGACTTACATTCTAATGTTTTATTACAAATATATAACACCCAAGGGTAAATCACCCCTAGATTAAGCAATCAGTTTACGACAGACATTGTAATACTCTTACTTATGATTAATGGTAGACAGATCATGTTGGCTTACAATCAATTTGTTCTCCATCCTCAAGGGGCATATATAACCTCTTGTTGCCATGATTTAGCACTTCATTGAATGTTACAAATAACTTCAGTATTTCTTTTTTTTTTCTTCTGGCTGTATTTCACCTTATCATTGTGTAAAGTGTTTATTTTATATCAGAATGTAAAATTCAAGAAACACTAAATTTAGGTATTTGTTAATTTTTGGGAAGGTTTAAGTATGAGAGGTTCAAGTGCCTTTTAACATATTTTGTGAAAACATATGTCATTTTTCATCTTAGAAGTATTTTTCTAGCTCCATGAATCTGATAACCGTTTTAAGCAAAATATGATAAAACAATTACAAATATGATCAATCATGCGATATGATTATACGAATACATCCACTTATATTCCTGTTTTAATTATTTTTGTTTTTGACCAAAATTTTACTGCAATATATGGGCAATAAAGTAAAATTGGTACTAGGGAATATATGGAAATAGAATCATAGGCAGCAAAACAAAAATAACAATAAGAGTGAATTAAAGTTTGAAAGATTTAATCATGGTATTGCTGTCAGTAGGATGAATTAACCTTCAAGGGGGTGCTTGTAGAGTTTGCTCTGTCTGTACAGAATTAATTTATATATTTATATATATATATATATATATATATATATAAACTACTAAATTGGTCTCTGCTGCAGTCTTATGCCTGGCTCTGTACTCCAAAAGCCTCATTCCTGGAGTCTCCAACTTTTTATCCCCACCATGTTCAGCTTAAGTTGCGTTTTAGTGACATGGATTCCGATTGACAAGGTTTTGCTCCTTGAGGGCTCTAAATCGTTAGTTTGTTGTGCATATTTCCTCGAGTGTCTTTTTGTCTCACATTAGATATTTTCCTGATGTAACTATTTGTGAATTCAAAGACTATTTGTTATTTAATTATTATAATACTGTCTTCTTAAATAATTTCATTTGTATTAAAATAAAATTACTTTATATTGTATAACAAATTCCCGCATGCTCTCTCTCCCAGAACACCAGAACTAATTTATTACTTACTAGCTGTTTCCCGTCACAGCTTCCACCCATGATTGAAATTATTTTATAGGTAATTAAGCTTGTTCACTACGCTCAGTCGCTGTCACGCTCAACTTAAATGTAAGAAATTATTGCTGGATACCTAAAATTAGAATTTTTCATTGTATTTGTTTCTTAGCAACCAATAAAATACATAAAATAGAGATTTTCAGATTGTTAACAAACTTTTGTATGCCCTCTGGGTCAGAGCCCTTTGGACAGATTTGCACCAAACTTTACACAAACCATCCTTCAATAATGCTTAATAATGCCTAAAAGTTTCATTACAATCTGTCGAGCGGTTTCTGAGTCCATAGGCAACATACATATATACATACGTATTTCGTCTTTGATAGATATAAAATAAGTCTTAACTAACTATCAAATTTCTCATAAAAATATGTTATTTACAAATTATTGACAAATATACAATATAACAAGTAAAAATAATTTAAGTTAGACTTTAACTAAAAGTTAAAGTAATGAAATCCTGCAAAATTGAATAAATTTATATAATTAGTTGTCCGTGGTACTGATAACTTTTGAAAGTGACTTCCATTTTTGACGAAATCGGGTACGAAGGTGAAGAACCAGATCTGTTTTCATGTGTTGTGAACCCAAGGATAATAGAATATGGGGAGGTTGTCTCATTCACAAATTCAACACATTTGTGCTACGTCATCGGCCGACCCATCAGCTGGCTGTTTTAAATCAGATGTAAACTTTCTTTGTTTACATTTTCTTTGTTTTTGTTTTCCTTGTTTACTGTTAGTATTATGGTTAGGTTATAACGATAAAGAAAGTAATACAGATTAAATTTATTAAAATTAATATCAAAACTTGGTTGTGTGAAATGTGTAGGCTGTTTTAATTATTACAAATCCTAAAAGAAGAACAGGTCTTCAATTGTTATTACTAAGATTATTGAATTTAATTATATATTTTATTCGGTTTTGGCGTCCCGATAGTCCACTGTAATGAAGACCATTAAACACGATAACGTGCTACTGCGGCCGCTTTTTTCATTACCGCGGTATCACAGTTTTGGACAGAAGATATTATACAATCTTTGGTCCGAGTTTTAGGCCATTTAACGATGCTTAAACGGTACTGTAGCGATCGCCTTCCTGCGGTCCGATCTTCCTTTGAACTTATGTTTCACGGTCTGATCGAGTATATGGCAGATTAGTGTAAGCTCCGCAAAACTTACATCCAACTCGACTAGTCTACATTGAGTCGTCTTTGTGGAGTTTTACTGCAATAAATTAAAGCGCTACGATTGTAAGTGGTGCAAAGGGCTAAAAAATAGATGTACAGGGAGGCCCAAAAGTCAATCACGCTACTGCCGGCATAGTGTATTTTATTTCATGCATATTTTATTTCATTTCTGGTAAACTATCATCACACAAATGACACAATGTATAATAACCAAGAAATCCATACCCAATATCCCCATAGCGACCTGATTTTTGCAACAAACATCAATGTTATGAAATTTTTAATTAAAATACCTATAAAATTCATTGTTCAAAAATTGCCTGAGTTAGCCATAAGTGCACGGAACTCCTAGATGTTTTGGATGATGCTTTTTATCTCGGCCTACTGCAATGAGTTGTAATAAACTAAGGAAATGATTATTGTTGGATAAAATAATCTAGCTTTTAAACCTTAAAATGTAACATTTATATTAGGATTTAATGATGAGTAGTTTTTCCCTGCAAATATTTTGGCGACCTCGCACCTCCAGATTGGCCCCGTCCAGATACTAATCAGACTAAGAGTAAGACCTAAATTCACCCATGTAAACTCGTGTAAGTTTGAAGAATCTGAAATAAATTGTACGGTGATCAAAGTAAACAATCTTGAAAATATGATTTAAGACCTTTTTAAAATCATAATTTAAAGATATAATGAAATGCGACGGATAAAATATGGCATTATTATTAAATCTAAGGTCCCCGATTGAATCGCGCGTCTATAGCAATTAGTTCCTGCTGATTAGTTCCATTTTTTCTCACTAGTATCGCTAGGGCGGACAGGGTCGGCCGGTGACGTAACGATTCCAGCTGTTACTGTCTACATAGGCCTTATGGGAATGAGACAACCTCTTCTGTTTCTTATTTAATAGCCTTGTTGTGAACCAACATAATCGGGTTATAATAACAGGGGTTTTATAATGGTTTAAAATAGTCAAAAATAGATTAGTGGCATTTTTGAATCCTGGACTGTCAAAATTCAACCACTTTAATTAAAACTATTTAAAAGAGTTTGAAAAAAAAAAAAACTTGTACTGTATTTTGAATATTTAACTTGGCTAAACAGATTGCAGAGAAAATACAAAAATAGTTTTTCCATGTTCTTATGGGAAATCAACAGAACACCCTGTATTTTGTTTATTAGTATTTAATTGCTTTACTACTATCGTGCTTATTATTAACTTGATAAAAAATTTGGTATATGTACTTTCAATTTGTATTGTTTAACAACGTATATCAGTAGATATGAAATAGGCTTTCTAGGACACCTCGCCCTTCCGATTTTCGGCCCTCGGTCAACTTCATTTTTGACAGGTTTTGGGCTAGTTTTTATCAGATTTTAGGCTAATCCAAACCACTTTCCATCAATTTTCCCGCATTTTTCCGGTTTTTGAAATCGTGAAATTCTAAGTAAGTGCGAGGAAGGGCGAGGAAGGGTGAGGAAGGGCGAGGAAGGGCGAGACGCACTCTTCACCGACCCCACGTACACCTCATATTTGACTGGTTCTGGGCCAGTTTGTATTTGATTTCGGGTTAATTTCAGCCATTTTTCAGGTTTTTCAAATGGTGTATTTAATCCACAAAAATTAATCCAGAAATTTAATCCAAGGAAGGGCGAGACGCACTCTTAACCGAACCCTCGTAAACCTCATATTTGACTGGTTCTGGGCCAGTTTGTATCTGATTTCGGATTAATTTAAACCATTTTCAGGTTTTTCGAATGGTGTATTTTAATAGGTCACATGACAAGTAAGAGCGCTTGGTAATCACCGTTACTTCAAGTCTGAGGCTGAAAAAAAAATCTCGAGACATTTTGATTTCCGACATCATTTTTTATAATTTAATCAGTTTACACCGGTGCTTCCGAATCCGCCGTCTTTCCGTTCAGTTTGTTCAACTTTTTCCAATCTGATACACGGCGGCTTTTTGTACTTTTCACAGATGATCTGCGCAATTCTATCTCCACGACGCACATGAAAATCGGTATCGGAATTGTTCATCAAGATAACACCGACATTCCCAGTATAGTCCCGGTCTATGACACCCGCATTTACACTTATACAATGTTTTAAAGCTAAGCCAGATCTTGGCGCTATCCTCCCGTAGCACCCATCTGGGAATTTGAAAGTCAAGTCAGTTTTTATCAACTGTTGACCGCGTTTTGGTACAACATAATCATACGCGCTTCTCAGATCAAGACCGGCTGCATCCGGTGACCCGTTGTACGGTTCAAATGTTTTTTCAGTCAAGCAATAATAACCGTAGCTTTCAGCCATTATTGATTCCTAATGTATGCATAACGGATTTCCACATCAAATAAATTAAACGGGGCATTTTCAAAAATGTATTTAAATTATGTTTTTAAAAACTATTTTTATTCGTCAACTTTAAACTCAATATTGTGATTGAATTTATTATCTGAAAGTGTTATTTTATCGTTGTACAACACATAGAGTTTCCTCTATAATTCAACAGTTGTTTGATATAGTTATCGTCAACCGATTCCAGCTTTTCCTCAATGAGGACTATAATATTTATTATTTACAATAAGAAACGGATAAGGGGTCATCTTATCGAGGGAAGTACGAGGGAAGTACGAGGGAAGTACGAGGGAAGTACGAGGGAAGTACGAGGGAAGTACGAGGGAAGTACGAGGGAAGTACGAGGGAAGTACGAGAGAAGTACGAGGGAAGTACGAGGGAAGTACGAGGGAAGTACGAGAGAAGTACGAGGGAAGTACGAGAGAAGTACGAGGGAAGTACGAGAGAAGTACGAGGGAAGTACGAGAGAAGTACGAGGGAAGTACGAGGCGCCCTCTTAACCGACCCTTGTAAACCTGATTTCAATTGCTACAATCAATTGCTAAAAAAAATGTCGCGTTTATATGATAAAGTGGAGCAGGGCGACTTTTGGTTTATTTGAATTAAATTGCTTTTCTTAACCAGCTAGTATGTTATTCGTTTAAAATTACCTTTGCCAAGGACATTTTTTATTGTGATAAAAATATTGTCATTTTAAATTTATTCAAATCAGTTGTATGTTTTTTCTCTTATAGATCATATTAGAAGATGTCTTCAATTAAAATTAATTGTAAATTCTGCGGTAAGCTAATATCTAAATCACATATCTCACGTCATTTTAAAGTGTGTTTGAGCAATCAAAATAAAGACTTGAGCTCTCGACGTAAAAGAAAATGTGATAAATGTGGGAAATTGATTACAAGTGATAATTTTAGTAGGCATTATAAAATCTGTAGTAAAGGTACTACTGATAACCAACCTTCCATACAAAATAATGAACAACCCAGTACGAGCGGTACACATAAACGACCATCACCGAACAGAGATTATTTCGATGAACAGCCTGAAATTAAAAAGCCACGGATTGAAAATGAAAATGTTTCTTCAATCATCCAGAAAGTGTGCAATAGTGTCAGCATGGTTTGTTCTTCTGCTCTGAATGCGATTAAAAATCTTTTTAAACCCCCCGTTGACCTTCCGCCCGTCAGTGAAGATGAACATTGTATAAAGGAAAAAGCTTTTAGTAATAGACTTTTAACATACCAATTTAAAAACTGCCGTGGTATAAAAACCCAGAGATATTTTTAAATAGATATCGAGATTTGATTGTTGCTAAGATTGAAGAACATTTGGAACAGTACAATGTGAAAGTAAATTTTTCGTTTGCTGCCAACTACAGACGGAATGTTCCTGGTGTGGATAAGCAGCTGGAAATAGACACCATGTATTTCAAAACTGAGAATACAATCATATATAAGACGACCGACTTATATCAAGTGTTTAAAGATGCAATAGCGAAGTTATTAACTCGAATGGAAGAGTTCGAGGCACGGGGGTCAGGTTGGACGCTACACGAAGTGTTGTTTTTAGAACTGGCAATAAACAAATATGTACCATTCAGAGGGTCAAGCTATATTAAACTGCCAGACGTCATTAAAAAGAAAAAAGCTGTCATAAATGTTAAAAACAATGACCAGAAATGTTTTCTATGGTCCGTACTCGCAGCTTTACATCCTGTTGGTGTACATCCAGAGAGAGTGAGCAAATACCGTGAATACGAATACGACTTTGACAAAGCGTTGAAAGACATTAAATTTCCTGTGAGTTTGGATGATGTGAAAAAATTCGAAAGACGCAGTGGGATATCCATCAATGTTTATGGTTATAATTGTGCAGGAGAAAATAAACTCAACGTATATCCATTGATTGTGACTGATGATGAAAAAGATCAACACGTTGACCTCTTGTATATGAAAACTGCAAATAAATCTCATTATTGTTATATAAAAAACTTGAGTAGGTTGGTGGGAAATCAAATCAGTAGGTATCATGGTGAAGCTCATATATGCAGACGTTGTTTACAGCATTTTAGTAGACAAGATCTGCTTCAAAGTCACAAAGAACTCTGTAAGGAACATGAAGCGGTGAAAATCAGAATGCCTAAAAAAGGTGATGTCGTCAAGTTTACCCATCATAGATGTCAGATGAAGATTCCGTTCGTTATGTATGCAGATTTCGAGTGCATACTGGAACCGATCGACACTTGTCAACCACCGGAAAACGGCACATCGTACACCAATAAATATCAACACCACGCGGCTAGAAGCTTCGTATTATACACGGTGTATACTAATGGTGATTATAAAGAACCGATATCATATTTCGGTGTGGATGCTGCTCAACAATTTGCAAAAGTGTTGAAATCTGAATTGGAAGCTATTGAAGAATTTTGTCTTGCAAACAAAAAACCCATGAACCCGCTGACTGACGAACAAAGAGAGCAGGCGGAAAAAACAAAGATATGTCATATATGCGGTAAAGATTTGGTAACTGATGTTGTCTTGGATCACGATCATTTGACGGGTGAATTTCGTGGATTAGCACACAACTCGTGTAACTTGAACTATCAGATTCCGAAATTTGTCCCCATATTCATACACAACCTGACCGGATACGACACTCATCTGTTTGTAAAAATGCTGCGTTTAGATGATAAAACCAAGATAGATGTCATCCCGAATAACGAGGAACGATACATATCCTACACAGTTGATTTCAATATCAATATAAAAGCAAGATTCGTAGATTCATTCAAATTTACCATTGACTCACTCGATACGCTGGTAAAAAACTTGGACCGATTTGTACACATAAGTAAATATGGGGGTTGGGGTACTCAAGCGCTTATGCTTAGGCAAAAAGGTGTTTATCCATACGATTATATGGACAGCGATGATAAATATTTGGAAACCAGTTTACCAAGCCAAGAAAAATTTTACAATAAACTAAACAAATGCGGGATCAGCGATTTGGACTATTCACGTGCAAAACAGGTTTGGGAGGGATTCAAGATAAAGAATATGAAAGAGTACACCTTACTTTATAATAAAGCTGACGTGTTATTGTTAGCCGATGTTATGGAAAGTTTCAGGAACATTTGCATAGAAACTTACTCACTCGACCCCGCATGGTATTTCACAACCCCGGGGCTTTCATGGAGTGCCATGTTGAAGCAGACGGGAATAGAACTTCAGCTGTTGTCCGATTATGAAATGATTTTGATGATCACCAAAGGCATCCGTGGGGGTATATCACAATGCTGCAATCGCTATGCGAAGGCAAACAACCCGTACATGCCTCTTTATAACAAAGACGAACCGACTACTTATCTGATGTATTTAGATGCCGTGAACCTATACGGATGGGCGATGTCTCAACCAATGCCGTATGGTGATTTCGAATGGGTTGATACGGATATAGATGTTATGAAGATCGACGATGACTCTGACAAAGGATATATTCTGGAAGTCGACTTGGAGTATCCCCAAGAACTGCACGATTTGCATTCCGAGTTTCCTCTCGCTCCGGAAAAACGTTGCCCACCCGGTTCCAAGGAGGTTAAACTCCTTACCACTCTGTATGACAAAGAGAAATATGTCATTCATTATAGAAATTTGAAATTGTATTTAACACTTGGAATGAAACTTACCAAGATACACAGAGTGTTGCGCTTCAGTCAGAGTAAGTGGTTGGAACCCTACATTGATAAGAACATGGGCATGTGGATGGAGCAAACGAATAAATCGGCTAAACAACTCGATTTATGGAAAAACTGTCGAGAACATAAGGAACAGAGTAGACATACGTCTGGCGACTCAGGACAAGCAGATCGACAAATGGATCGCGAAGCCGCAGTTCAAACACAGAACGATATTTTCAGAAAACCTTTCAGCGGTGCACATGAGGAAAATGAGTTTACTATTCAACAAGGCGATTTACGTGGGGATGAGCATATTGGACATATCCAAGACACTCGTATACGATTTCCATTACAATTTTATAAAGGCTAAATACGGTGATAAAGCTAAATTGCAGTACACAGATACCGACAGTCTGGAGTATCTGATAGAGACACCGAATTTTTATGAAGATATGAAACTGACACTCGACAGGTACGACACCTCCAACTACAAGAAGTATAACCAATTCAATATGCCACGGGTGAACAAGAAAAAATTGGGAACGATGAAAGACGAATTCGGTGGTGTAATTGGTAAGGAATTCGTAGGACTGCGATCCAAGATGTATGCCAACTATACTTTGGAGGGTGACGAGCTAAAAAAATCTAAAGGAGTGAAAAAATCTGTTGTAAAAAATGAAGTCACCTTCGAGGATTACAAGAAATGTTTGTTCGAGCAGAAAGAACTATACAAATCGATGAACATCATAAGAAGTCACGGGCATGAGTTGTACAGCGTTGAAATGTATAAAAAAGTACTATCCACGACTGATGACAAGCGATACATCTTGGAAGACGGAATCACCAGTCTGCCGTGGGGACACTACAAGATACCCAAGGATGTCGAAGCCGAATTGCTTTTGAACAGCAACATTTCACTGGAATAGAGAGCAAGTTGTTTTTATTTGTGAATAAAAATATTTCTTTTAATCAATATCTTTTGTTATTTCCAATTTCCAATTTACTGATATTATTGCTTATTTTTGTTGGGACTTTTTTATGATACTATCCACCTATTTTCCTACACATTTAAATCATCATCTGTACATATTCCTTTTTAACGTCATAAGTGAACATGGTCTGTGATACCACGATGACGTAGGCCGTTGTGCCTTTATCAGCTACCGGACCGGAAACCGCGTTTGTAAAATCCAATTCGATTTGGATATCGTTTCTTTTTCTCTCGGTCGAAAACGGATGGAGATGTGTGTCTATCACCATCACCGGGTATTTGTTGATGAAATCGTTTATATTGAGATATACATCATCGTTTTTGAACATGACTTGTCTCATCGAACAGTAGCTGTCGTATAGCAGCCTGTACTTTTTATCCGTGATATTCAAATTTTGCTGCTCCTGCGGGTACCGTTGTCCGTTTATTTTCACGTGGAAATTCTTTATGTTTACACTGTCGAACTGACTGGGGTCTTTGGTCTGATCGTTCTTACGACTCGTCTGTAAACCGATTATCACAAAGACCGGATTGAGTATGTTCCGGTAGAGATTCGTTATGTCAAACGTGTAATTGGAGCCTATCACACCGAATTTTTCAATACAATCCCAGCGGAAATATTCATATACCAATTCGCCTTTTTCACTCAATTTCTTAAGCCCATCGATGAGCACGGCTTTCTTGGAGGGGTCGTAATCCACGAGGGGGACTTTCAACACGAAACTAGTAATTTTTATTTTTCCCTCCGCTGCGTCAACAGCATTGGCGCCGGAACCTTCAGTCCAGCGGTAGATGGCATCATCGTCTTCCGCACGGGTGAACGTTATTTCAAATCCACCCTTGTACATGGGATACTTTAGACTGTCAAAGAAGCCCAGACCCAGGTGGGCCAGCGTTCCCAGTGCTTCGAACTTGCCGCCGCCCTTTTCGTAAACCGATTTGAATCCGCTGCTGTAGTACGTGTTTTCCTCCGATCTGCTGTACGTGGTCAACCCTTTGATGGTGCTCGTGATACCGACTTTATCCACGGAATCGATGACTTGGTTGTGTTTTTTCAATTCGATACTCTTGAACAAATAAGCCGCAAAGTTGTCCACGAGTTTGATGGGGTCCGTGCTGGCGTAGTTGCCACCATTGGATTTTTTGACAACATCACCTTGGATGTGAAACAATATCCTGTTGTTGTAAAACGAATCCCCGTGGTCCAGTTTGAATGTGGTGAAATTATTTGGTGAATTAAAGTGCAAGTCCGATACCGGTAGGACCGTGACATATTCGCATCTCGCTATCTTATCCGATGCCTCTTCGTAATATTTCTCCATTCCTAATATAGGTTTTAGGTTTTCCGAATTCCAATGAAAAATAAGAAAACTGTTGTGGAAAGCAATAAAAAATAAAAAACACCGAATTCCTGATCGCTCAATAAAATCGACTACTTAAACAGTTTTACGTTTTTATACATGTTCAAACGTCTCAACCCGAGATTTTGAAAAACCCTTTTGTCTTCAACATTTTTTATTACATCCAAACATCGCTCTACGTAGTCGAGACCCCGCGGCTGAGAAACCAGTTTTTCCATCTTATCGTGTATGAACTTTACGATGGCGATTTTTTCATTGTGAAAAGCGTTATTCCCGGCTTCCTCTTCGGCGCGTATAAAATTTAATCTTTCAATCAGTTTATCATCATCATCGATGTATTTGTACTCGACGGGGGCGTGTGAATCTATCAACAATCCGCTGCCCGATGACTGTTTAAATTCTTTCCAGATCTCACCGATCAAATTCACCCATTTCCAAGACTGACTGGACCTGGGGCGTTTCAACTTTGGATCGTTGTTCTGAAAAATCGCATCGGATTTTATCAGTATATCCTTGTAATTATTAAAGTCCTGAGCTGTGAAAGCGCCTGCACTTATTAATTTTTCTCGCGTCGTACCCTCGCCCGGAGACGATACTCTGATTTCCGCTTTCGTCAACAGACTCCACAATCCCGGTGTGCCGGCATATCTATCACCGGTGCTGTCTAATATGATATCGTCATTTTCAATCGTAATAGTCTTCGATCCGATGGCCAGTTTGTTCAAGTTGAAATCGTAGCGAATACCGAAAGATCTATCGTTGCTGGTAGCGAGATGTTGTTTGGCGATATCACCAATATCTTGTCTTTCAGTGAATTCGCGGATCGAACGGTTTATCCTGCCTTCGTCTGGCGATTCTATTTCCGACGGTAAAGGATCGATGTGTGGTGATTCTCCGGGTGGAGGTGATTCTCCGGGTGGAGGTTCGAACACATCTTCATCTTCACGAGGTAAAGGCACCTTACGCGCCACCATCAATTCTCGACCCGGTGTACTGAAAGCGCGGGGTCTAAAAATGTCTTTTTTTCGTTGTATAGTTTTAGACGTGGACAGACGTTGCGGTGGGGTCTTTTTATCTGAACCTTGCTCCTTGATCGCTTTGACGACCGGTTCCTGTCGCTTTTCAATCTCACGTTTTTCTTCAACTTCACGAATTTTTACTGCTTGGGATTCACTGACCAATTGGTTTTGCAATTTATCCAATTTTTTAGCCTCCTGCACAGTTAAAGGCTTATGTGCAGATATCGGTATGAAAGGAATTTTGGGTGCATATTGCTCACGTATCGGCGGATGTTTACGAAACAATTCCGCTCGCTCTTTTACTTGTTCTTTTCGGATTTCCTCATTTTCCGCGACCCATTTATCTTGTAGTTTTTCAATTTTTTTACCCTCCTCCGCAGTCATCTCGTCGGGCCACATTTTGTCAGCCAACTTGTGTTTTTTAACTAACGTCTTGACAATCTCTTTATCGCTTTTCCTCTTCATCGTACTAATATAGGTAGTTGGGTTTTTTGTGGTAAATTTTATGTTTGATAATTGAAATACAAAAGTGACAAATATTTTCACAAAAATTTGGAATCGAATAAAAAAACGTCCGACAACGTTTTCATTAAAAAAATAACGTTTACACATCGATTTTGAAAAACGTTCTCGAACGTTAGTTATTAAAAACAGCGTCTAGACAGTGATTTTGAAAAACACTCGAGGACGTTATTTATTAAAAACAGCGTTTAGACATCGATTTTGAAAAACGTTCGCGGACGTTATTTATTAAAAACATCGTCTAGACATCGATTTTCGAAAAACGTTCGCGGACGTTATTTATTAAAAACAGCGTCTAGAAATCGATTTTCGAAAAACGTTCGCGGACGTTATTTATTAAAAACATTTTTCATATTGCACATGTATTTTCCACACCGCGCTTTTTTCATCATATTTACGGAGAGAAACCCATAAGGTTCATTCCAACACTTGTTGCATATATTTTCAAATTCACCGAAAGTCATGTCCGATCCTACGAAATCGTCGTAGATCCGTTTGGTGTAATGTTTATTCTGTTTAAAGACACAAAGGAAATTTATATTATTCCGTATGACTTGCATGTCCACTTTGCCGTAACTCTGGCTCAGGTAGACGCATGAAATCTTTTTATGCCTACCTCTGATAAAATAGTCTTTAATACCTTTTTGCTCTTCCATCAGACAATCGTCGAATATCACAAGTGAGTTATTCTTGCACTCGTCCACCGCCGGCAGTTCATCACAATTGTTGAAGAAATACGCGATTCTCTTTTTATACTTTTTCTCTGCGTCCGCATAGGTTTTTCTCAGCTCAACATAAGCCGGCTGTTCTATGGATTTACTGAATACGTACAGGTTTTTAAATATAATACCGTTTTTGTTGTAAATGAAATTGAGCAGTAAATTGGTTTTGCCGCTGCCTGAAGAACCCACTATAAGACATCGCAGTGGGCTGGGCAACAGGTTGTCTTCGAATGCCTCTTTGTAATATGAAACTATATCCATCACTATGTGGGTGGAATGACCTCTTGACATTCAGTAAAAAATGAAAGCGGAGAAATGATTTCAAAATATAATTCTTTTTTAAATTGACGACATTGGAATTATTTACAAAACACACATGTCTTTCATTGCATTTTTTACAGCTCTGATAAAATCGAAATAACCGTAAACCGATATACAATTTGTTTTTCGGCCGTGATCATTTCGAACGCATAAAATGCAATTCAATAGTCCCCACTCCGGACTATCTTAATTCAATAGTCCTCATGCCGGACTATCCGAAATACAATAGTCCCCATGCCGGACTATCTAAATACAATAGTCCCCGCGCAGGACTATCTGAAATTCAATAGTCCCCACGCAGGACTATCTGAAATTCAATAGTCCCCATGCCGGACTATCTGAAATTCAATAGTCCCCGCGCAGGACTATATGAAATTCAATAGTCCCCATGCCGGACTATCTGAAATTCAATAGTCCCCACACAGGACTCTCTGAAATTCAATAGTCCCCATACCGGACTATCTGAAAAAATAAATACAATAGTCCCAGCATAGGACTATCTGAATAATACCTAAAACATTGTACGTTGTAATTCTTTCTCATAGAACCCTCCAATTATATCTTCACCAGTTTCATCCGCAATTTTATAAGTCGTGGGTCTCGTGTTTAAAACTTGCTTGATTACAAAAATCTCGGACGTCCAGTTCTGTTTGTATTTATTCGCAAAAACATCTTTTTTCGCTGTAATGCGGACTCTGTCTCCCACATCGAATTTCGCCTTTTTACGTGGTATTCTATTTTCCAATTCGTTGTACATTTTCAATAATGCCTGCTCGTTGCCTTTATTCACATCGGCGGGCCTCATTTTTATAGTATGGTGGAAATCGTGTTTGTTGTATTCGTCGGTCAATTCTTGCAATATGTCGTGCCACTTGTGGGAATTTCTAACTTGGAATTTCACTTTCAACTTCTCATTTAACGTTCTATGATATCTTTCGATTATTGCGGATTTCTCCTCGCTCTCGGTGTGGTACAATTTAATGTTGTGTTTTTTCAACAACTTGTTAAAATGTGTATTTTTAAACTCTGTCCCTTTATCGGTGTGTAAGAGTTTAGGCGGTGAATGACCGTCATTTTTGGCCCGGGCAATTATTTTCTCAAAAGCTGATGACACATCCGGACCATCTTTTTTCTTCAAGGGCTCTGACCAAACGAACTTACTGAACGTGTCGATCACATTTAAAATGTATTTATACCACTTGTTTTCCCTAGCATATTCTTTCAAAATCAACAGATCGGCCGCCCACAAGTCATCGATACCTTTCGTGACGATTCGGCGTTTTATGAACTTTTTCACGACGGGTCTGTGCAGCTCTTTAGCTTCCAAAACTTCCGGCGGGTCTTTGATAAACGAATTTCTCTTACTGCCGCATATCGCACAATTTGATGTCGCAAGCCACCTTTTATTTCTCGTTTTGACCGTTTTGACATCCGTGGATGGTGTGTTTGTTTTACACTTTCTGCAATGCAATTCCATGTCTAATAATGCGCTGCTACTTTTAAAGTCAAATAAAATATTTACAAATGCAAAGTCGTTTAAATAAATTGTACATTTGCGTGGATTGTGTGTTATATGTATAGGATAAGAAACGAGATGCAGCACAGACATAAAATCCAGTTGACCAAGGGTCAAAAGAATAAGTTGCGTATCGCTTATAAAAAGCAGAGACAGTAGTGGCAAATGGGGGCTTTTGGAACAGTTCAAGGTCACCCGAGCGATGACGTCATCGAGGTCAATGACCTCACCGATGACGTCATCGATAACGTCATCGATGACGCAATCGATGACGTCATCACCAATGACGTCACATCCATGACGTCACGCCCATGACGTCACAGAAATGACGTGCTGATGACGTCATCACCCCTTACGTCACCAAGACGACGTCATCGATGTCACAAAAGGTCAAGGTCACGCTGAAACCTAAAATTTTTCGGCACTTTTGCTGTTTCTCGCACTACTCTCCGAGTTTCAGTCACAGTTACCATGACCTTGACGACTTGGAGCAAATTTGCGATGAGAAACAGCAAAAGTGCCGAGGAAACTTGAAGTTTGCAACGTTACTCTGCCTAAACCGTCATGTGACACCGCTCGGGTGACCTTGAACTGGCCCAGAAGCCCCCATTCGACCATTACTGCAACCGCGATGCGCACCCTACGACAGACACCGAGCGACTGACTGTCCGACCCCGCGCACTCTAGGTATATGGGAAGTGGTGGGGGGAACTGCGATGACCTCGTGAAACTTGAAAATGTCAAGCCAGGTAGCACCGTTTCGGTGCTACCTTAAATTTTACATGTTAAAGTGTGACGACCTTGAGGTTGACTGTGAACCAGGGACTTAGGATTGTCTTTAACAGCTTGACGTTTTTTGCCAGAGTTTAAGTATGGTGACCTTGAACTGGTTAAAATGAAAACTACACAGCAGATTGCACAACATGGATGTGCACCCTACGACAACCGCCGAGCGACTGACCTCCGGGCCCTGCGTACTCTAGATATATGGGGAAGTGGTGGGGGAAATTTCAAGGTCATTCAAAGGGAGTTTTAAAAAAGTCAAAGAGTAGAAAGACTACTCTTGTGAGTCTATACAGATTTCATTCATAGTGAGTGCTTCGGTATGCCAAGTTGATCTGTACTGACATGCTCCTAAATAATGTTTGCAAAAACCTGCAAAATGATTGTTGCACAATTTGCAGCCAGTTAGCTGTTTTAGATTAAATTCAATGCAACGTTCAGGGCAACAAGTGTACTTATGCCCTCTCATCTGGTACACATGGAATGTCTTCAACATTGGTTTCGGCTTCTTCCAAGACTTGCACTTACACATGCACTGACCAAAAGCCTCACATTTTCTACAAGCCAGACCATCTACCACATCAATGTCATTCGGCCATGAAAAAACATTTTTGTTCGCAACAGTAGTTGAGTTGACTCTCCATGTTGCTGCGGTGAAGGTGCGCGATGAAATGATGCTGTAGTCAGTGAGAGTGCACCTTAAATAAACTCAGTGGAGGGGGAAAGGTCAAGGTCATTCAAACGGAGTTTTAAAAAAGATGACTAGTCGTCCTCCTCCTCCTCCTCGTCCGTCGTACGTGAAGAGCTGTCAGACGAAGAGCCCCGCGCAGGTGCTCCCCAGATGAAATGTATGTCTATTTGAAAGCGCAGGCCGGGATCTTGTACCATCAACTCCTTTAATCTATTACATACCAATTCCACTTTGTAAACATTGTTAATAATCAACACCCAAGGCTTTGGCTGAACATAACGTGTAGTTGAGTCAGCCTCGCAGACAGTTACATCTTCCGGTGATATTGGAGTGTATAAATGTGTAAAATCTTGTTGCTGAGGCTGGCTTGAAGTTGAAGGTTCTGTGCCGACCCTGGTTGCATCAAAATTCAAATCCATTCTACATTCAAGAGGTCCAGGGTTCCCGTTGAATACATAGAGTAATTTTTGATACAAGACTTCCACTTCTGTCGCATCTTGTAAATGAACGGTCCACCGCAAGGGAAATGCTTCGTCCGTAGTGGAGTCAACTTGAGAAAGAGTCCTGTCCGCCATGGTAGCTAAGCAAGGAATGAGGTGAGCTGCAGTCAGTTATAACATTATCGAAAAGTAGAGGGGGAAATTTCAAGGTCATTCAAATTGGGTTTTAAAAAAAGGAAGGAGTGGAGGGGAAGTTTCAAGGTCATCCAAACGGAGTTTTAAAAAAAGTCTAGAAAGTAACATTGAAATTTTCCAACTGATGGTGGCGGGCATTTTCTTCTGCAACCTTGCCGACACATGTAACTATGCCGTACAGTATGAACAGTACAACCATGATAAGACCGAACAACAAAAGATAGCCGTTTACTATCATGATATTTTCTGAGTGGATCTGCTTTCTTCTTATCACCCTCTCTTGCATCCTCTTCTCTAACTTGTGTACGAAGTCACAGCATGCGTGAGGACATCTTTCATCTGTTGGTAGGTTAGCCATTGTCGATGTTGTAGGTTTGGCTGTTGAAGAAGGAATGAGGTATCTAATTGTGTTGTCTCATGTATATCAACAGTGAAGTGGTGGGGGTAGCGAATCAGTGGAGGGGGAAGTTTCAAGGTCATTCAAATTGTGTTTTAAAAAATCCTATCTTGTTACTGAGCATATATGTCAGTAACAAGATAGGTGGTTTTGCTCTTTTACTTCTTTAATATAATGAAGAAATAAACATATTCTACAATTGTAAGGACAAGGAAGACAACTGCTAGTCAGCTGAAGTAATCCAAGTTGTCTGGCTCGGTCTTCATCGACGCCGGTGAGGAAGCAGTCGTTGAAGAGGAATGTCCAGGCTCTTCCTTCGGCTGCCGAAGATTCCGTATATTGCAAGCGTAGACTTGCACGTTTATACGGTAGCCTCGTGCCACCATCAGCTGCAACTCCTTGTACAAGTCGTTCAGCTCCTGTTGCGTTTTGATCGCCACCTCCTCATAGCTGGCACAGCTTACGTTCAGAGACATACTGATGTTGTTCGGTTGGCTGCTGGAGTTGAAATGAAGATGAGGCACAGCGCTTGGAGGTATATGAAAAAGTGGTGGGGGTGTTTGCATTCAAGCAGGTTTGACTTGTAGCGTGGTGGTGGGGGTAACTGTGAAATGCAAAGGTCAAAGGTCAAGGTCACCCGCGAAGTTTAAAAAAAATGCAACATATCAATATGTGACAAACATCACATATTGATATGTTGCATTTTTTGTCTTTTGTATTTTTTTTTTGTCTTTTATGGTTTATTTATTTATAAAAACATTATAATAACATATGTACAACAGTAAAACTTAAATCTAACACTGCTGCTTGTCGGCGATGTGGATGGTTAACTCGGTGGAATTGCTACCCGTGCAACCGTGGGAAACCAGGTAGAGACAGCCGGGTTGGATGGAGCGCAGATCCTCGTTCTGGAGGAGATGGACGAACCGTTTCGGCAGGTAGACTTGGAACTTGGGCTCATCCCCCGGAGTGAATGGTGCCTCGCTAAGACTGCAGCAGATGGCCTCTCCAACTGTAGTCTCCATCTTCTTCATGGCGTGGATAATGTAGTGCTTCTCGTCTTTAAGTTCGGAACACTTCTTGACGGGTAGTATGGTAGATTTGGAGTGAGCATTGAACTGCTCAACCAAAGTTTGCAGGAACTGGTGAGATGCCATGGTCGAGTTATAGATCGTCTTCTTCGTCTTCTTGCTGGGAGATGTTGTCGTCTCGAAATCTCGAGTAATACTCATGCCAGGTCCCGGTCTGCTCCTCACTTATATAACCCCCGTTACCCCCACTACTCCCCATTTCCCCACTTTGAAGGTAAGATGCGAGTTTATAGGCGTTTTTTAAAGCGCAATGTCTATCTTTTTCATGTTCTGGACTTTTAGTACAAATACAAACATTTTCCATCGTATACTTGTAATTTTTATCCAATTCCACATCATTAACCGGAACATGAGTAAATTCTTCGATCCATCTCTTCTTTTCCAGTCCTTTTGTGTAAATATCGGTAAACCTGTTTGAAAACTGATGCATGATGTGATACAAGTCCGTGTAACTTGCAAAACCATCATACCAATCGATATGATGGAAATATTTTGAAATCCACCTGTTGGTAGTAGCGGCTTTGCTAGTTAATGATGAATAAGAACATGGTGGTTTGAACAAAAATGTATATGGAACACTTGTATTGATGTCGAAAAACACAAGTTCTTTTATGATAAACCTATCATCATTACCCCGAAACGCTTGGAACTCAATTATACCAGGTTTGGACTTTACTTGTTCTTCTTCCTTGTCCATTGCGAAGATCACTCGTCTGCTCATGACAAAGTCCAAAGGTCAACTGATTTCCACACCACGGTAGGTACGACTTTTATACCTGGCCGTACAGTTGTTGGCGCGTTGGTGTATATTTAACGTGGGCACCGTCCCCGGTAGGCCTAACCCCACAAAGTGTTTGATATTGTTTTAAAAATTAACCATTGCTGTGTAGTTGATTGTCATTTAGGTTTCCATCTTTACATTTTCCTTGTTTTCATTTTCATCACTAACACTTGATTCTTCTCCTCCTTCTTCTTCCTCTTCTTCACGTTTTACTGATTTCTTATGTAGTTGAGCGTACTTTTCCAATTGTCTCCACATTTGTACTTCATGAGGAACCCTATTGAATATAGAAGTATCCACAGGCCCATACAATATAGGTGCGTCCGGTTGTTTGTCCAAAGTGTCTTCCAGATAATCTTTAATAATCGAACTTGAAAACACCAGTTGTCTCAAGTATCTTGTTATTGGTTCAGTTGCACAAGTTAGAATAAAAAACTCTTCTCGATTAAGTTGAATCTTGTTATCATGTCTTGTTGTGTCTCTAAACCGCAACTGATGATCACCACGATGTTTAACAATATCGATTTCCACATTTGAATCCAAAAGGCCTACTCTTGTCTTTCTTCCAAACATGTTACTACTTAAATAGCATTCTAGCAGATGCAAGTGTTTCATAAACGATTCCCAAGCAGTGTCCGTAAACAAAATCATTTTGGGCCCATGAGTTAAAATTACAGTAGGTGAATAATCCGTCGATTTCATAACACCAATTAAAACACTTTTGTCCAAACTGGATGAAATTGGATAAAATATTCGCAAGAATACCTCACTCAATATGTTAGGAGAAATATTATCTTCAATATCCCTTTTCCTCTTCTGTACATTCTTTCTTCTTTTACCTTTTTCCTCGACATTATTACTGGCGTGTAGTTGTCCGCAAGGGTTGTGTTCATCTCCTTCCGGTTGGCCTTGAAGATTTAAAAAGTCAGATATCTCCTTCTCAATATCTACTACATTTTCTGGTGTACCACTAGGAGAAGCCATATTGAATACGATGCTACCCATACAACAGTAGGCAACAAACTGATGAGGAGCGGTCTGTACGCTCTGCTTTTATACTCGCGGAATGAAACAAAACCGGTTTTTACAGTACATTCTTAACAATTCCAGTTAAAGGTGTGTATGTTACAATTTTATCATGTAGAATTAAACAGTATGCAGTTGTATTAGCCGGTATAGCAGCGTTGAATTCCATTTCTATTTTTATATCCACACTTGATGATTTTACTGATTCATTTTGTTTAGAACAATCAATTACAACTATTGGGTAGGCATCGTAATATTTTGAAGGTGATAATAAAGGTGTATTTGCTTTACCGTAATATGAACTTTGGAATCTTGCGTACATATCGTACAATATACTGTATTTCTTCTTAGTGAATGACACATTTAAATTGTCGTATGGAAAGAATTGTGAATTTAAATAAACTTTAATATTTTTCAAGTCACAATGATCAAATTGTCCTGCATGTTTAGTGATGTCGTCTCTTCTACCTGTTTGTAAACCAAATATAATATACCTGGCTCGTTCTACATAATTTGATGTTTTAACAGTCCAAGTGTGTCGATCCGTAGTAGGTAAACTGGGATGCTCATGGAATTCCCAACTCCTAAATGGAATAACAATATCACGATCGGCTTTTAATTTTCTTAAAAGTAGCATTCTATGCTCGTCAGCTAATTTAACATGTGGAACTCTCCATACAATTTTGTCTAATTTTAATTTCCATTCTAGGTTTGCATCAGTCGTATTATCTGCACCTTTAATAATGTCTTTATCGTTAGAAGACCTCAACAAAACTAATTCTTGTTTAACGTTTAATATTATTTTCCTATAATCTTCAGCAAAACCAAGCAACAAACGTAATGGAATATGAAAATCAAAATATCCATTTGAATTTGGAGTGATCGTGTCAATTGTAGGTAATACCCATCCGGCAGGTTTAAGTAAATTGGTTTCATTGGGTGTTATAGATGTTAGTCCTTTTAAAGTCGTTGAAATACCTACTTTTTTAGTAGAATCAACTGTTACACCTGATATTTCATATCTAATTTCATCAAACAGGAAAGCCATAGGATTATTTATAAATGGAACTGTTGTACCAGCAGTAGTACCGTCCTTTTTAGTAACTTGTCCTTCAATATACAAGTAACTTTCACATGGTAGTGTGTAAATGTCTTGATTTTGTATGGGGATACGAATTTCATCGTTATTGTTTAATTTCGATGAAGTTTAAGGGTTGTGGGTGTGATATTCTTTTTCCCATAGGGTTTCGTCGAATGTTGGACCCTGCGCTAAATCCAGTATATCCATAATCGGTTAATTTTAATCCAATTCTCTCTAAGAAACGAATGTTCTCGCGTGTTAACTCCTCCACAGCTGAAGAGCTACTAATGCGGTTTCCCGTAGGTTGTTCGCTTTTAAATGTTAAACCCATGATTTTGTATTAAAGTGTCGATTTTAAATGTAATCTAACCGTAATAGGCTCTTCTCTGAAGTCTACCAAGTTACCGTCTTGATCCAATACGCTCAACACGATGTCTGAAATGAAAGTGGTGTTCAACGGTAGATATACCAGGTTTTGTGGCTTTTCAACAATTTTAAATCCAGGTGGTACACTGGGGTAAAAAGTATGTATGATATGGGTGTTAGCCCTATCCCTGTAAGCTCCTTGTATAATGTTACAAGTTATGTCTATACTATTGACTTTTAATATTGTTACTGTTTTTTTACCGGAATGTGTTACATCTGGTCCTAAAATTGGCTCATCTTTGGAAAATCCCAACAAATCACCAATTGAGTTTGGTTGAGTAAAATCTATATAATATTTGGAAGTAATTTCAGCTTTCATCGTATTATTATTACCTTTTAATGTTATATTGTCTTTTCCCATTTTAGTTTGCAAAAATTCATTTATATGATCAATTTCATAAGAACCTGTGGGTAACCTGCACTCTTGTAAGTCTGTAAACTTCCCACTGGCATCTTTTCCCTTATAATAATGCAATACGTTATTTTTACCTTCCGTAACATTGGGAATAGAGTTGTAAGTAGTAAAATCTAATAGTGCCGCCTCCCAAAATCTTCCTTTTTGCAAGCGTAACGCTGGAAAAAGGATACTTCGTAAAGTTGACGATTTTCCTGTTAATGATTCCGTATAGGAAGACATCTCAATAGTGACTGATACTTTTAGCTAGAACTTCCAAACATAAATGGCCGCATATTGAAGTATTATCAGGTTGTTCTCTTTTATAGTTATAATATATGTTTTTAGCAGATTTAAAGTAATTTTGAAGTTCTTTTGGTGGTGGCAGGTTACCGAAACTATCAAAATAATATACATTGCTGTTCAGTTTCTTATAACACACCCAATGGGTGCCGGGCCCTTCAGTATTATCCAAATTTACGATTCCAGTCTCATTTTTCCATATTTTCTTTGGTAAACTGTCCTTCATGAATACTCCGCGAAAAAATGGTATTTTTAAACAGGAAATATATCTAAATAATTCAACATTGGTCAACGCTTTATGTGGTATAACTAATTGATTTCTTTTATTTAATATGCACGATACGGTCTTAGGTATAGACCTGCCCCGTTTTTTACCATTGACCATATAGTCGGTTTTTATTATTTTTCTTCGTAGAACGTCTTTTTAGTCTAATATTACCACCATGTTTCTTCATGGTTGATCCTTTTTTATTCCTACCCCTCCTTTTTCCACCTCCTACCGCTGTTTTAGCCTTCATACCTGCTGTTACCGCTAAAGCTGCTGCTTTTTCCGCAATACTGGCGTCACTAGACTTAACTCGTTGCCAAGCTATATTTGCTAGCTTTTTATCAGCGATTGACCTATTTTTTGAATCGGTAAATGTGGAATATGCAATATCGTGTTCTTTACAAGCCTGATCTAACTTATTTATGCCTGGATCACCTCTTTCCAGTCGTTTTTGCAATTTAGTTCCTGGTCCGCAATATTGATAACCTCCCGGTATGTGAAATTCGTATGGTAAAGCGTCTATTGCTCTGTTTACGATAGATCCTACTGGAATACGATTTAAAGCTTTACTTAACAGAGAAACCGCTGTGGACGTGATACCGCCTCCTTTCCGTATAGTGTCTCGATATGGACTGGTGTAATGAAATGTCATGATTGTCTTTTATATTCGAAAAGCGTAACCTATGTGTTACCTCTATGACGGGTTGCACATAAATGAAGTCATTTATTGGGTTATTTAATTAAATATCAATATCACCCCAATCTGATGATCTAAACTTTTGCGTATTAGGGTTAATAAAATATTTATTAAATATTTCCCGTTTAGTCCAATTACCTCTCTCGGATTCAGACACCCAATTACCATGTGTACGGGTTCCAATAAGATTGTATATATCAAATAATGCATTTCCTAAAACTTTAATAAGAAAATTAACAGTGACGGCATTATCCACATGTTCAGGGTCTTTAAGGTCTGTTATACGTTTATTATTACAAGTATACACTTTGCTATCCATTTGTGATAATGTGATAGCCTGTCCTACAGTTGCAGCATCATTTGCTTCTCTTCCTTGCGCCATGTTTGTTAGTTTTTTATTACTACATATAAAAAACGCATGGTAATTATTTGGATCTAGATGTACTGTTTGTCCTAAGGCAGCCGCGTCTCTATCTGCATGACCCCATGACACATTTGATAACCTTCCATACATGCAATCCCAATAAGCGTTTTTGTATGTCAATAAATGAAATTTTTCATTACCTTGAATAAAGTCATCCCCTTGCTTCGATAATACTTCATCTCGTTTTGCAAATCCAGTTGTTTCTTGTTTTAAAGTCTCTTCATTTGACCCACTGTTGCACCATCAGATGGTGCTGAACCATCTTTTACATTCGCCAAACAATTGCCAAGACAATCGATAACTCCCACATCATGTATGACACAATGATCTTTTATATATTTGAGATTTACGGCATCATTTTCATTTTTTGGATAACCTATATCGTTAATAACAAATTTATAAAAAGAAAATCCATCTTTTGTCTTTTCAGGTATCAAGGAATGTAAATAGCGTCTATTTACGCTGTCTTTTGCATCTTTTGGGTCATCTACGTTGGATATACGTTTATTGTTAGCACTATACGTTTTCCCATTGAACTTTAACGTCCCTCAGGGGCAGTGGGCTTTCCACTGTACGGGTGTTTCTTGGCGACCCCGGGGTACCTGAGCCAAGCTGTGAGACCCTCCTCACAGTTCTTCCCGAGCTAGGGCCTTTCTTCTCATCTTTCAGGTCTTAGCTCACCGTCTTTATTCTTTCCTGAGCTAACCTTGCTCACCTTCTTGTTTTCGACCCCGAATCAAGGGTGTCTTTCCACCTTCTTTCGACCGGCGCACGCTGGGGGGTCCTGGGAGTGTCCCTGTTGTGTTGCAGGGACTGATGTGTGCCTCGCACTGCCGATGGTCTCCTCCAGTGTGTCGTCAGAAGCCAGCCGCTTCGGACCTTAGTCAGGAAGTGCGGCATGGATGCAGAGATCGGACTCTGCATTGCCACGGTGCGACCCCCAGCACGTCCGGCACATTTTGTGTATCGGTGCTGGGCAAACGGAGGTTTCGGGCCCCAGAGTCCTGGGGTAGGGGTGTCTTATCTCCTACGGGGGGTAGACCTCCGAGGGTGTACCCGCTCCCGGCCAATGAAGGGCCGCCTCTTGCCGCACGATGCGCTGGTGAAACAAAAGTATGGATTTTCAAAACCAAAACACGAAATTAAAGGAGAATGAGCAGGCCGCCTTTGAGCGCAGCTCAAAACTGCAGAGGTCTCCGACCTCGAAGACTGGGACGCCGACGGGGGGAATTAAAGCCTCCCCTCCGCCGATCCCGTTCAAGGCTGCTGGTGTCGCCGGATCGTCGGCCGTAACCGGAAAGGAGAAGGATGAGGTTAAGCTGGGTATGGGGATGACTGAGCCGGTAACACCTCTAGCCGGGATGCAAGGAATTCCTCCCAGGAAGAGTCCTCTTCGTCCGGCATTCGAGATGCAAATGCTTCGGCAGCAGCAGGACGATGCCAACGAGGAGGAAGACTCATGTCTGAAGAAAATGAACGATCTTTTGAAGGAGATGGCCAAGGCTCTCCTTATTCAGAAGAACGTCAACAAGGCGATTAAGGACGGAATTCCAAAACTCGAGGATTTCCTTGGCGAAATCGAGGAATGCCGGAAGATCAGGCTGAAGGCAGTGAAGCAGGAGCGCGACGTTATGAACCGAGTTATGTCTGCTTCGCCTCAAGCTCATCTGGCTGAGTCCCAGACTCAAGCCAGAAAGCGAAAGAAGAGGCAGAGCGGTTCTTCGCCGGAAAGCCCTGAGCTTGTTGAGGTGGACTCAGTGCCGAGACCGGTTTTTGTCACTGCGGCATCGCAGACATCTCCTGTCCAGGCTACTCAATCCGCCCCGGGCGCTGTCGCGATTCCAGCGGCTACTCCTGCAGAGGTTCCTGCTCCGGCGGCTAATCCTGTCTTGGCAGCAAACTCTGCCTCAACACCTTTGGGGGGCTGGAAGACGCGCCTGTCTAAGAAAGAAAGGAGGAGGCAGAAGCAAGTGGAGGCAGCTTCGAAAAGTGCGTCGAGGGTGGAGCGGACGCAAGTCTCAAACCCGGTGGGGGAGGCCTCTGGCAAGTCTGTCAGAAAGCCTAAACAACCCAGGCCTAAGAAGCCCAGGACGGAGGCAATCTTGATCAAGCCCTTAGGGGGGCGATCTTTTGCTGATGTTCTGGGTCAGATTAGATCGCAGGCCAAACCGGAAGAGACCGACACCGTTATCAAGTCTATTCGGCGAACCCAGAACGGGGATGTCCTCCTCGAACTGGGGAAGTCGAGTGACAAGATCGGTTTTGCCGCTTCCCTCAAGACTGCACTTGGGGACAAAGGCTCCATCAAGGCCCTAGAACCGAAATGTTCGGTCGAGATTCGGGACCTTGATGCCCTCTCCACCGAAGATGAGGTGACCCGTGCGATCCAGGTGGCACTCCCGGAGATACCGGCTGATGGAGTGAGGGTATGGCTGACAAAGCCTAACCGAAGTCAACTCAGGATGGCTGTTGCTGAGATGGGCGAAAAGCACGCCAATAAGCTGCTTAGCCTTCAGCACCTCAGAGTCGGTTGGGTCAGTTGCAGGCTCAAACGGAGGGTGGTAGTTTCGAGATGCTTCCGCTGTCTCGGTTTCGGCCACTCCTCCCGAAACTGTAACGGGCCCGACAGGAGTGCCAACTGCTTCCAGTGTGGAGGCCAGGGCCACAAACGCAAGGAATGTTCCTCGAGCCCATCCTGCTTCCTCTGCAAGGATTCAGGCTCCAGTGCCCTCGGTCACTTACCCGGGTCTGGTCAGTGCGGTGCCTTCAGAGCCGCACTTGAACAGGCAAAAGGCAGCGGCCGGTAATTCGCATCCTCCAGGCCAATCTTCATAGATCCTGGGGAGCTGATAACCTTCTAGATCAGCTCGCCCGAGAACTTGGTGCTGACGCGCTCCTTATCAGCGAACAGTATCGGGACAGAGACCCAAACATTTGGATCTCCGACAGCCTCGGTACTGCTGCATTTTGGGCGCGTAATACACAGGATGTCTTGGTGCGGAGTCACGGGCGCGGCCGAGGATTCGTCTGGGTTCGGTGTAGGGACGTGACTATCTTCAGTTGCTACCTCACACCCAACGAGGCCGTCCAGGACTTTCGCGACAAGATAGATAGCCTAGAGGAGTGCGTTCTCGGCACCACCGGGCATGTCGTCGTTGGTGGCGATTTCAACGCCAGGGCCGTCGAGTGGGGAATGCCCTCTACCAGCTCCCGGGGGAAATACATCCTGGATTTCATCGCCAGGGCCGGTCTTGTCGTCCTCAACCAGGGCGACACACCTACTTTTCGGCGCCCCGGGCAGAGAGGCACGATCCCTGACGTCACCTTTGCGTCTGAGTCGCTCCTTCCGAGGATCTCTGGCTGGAGGGTTGTCGAGGACTACACGGGTAGCGACCACCAATACATCGTGTTTGACCTGCATGATCAGGCAAATCGTCGAGTTTCCGCATCTCGGGAAGGGCCACGCCGGTGGAACACCAACAAACTGGACGTGGTCAAGTTCACCGAAGTCATCTCTCGGGGAGCGCAGGGGAATCCTGGTGAGGCTGGAGCCGAGGCACTAGTAACATCCACGATGGAACTTATCGTCTCGGCCTGCGACCAGTCTATGCCGCGAAGGAAACCCCGACGCGACAAACAACCCGTTTACTGGTGGACTGAAGAGATTGCGGAACTCAGAAGAACATGTTTAAGAACTAGACGAGCCGCCACTAGAGCGAGAATTCCCGCAGACAGAGTTCGTAAGTCGGAGGCCTATAAAGCTGCGAGAAAATCTCTCCGCCAGGCGATCAACAGGAGCAAGGCGAATAGCTGGAGGAGACTTCGTGACGACGTTGATTCCGACCCGTGGGGCCTGGGTTACAAACTTGTAACACAGAAACTCGGCGCCCGCTCTCCACCTTCCATCATGGAGGGCGCCACCATGGGGAGGATCGTCGCTGCGTTGTTTCCTGAACATCCACAGCGACCGCCGGTTGACTTCGGACGGGTAGAGGACGTTCCACTTTTCACTTTCGAGGAGCTGGAAACCTCCGTTCTCTCCCTGAAGAGCAACAAGGCTCCTGGCCCGGATGGGATTCCCAGTGAGGCTTTAAAGAAAGTATTTTTAATCAACGCTGACTTGTTGTTGAGAATGTACAATGCCTGTTTGGTAGAAGGGGTGTTTCCGGCTCCCTGGAAAACAGCCAGGCTTGTACTGATCAGCAAGGGCAAAGGTGATCCCGAGCTGCCGTCGTCCCACAGGCCTCTCTGCATGTTGGACACGGCTGGGAAGCTGTTCGAGAAGCTGATCCGTTCCCGCCTGACTTCTGCCGTGGAAGCTGCCGGGGACTTATGCCCCCGTCAGTACGGCTTCAGAAAGGGACGGTCAACGATCGACGCTGTCACCGAAGTTCAGAGAGCTGTGGAGAGAGCCGAGAGCCACAACCATTTCTCCCGCCGAGTAGTGCTTCTTGTTACGCTTGATGTCAAGAATGCCTTCAACTCGGCGAGGTGGGTCGATATGTTGGATGCGCTTCGCAACACCTTTCGTATTCCTGCATATCTGTTGCGGCTCGTCGAGGATTATCTACGCTCTCGAAGCCTGATTTATGACACGAGGGACGGAACGCGGACGATGGAAGTCACTTCTGGTGCCGCACAAGGTTCAATACTCGGCCCGGATCTCTGGAACGTTGCCTATGACAGCCTCCTGAGGTCCGAGATGCCTGAGGAAACCACTTTGGTTGGGTACGCCGATGACGTCGCAGCTCTCATTGCTGCACGCAACGTTGAGCTGGCCCAACTGAAGTTGAACCGAGTTATGCGGGTGGTCAACAACTGGATGTCCGATCACGGTCTCTCACTTGCTCTCAGTAAGACGGAGATCGTGATTCTTACGAAGAAGAGGATCGACACCGTCGTCCCGTTTCGAGTGGGAAGGGAGGTGGTCACATCAACTCGTGCCGCCAAATACCTCGGGGTTATGGTGGACACCAAGTTAAGCTGGAGGGATCAGATCTTCCGTACAGCGGACAAGGCCGCTAAGGTAGTGACTTACCTTAGTAGGCTGATGGCCAATGTCGGGGGTCCCCGATCCAGCAGAAGACGTCTGTTGATGTCCGCGGTCCAGTCCGTGCTTCTTTACGGGGCAGAGGTGTGGGCAGGCGCTCTAGATAAGGAGTGCTACAGGTTGCGACTCGCCCGGGTTCAGCGTCAAGCTGCGCTCCGGGTGTGTTCCGCCTACCGGACAGTGTCCGAGCCTGCCGTCCTGGTGGTCGCCGGAGTCATCCCTGTCAAGCTCTTGGCAGGGGAGAGGAAAGCGATTTATCAGAGACAAGGCGAGATCGGCAAGGACACGGCAAGAACAGAAGAGCGCTCCCGAACCTACCAGCAGTGGCAACACAGCTGGGAGCACGACACCCGAGGACGATGGACTGCGCGACTTATCAAGCAGGTCCAACCATGGGTGGAACGGCGGCATGGGGAGGTGGACTACTACCTGACCCAATTTTTGACAGGTCACGGCTATTTTCGGTCGTACCTGAACCGTATGGGAAAGACCGGTTCACCGGACTGCATTTATTGCCCGGGTGTTCCCGACGATGCGGAACACACATTCTTCCGCTGTCCCCGTTGGGAAGGGCCCCGCCTGGAGGCCACACAAATCTTTGGTGCATTTTCGGTGGACTCGGTCTGCCAAAAGATTTTGGAGGATGAGGGCAACTGGGATTGTTTGTCACAGTTCGTCCGGGGCATCCTCCTGGAAAAGAAAACCGATCTGGACCGTGAAGTGGCCCAGATCCCTTGATCGAGCGGCTGGATAAGGAGCGAGCCCCACGGGCGTAAGCCAAATTTAGGCCTAGCCTGACGTAATGTGACAAACAATTCCAGGTTAGATTCCTAAAGAGTAGAGGAGGTTTTTTAGTGGGTAAACTCGTTTTTAGGGGAGCCCCACACTACAGGCTGGCCACCTGTGTGCGTAATGCATTTTTCCGCCTCTCCCTCAAAAAAAAAAAAAAAAAAAAAAAAAATTGAACTTTAACGTATTTTTTAATTCAGATGACAAATAACCTTTGTTTATTGCATCATCGTTTTGGTTTGGTTTACCAACGTTGATAATTCTATGATCTTCTGCGTCATATGTGTTATTTTGTAGTCTTAATGTTGGTGATATCCTTTCCTTTAATATTTTTAAATTTATTGCATCGTTTTCATCCGTAGGATCTTTTATGTTTTTTAACCTTTTATTACTCATATCATAATCTCCATCAGGTGTTTGTGGTAAACCAGCACTTCTTTTTAAACTATTCGCATAATATAATCCATCCGAGGAGTAACGTCCGAACTTGTCGACACTCATGGTGCAACTGAATAGTATTCTAGGGAGTACCGCATTTTTATGAGATTACCCCACGGTTTCGGAGTTCATCCACTAAAGCCACCCATTCGTTTTCCAATCCAGTATGACCCGCTTCTTTAGCTTCATGTATTAGTTTCATTCTATCCACCAATTTATTGATATTATTGTAATAAATCACATTTGTGTTATATAGTTTCTTCATTAAACCTGTACCCGTAACGGACTTACTTCTTTTTCTTCGTTCCTGAGCACTTACATCCAAAGTGGATGCCATAAATCTTCGTTTTACAGGTTTTCTTTGTGTTAACGGCATTGTTTGTCTTCTAGTTGGTATTAACTTGGATACAAATTCTTTATATTTTAAAGACTTAGATCTAAAAGGAGGCTGGTCAGGTAAATACTTTCTCCTATATGCATTTGTCTGTTCCAAAATATTTTTATATGCTTCCATGTCTTTTTCTTTCACTAACGATACTGAAGGCTTATTTTCAAATAATAATTCAAATAATCCTTTTGTGCCCTTATACCTTTGATCACCAATGACAATATTATCATGTTCGTCAACGTTTAACGGGCTATTACCTATCATTAAACCATCTTTTGTTAATCTCGCTCCATAACTATGGTAATTCTTATTAGGAATTGTTCCGAGTAACATTTTTACCATGTATTTCCTTCCTAAAGGTCCTTTGTTATGAATGTTTTCACCCAACAAGCTTATGTTTGACGGACCTTCCCTTGCTTCTTCTTCTTTTTCCTCTTCACTAGCAGTTGATACATCTTCATGTCCTCTTTTAGCTTTTACTTCATATAATTCTCTTATACCACTATAGTCTGGTGATTCTAGCTCTCTTTCGGGTTCTCCGCCGGTAAAACCACTATATGTAGAGGATTCCGGGTCTTCGTCACTAAAATCTTCTGATTTTACATTTTCTCTTTCAAACTTTGTAATAGGTGCAATTGCATCTCCTTCCAAAACGGGTTTAGCAAATTTTTTGTTTAATTGTTTCAAGGGTTCAGTAATAGGTTTAAAAGTAGATTCAAGAAATTTCTCCCTTTCGCTAATACCTAATTTTAATGCTCTGTTTTTATCCCGAATAGAATCACTAAGTGATTTTATTTCCTTTATTAACTTTTCTTGGTTAACCATGTTTGTAGCAAGACGTGTTGTACAACAATGAATGTTTTACATCATGATCAGTGTATTAGTATAAATTTATCAAATCCTATCCTGTATCGACCATTGTTTAGCGGTTGTTCCTTTATAATTGTTAAAAACCCATACTTTTCAGCCCAAGCCTTTCCACACAACTCTTTAAATCGTTCAAATGACATATCTGCACTTACATGGTCATAATATATGTGTTTTAGGTTGGTTTCATCCTGTTTAAATACAATTAACATGTTTGCATTGTCTCTAATGAGCTGTTTTGGTATTTTGCTGTAAGTTTGACCAATATAAATGCTATCTATGTTGTTATGTCGACCCATGGCGAAGTAATTTCTTATTGTATTTTGATTTTCACAAGATACATCGTCAAATATGAATACTGAGAATGGTTTAGCCTTTTGCGGTTGCATGACACTCTCGCTCGCGTTAAATTTAAAATATTTAACTTCAGGCACATTATTGAGTATTTGTTCCAATAACTGATATTTTGGTTGTTGTAGTGACTTTGAAAATACATATAAATTATTAAAACGTAATCCTTTAGGGTTTGTAATCAAATTGAATACTACATTTGTTTTTCCACAATTGGAAGGACCGTTAACCAGACAACGCACCGTGTTTGGTAACAAAACACCGTGTTTCCCAGTATTGAATTGAGAACCATCCACTGTGAGTTCATCTATATTATTAATAGTAAAATTGTCTTTTTGCGGTATTATCTCCATCCTTTGTAATGGTTCAACCCAAAATGATTCTCTATCGTTATATTAGATCCTTTTTAGGTATCCAAGAATCTTCCGTCTTATTAAATCCTAACCATCGTACTTTAACCATATCTTTTTTCCGTTGCAACACCTTTTCAACTAGATATACATCACCTACTGTTGAATTTAACATTTCATGTCCATAAAACCCTCCTTCCAGCAATTGTCCTTTATTATCTTTTAAAATGTAAGTTTCTGGTATTGTAGGTTGCACCTTAAATACAGTAAATACCTCATTTGTCCAGTTTGGAAGATATCTTTTACTGAATACACCTTTGTATTTGCTTATTCGCACTTTATCACCAACATTAAACCTTTTAGGTTTTAGTTTTTCAACTTTTGGTTTAGTATTCATTTTTATACGTTTTAATATAAGTTTTTCATTTTTATTAGTCACCTGGCTTGGTTTCATACCGATAGTTCTATGAAACTTGTTATTGTAATCGCTTATAAGTTTTGGTAACATATCAATCCATACGTGCGATCCTCTGTTGGAAAACATCTTATACATCGCACCTTTTAAAGTTCTGTTAAATCTTTCAATTATTGATGCTTTTACCTCTGAATTGGTTGAGTAATGGTTAATGTTGTGTTTTTTCATTAAATTTGCAAATTCCTTATTAAAATATTCTTTTCCATCATCAGTTTGTAAATGTTTTATAGTATGTTTGTCTCTTTGTATAGCTGTTTCCATTGCTTTTGTAACACTTTTGCCACTTTTATCTTTTAGTGGTAAAGCATCTGCCATTTTTGAAAAACAATTAATAATAGTCAATATGTATTTAAATCCTCTATTTTGTTTACTATAAGGAATCATTTCGATTAAAATCCGCTTGATATAAATCATTTATTCCTTTTATCACTGTATTTCTTCGTGGAAACTTTCTTCTTGCAGGTTTATGAAGTTCGTTGACAATTTCTTGCTTCAAGTCCTTCATATTTCAGGTTTGAATGTTTCATGTATCACATGTATAATCACAATGAATGTTGTCTTAAATATTCACATCATTTATATAGGTCAAGGTCATCCAAACTTGTGTAAAAAAATGGGGAACACGGCGTTTGACTTGCCGTGTTCCCCATTTTTTTACGGAAGGAGAAAGGAATAAGGTCGAAGTTGTAGAAGGACGAAGAATAGGTTACTAGTCGATAGGGTTTAGAGAGTAGTGGCCAAAAGGAAGAGTGTGAATTTTATCCGGCATAATATGCCTTTTATCATCTCGAGCTGATAGTGCCCTTTTAACTTCAGTGACACTGTAGACCTCATGTTTAAAGCTTCTGATAGTGTTGAACGTTGCAGACATTGTAGAATCTTCAAACAAGCAGGTCTTGTAATGGTCAAATGTCACATGTTTCTTCAAGTACGATGTTTTGACTCCTTTAGCTTTCTTCACTGTCGGTATGTCATTTTCCTTATACATCTTGAAGGAATATAGTTTGGAAATAAGCGCAACTATTTCCTCCAAAGGCATTCCATTTGCTTCATCTTTAAATTTTCCAATTACTTTTTTATTCTTTTCATTATAATTTGGATGGTTCTTTGGATAGTCAGAGAAGTCAAAGTCGTCTTTGTATGGAAAACTCCTTAGATCTTCATACATGTCCAAAGTCTTTATCCAGTAGATGAATGCGTCGGTATCCATGTATGCAACTCCAATGTTGTCTCTTCCGTAGTGTTTAACCATTTTGTTGTAATGGAAATCATACATCAGAGTTTTACTTATATCCAAAATCGACATTCCAATGTATAACGGACGATCCATCACTATTGTTGTTTTCTTCATACTGACGGCGACTAGATCTTCGTTTATAATCATGGATGTTCCAAAATTTGGTTTTTGCACTAATTTTTCCAATTTCCTAGGATCACTTACTAATTTTACAATCTTGTGTTTTCTTTTGTTTTCTAAGGTCTTCCCGAAGATGGCGTTGTTCATTAATTTGTAGAAGTCCTTTTCAAATGCTGATGTTGCCGCTGCTCTTCTTGTAGTGTTGGAATCAATATATGGTTTCAACCAACAAGACTGGGTGAATTCAATTGCTCTATGAATTCTCACTACACGTAGACCCAATTCAAGAGCTTGTTGAACTACCCAGTAGTGAGCCACATACCGATCTTTATTCTCCAACGTCATCATCAATTTCGGCCATCTTCCTGTCGGTGAAACTTCAGTCTTGGCTAGGAGAGGCAAGTCGTAGTGATGGTCATGAAGGTGCTCCGGATATTCGAAATCACAGTCCAAAATATAGCCTTTTGGACCATTCTTTGGAATCTGTGAGATGTCACCGATGGTGGCCGGGTCGATCCATTTGAAGTCAGCGTATGGAAGCGGATTTGACATTGCCCAACCATAAAGGTTGTTTGCGTCAAAGTAGCCTAGGTAGACCGATGTTTGTCTCTCGTCGAAGCCTGGGATGTACTTGTTGTTAGCTTTGACATGACGTGTTACAGCTTGTGTCAAACCACCCCGTACACCAGATTCTATCATGAGCACCATATCAATATCTGTTAGAAGTTCCAATCGACAGTTGGTTGACTTTAGCATAGCTTGCCATGCTAATCCTGGAGATGTGTACGAGTGTAGAGGGTCCAGTCCATAGGCGGAGAAGCAGGTGTTTCGAAATTCTTCCATCACATCGCACAGCAGAGTTACGTCCAATTTTATGTAAAAGTCGGAATATTCCCCTAAGGTTTGAATGTTTAGTTGGTTCCAAACATTACAAGCATGATTGTAGTCTTCAACGGAGATTTCACTTTCATTTAATTTGCTGTTGAAGGCTTCAATCGGTGGCAGACTGGTTTCTTCAAATTTTTCTGCAGAAGTTATGTAATCATAGGGGAACACTCCTTTACGCATTACTAAGTCCAATTTATCTTCAGGTACAATTTTGCTAGTTTCTTTTAGATCTTCTCTTCTTAGGTTCTCAGACAATTTGCTCAAACTAGATGACATAAATCTATAAGAGTCTACGAAGCGAAGTTTAATTTTACCTACTGTTTTTGAGAAACTGATGTACTTCTCCAATGTTTCAGCTAATACTTCGATTTTTCCATCATCTCGTCCTAACTCTGGGATAATGAAGTGGGAGTCATAGCCGCTAAGATTGTGTAACACGACAGGGATAAAGTTTGGTAGTTTGTAATTTATATTGCATGAATTACAAGCAGCTCCTCTGTATAACCCTGTCAGGTGATCGTGATCTCTTACTTTATGATTTTCTTCACTGAAGCTCTTCTTGCATAAATAACATCTTGTTGCCGAATTGTATTCTTCTTGTTGATTCTGGTTCAAAGGTTCCATAGGTAAAACATTATCGAATAAGCGTTGCACCTTTTCAGCAATGTCATACAACTGGTCTACAAATTGCTTAGCAGCTTTTTCCCCACGGTAGAGTATTGGAGTGGATGTTAAGCCATAGTCTTGCAATTGTTCTTCAGGTAAAGTAGATTTCACCAATAAGCAAAAACTGTTAGGTTGATGCAATTGATATTTGGTTCTTCTAGTTACCTCACCATCCGGAAGCTCCTGTGGTACTAACGTGGATTCAAAATCTGCGTAGACGGCTACTGGAATCCGATATTGGTGAACTGTTTTGTTGAATTGGATAAACGCTCGAGATGGCGGTGGCAGACTAATCTTCACTTCATAGTTCTCATTACAAAGTCTTTGGTGTTCCATCAACCATTCTGAACCTCCATGTCTCAAGTCTTTATTTGTGAAACAAAAGCATCTCTTACACACTGTTACTCTAATTTTCTTTTTAGTCACTTGTCGTCCAACCAAAGTTTCAAAGTTCTTGATGTAAACATAATGTGATATTTCACCTTTGGTCAATAGCAGCAAATCTGTATGATTTTGACGTTCAGTCTTTGTAACTCGTAATGGGTATACGTTATTTGATTCGTCTAAACCAAACACATTAACTGACACTCCTGGGTTTTTTCTTTCAAATTTAGCAACATCATTAGGACTAACAGGATACGACATACCTTGGAAGTTATAGCGGTGTTGAACAG
>CM061533.1:159831765-159898797 GCA_030545055.2 Neoaliturus tenellus
TTTATTTTTAAATATCTTATAGAATAATCTTTTATAGAATATTCCGTCAATCTAAGTCCAAAACAATCTAAGTTGAAAACTTATCAGAAACAAGAAATATGGATTAAACTTAGTTTTTCATAATTTTACGGTCTGAAAAAATAATACAGCTTACTATATGTTCCAATAGATTGCTTAATCATAGAAAAAGAAACATAACGGAACATGTTTATTGTTATGTGATTTGCAACATTCAATGCAGAGGTCAATCAGAGGTTATTGAACCCTAGGGAGTTGGAGAACAATTGGATCCCCACACAACATGATCTCACTGTCATTAATCACAAGCTAAGTACAAGTAGTAGAGTGCCTAACCCAAGTTGATTGGTTTATCGGGTTGTGTATATTATACCAGGTATATGATACTGTCCCTTTTAAAATTCACAAATTTAATCTTTCACAAAAAAAAAAATATTGTGCCATTATAGTAAAAAGGGTTGAGCTCAATCGATTAACGCATGTGTTAATAAATAGAGTGTACCAGAAGTAACCTTTCCAGAGCGGACGGCACTAATTTTAAATATACAAAACCCCACTTTTATAACACTTTTGGAAGCTGCACATAATTTTAAGACAAATTTACAATCTGATTTGTACCACTAAATCTAACGGTTTGGGGGGAAATTGCAGTGGAAAAGTTACGATTTTTCATAACTACGAGGTGGCCCGTGCGCAAATTGCGCATTTTATGATTCTGTATGAGTGAAACCAATGAATACAGAGTCTTATAAGAAGAACAGGCCCCATGTTAAATATTCTGCCGTTTTTTTTTTAATTGGGCATCTCAACACCTGGCTGCGCTGAGCGTTGGCTGTTCCGACTGCTCTACGCGCCCCCACGCTTTTCATTGTTGTAATTAATTGGGCATCTCACCACCAGGTTGCGTCGAGAGTTCGCTGTTCCAACGTACGGATACACACAGCTGGCTGTTCCAGTTACACTACATCCCCCTCCAGCCACCGCCGCTAAAGCACCAATTCTAAATTGCAGCGTTTCATTGCAAAAAAATAATCGTTCTTATTGAAAATTGTATAATCTTTCATAGTAAAAATTAGGCTACCGCTAGGCCTAAATAAAAATAACTACGGTGTTAATTTAATGTTAGATTAAAATCGTTATGATAAATATGTAAAAACATTGCGAAGCAATTTCTTTCAAATTAATCACATGAAAAGTTGGTCTGCTAGAAAGTTTTTTTTTTTTTTTTAATTATTGCTTTGGTAAATTTTGTATTTGAGAAAGGAGTTGAGAAATACTTACATTTGCACAGTTAATTTAAATTTGGCCTAATATTTAAAACCCGTAGGACTCTTTCTATGCTTATTCAAAGGTAAAAGTTTAATTGTTGATTGGCAGGTAGCCGTGGGCCATGCCGACGGCCGTGATTAGTAATTAGCTTGTAGTTTTGTAATTACAGAAGTAGATGGTTAGTACAGTACTACTCGTGTACGTTATCAACGAGGTAAACCTAAACTAACAAGACCCATAACTTCTTATTACAAAATATTAGTTGCATTGAAGACTTATTTAATTTTTTTTTACTAATATTAAGTTTACTTAAATATAACTTTTTCTCGTTAATGTTTCCAAAAAAGGTATTTTAATGTAATGTAATGACTCATTCTATAAATTGTTTGGATTTTAAATTAATTTAATGTAATGAAGTAACATGGCCAAAATATTTAACAAGCCCTATTATATCATTCATAAAAAAGGGATTTTGGCTGTGGACGAAAGCTCGATCACGTTAAAAATTTTGTTTTGATTAAAGGTAGATATTCTTTCCAGGTCGGTCGATAATCCATAAACATTACACTCTCGTATCTTACATATAAGGAAGTTTTGTCTTGTCTAGGAGCTACTACCGTTTAATTTATTAACTAATATTCCAATGAGCGTTACATACTTGTAAAATTTTATACATTAGACGATGTGCAAAATCAATTTTTACCATCATACAATTCTGCCAATTCTGCCTTTCCAAGAAACATGATTTAATTTTTCCCTACAGAAAAGGCTGATAACATGGTTAGGATAGCGAAAAATCTGACTAAAATTACATTTTAAACCATTAAAAATTATTGTTGCATGACCTTTTGATTCAAATTCTAGAGTACATTCTGGTTCTAACGTTCACGTTGGCCACACTTTTACGACATTGTATAACGTTAACGGCGAAAACTTAGAGGGTTACTTTTAATTAATTATATAATTTACATTTACCTTTATGAATTCATTCTTAATTTATTTTTATTATAAATCAACTATTTTTATTTTTTTGAAATAGCAATTTCATAGCACTGTAACAAATGAATGTACAGAATAACAAATGTTTTCATAATTTTTGTTCAATTTGATTTAATATTTATGCGGCCATGAAACTTATTGAAGACAAAGTAAATTACAAACTGGATTATACTAATAATATAATAATGAAAGAGCTCGATATTAATTTTTGTCAATGACCCCAAAGAAGTCTGTGGCTCAAAATAAGTAGACTCCTCGCTCTGCGATCTAGCGCCTTTAATGTAGTTTAGAATAAATGAAAGTTTCGCAAGATGTTGTGTTTATTGCTGTTGACTAGCCTACATATTTTATGAGTACAGTATAGGTTAAAAAAATTAATTTTCAACATTAAAATCTTTAGCATTACATTATTTATTTAATCATGATTTAAAATAACATATCTTGTTTAGAAAAACAAGCATCATAGAATACTTTAGCATTGCTGGACGAAATAATGGATATGTTTAATTATATAGAGTGTAAAAAATTATAAGATTTCACAACTATGTGCTTAACAAATATTAAGTAAAAAATAGATAGTCAATACACCTTGTAATTCTTATGAAATCATAGACCGAACGATGAAGTAAGAGAGCGCGAGCGGCGCGAGACTCAAAGTGAATTTCTTCAAGGCACTATTAATTCAATTGCCAACGATCAAAACATTTAATCGTAAATTACTCAATTACATGATGAAATTCATCTCAATGTCAACATTTTTCCCGCTGAAAGTTTGTTTCTAACCCAAAAATAAAAAAAATCCTCGCTTAGTAACTTTTTAATGTCAGACTAAATAAAAAATTAAAAGTTTCCAACTTGTAAATTACATATATTTCACAAATTAAAAAATATTCATATTGTTAGATTCTGCATTTCATACAGAAACCGAATATATACGTTTTATAGCATATCAACCAGTTTGGTTAGGTCCAGGGGCGTGTAAACGGCGGCGCGCTATCCTTAAATTAACGCTGATTTCGCCGTAGATGCTAGGTTGAAGAGGGGGGATTTCACGTAAAGGAACGGCACAGGAGTACAGCGCGCGCAGCCAGGTGGTGAGATGCCCAATTAAAAAAAGTGGCAGAAATAAAGCCATAAGGCCTGTTCTTCTTATAAGACTCTGTATTCATTGGTGAAACTCACCTACAGTACCTGAATGTTGATTATGAAACGACAGAGATCTGGCTTTTAAAATTCATCTGAAAGTAATCAGCTGTTAAATTACAATTCACATTAAAGAACTTGCAATAAAAGTTAGTCAACATTTTAAAGCGCCCTCTAGAAATAAATCAAAGCCGAGGGGGGCGAAGCCCAAAACAATATGACCTTTTTAATTACGGTTCTTCACTGCGGTATATCCTAAGCTTTAAAATGACACCTCAATCTTAAAAATCGGTTCAGTAGGTCGAGAGAAAATGGGACGTAACAGACGAAACCCTTATAGAAATAACAATATATATATATATATATATATATATATATATATATATATATATATATATACCAATGGGTGAATCGGTGAATTATCAAATACAAACAAAGCCCAGGATAGAAATATCTTATATTCTCATTTTAAATACTTTTCTATCATACATTTTTTTTGTCGAAGCCAAAAGTAATTCTTTTCATACTTTTCACAATATGGTGGAGGTTATTGAAAGTGCATGCCCATAGAAAAGTAAAATTAATTACGTGATAATCGGACAATCGGTTTTTTATGGTGGATCATTAACTGAAATGAGTTCAAGACATTTTCATGCTTATGGACATTTTTGTTTAACGAAAAAGTTTCAGAGGTATGGATTTGAAATTTTTTTGTATGTTAGGCATATTCTTATGAAAATAAATAAACTTCCATTGCCATTATCTTCTAAACTGTTAGGCTTAGGGGTAAAATTTAAGTTGTAAAGTTTTATTTAAATTATGTGTAGAATTAAACAATTCCATAAAAGTGGGGGGTTTTATTAAAAATTAATGACTTCCGGTGCAGATAATTAACCTCTGTTACACCCCCCAGTCAGCACAAAATGTAAAAATCCCTTTTTTTCACATGAAAAATGTAAAAATTATGTAAAAGTGAAAAGAAGAATATTTCTCACGTATAAATTACGTTGGAAATTTGAGTGTAAAAGAACTTATGGAAAGAAAAAAAACTTTTTCTCACGTGAAAATTATGTGAACAACTTAAAATTAGAAAAAAAGATGATTCAAAGAAATTTTACGTGAAAATTGTGTAAAAAATGTCAATGAGGAAATGATGGAAACGAGAGGTTATTTTTTCATTTGAAAATTGTGTGAAAAATGTATTCATAAAAAAAGTGTAATTTAAAAATAGTTTTTTTCATTTTATTTTTACATTTTTGTTATTTATCATTTAATTTGGCTGCCAAAGTTTTAGATTTATACGATCCATTATACTTTAATGTACGCATTTTTCTAATTAAATAAAAAATTCAATTAAGTTAAAATTTGGAAAAAATAAATGTAGTAACGTAGGTACGATAAAGTAAATAAGTAGTATTTCATTTATTGTTAAATCAAATATATTCTTAGAACAAAATTTTTAAATAAAAGTCAATAGCCTAATCATTGTAACAACATAATAGGCCTACCGATGAGAGAGTTTTCTTCTAATTTTTATAAATAACCGTTAGAAGGTTTTATCAAAATTATTTTCTCTTGAACTAGTATCCTACTTGCCATTGTTCTAATCTTATTCGAGGTCCACATTCTTGGAACTGTTAAACTTATTTCTTTGTAGTTTTATTTCTGTTTTATGTTGGTAATTAAGTTTGAAATTATTGGAAAGATATAGTCTTCATATTATAGATTTTTAAATGTGTTAAAATTTAAAGTTTGTTGGTCTTTGTTCCAGGTTTAAAAATACCCTTGAAAACAAGGGGATTCTTCTTACAACCTTAAAAAGTTTGAGCTCGAAATCAGAGGAATGTTAATAACTAAGTAACCACAAATTATAGATATATCCTTTTAACTTTATCACTTTCAAGAATGTCGGTGTGGGGGAGGGGGTTGACGTTTGACCCAGCCTGTAAAAAAATTAATCTTGTGACAAACTTATTAACATGCTTCCTTAAATGACAGTTTCAATAACTTATAATTTCGGTTAGTTACTACTAATCAGCTGCTTGGTTTTTTTTAGCCAAACCTAGGCCTTGTCAAAAAGTAAAACTTTTAAAGTAGGTAACTTATTAGAAAGCAACTGTCATACAGAATATTACGAAATTAATACACAAAATATTGTGCTGTAAAATTAATAGCTGGTACGCAACAATGAAAAACTACAACAAAAAACCTAAGACTTCAACAAGGATAACCCCTCCCACCACTACTTCCTCCTCTCTTCAACAAAGGATACTAATCAATCCTTAGCTTAAGATTAACAATAGCGATTGGTTGCATTGCTCAATCTTATAAGGGAGCCAATTTTATATCACTATAATCTTTTATTTTATGAGCTGCATTTTAATATTTTTTATCCAATCGTCAGTAGTGGTTATCCTACTAATCCTTGTAAGTAGAGGTGGTCGGCATTATTTTCCTGTCTCTCTTTTTGTTCCACCAATCCCAACCTACCCCACCCTTTTGCGTATAAGCTCACGTTCAAATGGCTTCAAGGCGCCAGTAGGTTTTTAAGAGACACTTTATTGTTTCTTTTATGTAGTATTTAGCCTCTCAAAGCCTTTCTTTTATGTTTCACTCTCCATTGAATTTGTCGTAATTTTCTTTCAAACTACCTTAACATGTTCTCAGCATTTTATTCTCTTTACGTTTCCACTTGTTTGTTGAAGTGAAAGTCTCAGGTAAACAAAGTTATTACTTTTTCAATACATACAGTACTAAGTGATTGAAACCAAACGGGTAATGCAATACAATGTACTTTCGTCTACACTTAACAAATAATTTTAAGATTAGCAGTTGTTAGTTATACGAAGGTATGGAAACAAACGGTCATTCTATAATCGTAAAAAGTAAAAATTTTTTATTTTCGTGGTTAATTCGATCCTATTTCACACTTTTAAAGATCTCTATTACTTAATATTAAAAACAGCGTTTTTCAAAAGTGTTATAATATATTCCGATTAAATAGTTATAATTTAACATAACAAAATAGTGGTTAGAAAAAAATAACGAAATTGTATCAGGGGTATAAATATTTAAGGGCTATAGAGTAAAATTAAATCACGAACATGATGTATATCAATAGTTAATAACGGATTATAGACGTTGTCGATGTTGGTAGCGAAAGCGTGATTGAAATGAACCATTTACCTGAATTAACCACTTTAATCGAAGTTTGATTATTAGATATTGATGAGATTGTTGATTAATATAGATTGTTCTGCCAACATGCTTTACCACTTATTAAACTTGAGCTATTTGTCTGAATATTAAATACTTACCATCGAAAAATGAAAGTATAGCAAATTAAATTTTGTTGATCTCCAATGACTCTTATTCTTAATTAGTGTCGTTCCTGAAATGTCACATTTAATTTTTATTTGACTTGGTAGAGTAAGTACCTCAGAGCTTGGCGTTTTAGTGTAGTAAAATTAAGCCAAAATATGGCTGGAAAATGAAATAATTTTTGGACAGCGAATTTTTGCTGAAATGTGTTCTATGCCATCCCCTGACCTCCCTCAGAAAAGTCCCCTGAAAATCCCCAGTGGGCAACATGCCTAAAATTAATGGGATGGCCCACGTGGAGTCAGAAATAAATCTTTCTTCAACCAATGGGTTTATGTACATCAAATTAAAGCTCTTAAGTAGTAGAATTTAATGCCGCAAACCCCATCTCAAAAGGTTGCCTGAGTCGAAAACGGCAGCCTGTCAAACTTTGAATAAAAATCAAATTTTAACCTAAATGCTTAAAATGTAATAATTTTCTAAATACTTGACCTTTCGAGGTGCGGTTTGCGGCAAACGTTTGATTTTACAATTACCTTTGAAAATGCGGATAGCTAGTCATATGCTTATCATACTACCTTTGAACCACCCTCCACATGGACGTCCCAAAGAGGAAGTTTAAAAAAAATTCTTAGTCCATAGCAATGCTATACATAATTTTAAAGGTCATAGTAAAGAGAGTACATAGCCGAAAACCAGACCTCAACAGGTCAAATATGACGGAAGTTATTGTATTTCAAAGTTTTGATAATATTATTTTATTCTAAACTTTAAACGCCTGCCATTTCACTCCCGACAGTTATATTGAGGTCCGGTTTACGGCATTGTATTCTACATTTTAAGACCTTTAATTTCATATATATAAACCTTCTGGAATGTATTTAAATTTACTATGCTTAGTATAAAATTTTAATGTAACTCCTTAGGGACCAACCCCTCATTTTTAAGCGTGATCCCCATATGGGATTACTGGGGACTTTTCGGAGGAAGGTCAAGGGACACCATAGAACACATTTCAAAAGAAATTGGCTTTCCAAAAATTATTTCATTTTCCCCGACTAATTTTACTACACTATTTGCTCATTAAGTTTAACAATTCTTCGTTGTAATCAATAACAAACGGTGCACTAAAATAACAAGTGCAGAAAATGATTGTTTCCACAGTGTTCAAGACGAGCTGTTCGCTGTGTTCATTCGCCTTTCAGAATGTTTAAATGTACTTTATATGTTTTAAATTTACATGTGCTGCAATCCAATATAAATGTTTTAACTATGTGTTGAATATGTCAAAACATTGATTCACCTTCTATGGTTAACAGCGAATTTCATTATTGCTACCAATTATTTTGTTTTAAAATTCAAATAGGATTAAAAAAAAAATGCTTACTTGGATTTATCTAAACATTCATAATAACCAGTATAAAGTACGATTTAAAAATTGATAAATGTTTTTATTATAAGATCATTTAGCAATTTAGTAGTAATTTAGGGCACGCTACAATGAAAAATACATGCTTTGCAGAAAGTGGTTCGTACATTGATAATTGAGTCATCTATTGTTTAGTAAATTATTATTTTCATCCCAGAAATAAGTTCTTTGCAAAGTTTGAAGATTTACGTGTATAAAGGTTTGAAGGTATGCATTACTCGTATTAGAGTATAATATTATAATACAGTGTAAACCAAAAGTAAATGCACTCCCTTCACTTCTGGACTTGTTATAAGACAAAAATAAAATTTAGCTTAAAATTTTAGTTTATTAGTTAATAAATAGTTAGTTATTTTAGTTTTAAAACAAGAATAGTCTATTTGTTTGGAAGAGGTCTTAATTACTAGAGCACCATCCTTTTGAATGTCGTTCCTTATGATTAAATAATCAAGAGAAACTTTGGTGCATGACTAACTTGTAGAAATAAGACGCTACCTAAAAATTTTATCATTTAGGTGGACTTTTGAACGTGGTTCATATACGTGCCCTAGTTTATAATTCGTTGGCATGTAATTTGTTTTTAGGGTAGTGTACTTGTGTTTTAAATTAAAAATATTTTAAATGACAAATGGATGGAAATTTGTAATTTTCAAAGATTTTTGAATTAATTTAGTATTGTTAAAAACTATAGTTAAAATTTAAAATTTGTTTCTGTCTTATGACATTTACCTGACTTCAAAACATGTTAAAGAGATAAGAAAACAGGTAATTTGTTATACTGAAACAATATGTTATTTGAAAACATATATTACTTTAAAAATAACAACAAACTCGTCATTGTTATTTTCTATATAAATGAATACAAATATACATTGCCTTTTGGTCATATACGCATACACACTTTTGTTGTACGATTTTGAGATATGATTTAAAACTAAACTGTTATAATAAAGCCATGTTCTCCGTCATTTATAAATTTCACTAAGGTTTTTAATAATATTCATAACAGTTCTGAAAGTTCTGAAAAAAAATAAATATACGATTACATATTTTACGATAAACATGCTATAAATAGCTTCTTGATCAGAGGAATACGTGATATAGGCTCTCTTATCTTTGGTACTAGTAAGTAGGATGAAATAAAAATAAAATTATACTGACGACAATTAAATTATATATATATATATTTAGCAGTGAAATGATCACCCTACAGGTGCACGTGCAGTTAACTAGTAAAAATGAAAAAAAAAATCAAATAAAAACCAAATAAACACTACTTGGAACCATTCCGAAGCATGGTAGAGAATTGTTTTATATAGCATATGATAAGTACTGCTCCATAACTTATCTAGGAAATCGCGTCAACCACATTGCAACCAACATTGCAACAGTTGTTATGAAGCCACTCAACTTTGAATGGCCTCATTGTCATTGTGCAGGTGTGACTCGTAAACGCATTGTTTTGTGAGCTTAGCTGGCCTGTTGTATAAACGCACTGTGTGCTTTTAATCTAAATGTTAATATTTGCATCATAAAATAGTTTACCATTTAAAGTTTTCTAAATTAATTGTGAGCAATAAAGAAATATCTTTACCTGCAATAATTAATTATTAAATAATAGATTAAAAACAATAGCAGGGACTGTGGCCACATAGTGCTGGTCTTTCATTAAAGAGTAAACATAAAACATATCTTCTCCATTAATTGGGGCATGTTCTACAATTTACTCTACAATTCACACAGTTTCTAAATTTAATAAATGCACTCAATATCATCCTTTTGTTGCAGATACTACCGGGTGTCCACAAAGTCTTGCCCTGTTTTCATAGCTCTCTCTACTGTACGGACACCATATCCACACACGCATCTTACAGTTGTTATTGTTTTCAAGGGAATTCCATCTAGTTTTTATTATAATTATTTGTCAACACCTCAACTCAGCAGATTTACAACATAGCAGTATACTTATAATGCATTACAAAAACAAATCCTGATGGCCCGGCTAAATTGCCATCTAGTTCACCACGCTTGGCATCTCTAGATTTCTTTATTTTTTCTGATATGTCCAAGATTTGGTGTATTCTTCTCCAGTTCCCAATTTATAAACTCTGACAGACAAAAGAATAAATGCAATGACGTCGATTACTAAGGAAATGGTACCGGTAACTGAAACAGAAAAATGATAAAAAGCTAACACCTTGAATATATTTACAGGTAAACAATAACATACATAAGGCGCACACACTGGAGTGTAAAAAAACTTGAGAAGTCACTTGTAAAACTGTAAATAAAACTCTATCTTACCACCATTTGTTCTCATAGTATTTGGTTTCTCTATCAGGGCAAGCCTTTATGGGTAACTGGTATATTTTAGGAACTATCACGGTTTTTTTCAAGTAAACTGATGCAAATTTGCATTCTTTAGTTAGTAAAAACCTCCGTTTATCCATTGATTGTAGTACAGTAGATCTTTACGATATAACAAATTTGCATAGCGTAGGCATAGTAATGTAAGTATAGGCCTAATCAAATTTTTCACTTTTTGGATATTTGGTAAAATTACAAGAAATTATTAATCTTTTAAAATTTTTCCAAATTTAATAGTGATCAACATTTTTAAAGAGTGAAAGTTAGAATAGTAAAAATTCAGAAACATTTGTATCATTAGAGAGTTTTTGCACATACGGTAAATGAATACGGTAAACGCTAAACGCTATTTAAATAACGGTGGATTTAGGTACTTATGCTGCTTGAAAGTACAAAAGCTCGTTGAAAAGTGATCAATAGTAAACCATTAAACAGTATTCATACGGTTGAACTATCCTGTGTAACATATGCGAAAATTTGCCAATTTAAAAATAACGTTTAGCGTTATCCGTAAGATTTACCATAAGTTGCAAAAACTCACTATTATATAGTAACATATTTTTTCATCAACAAAAATAATTTTTGAATCCTACTTCATTGAAAAGGTTTATTTAGTATCTTTTACTATGGAACCGTTAGAAAGCACGACTAATGAAAATGTTTTAATAAAACTTCTTGAGAGATACATCGCAGATGAAAGTTTACAACTTTTAAAAATCTGAGTAAAATGTGCAGAATATTTTAAGAGTAAACCAAAGTGTTGAACAAAGCACTCTCTTAAATTGCCAAAGTGTCTCTAAAATACCCCACAATAAGCGGTTAGGCTCAGAAACTTATTACCTTTCGTGGAATCAGGCCAAAGTATCTGTTGTGCCTCTGTTGTGTCACATAAAATTATTAAATCAGAAGAAGTAAAGAATATTTAAGGGCTATTTACAATAATATTGAAATTAATTTAACCTCTACTTATAAATATTCTTCTGTTGCTACTATACTGATATCATATACAGCTTTCTTTTCTAAGGTAAAATTCCAATAAAAAATTTTAACAAGTTAAAATAGGGGAATACATTTAATACATCCCATAAGATCTACAAATGAGAAATTTGTTGGATTGATTGCATGACGTATGGAAGTATGTTCTCTTGGTATTGTACTCATATTATTTATGTAGGAAATAGTATTGTTAGCATCATAGAACAATTAATTCCTAATAAATAGTGTCATTCTGTAATACTACTGTGGTAAATGAATTTTTCTCTACTTTTAAACACCATTTTGCAACATATTCGCACAACTTTATTGCAATCTTAAAAAATAACGCATGAGAATCTTGATTTTCATCAGTTGAAATGAGCGACGGGATGAATGTCTACTCACACTGGAATGTGTAACAGAGATCTGCTGGTGAAAGTCAACGTAATAATGTTTTAGAGAATATTCATAATAATATTAGTTAATTAATCAAAACTAGATATTTTTATGTTCTCTTCACTATTCATTGCATAGGGGGCAGTATAATACCAGTGGAGGATGGAATGGTTATAAGAATTAAACATATGGGTTACATAATAAAATAAGGTCGGTTATTAAACATTTGATTCAGTTTATAATTTCCGTCTTTAAAACTTGTACAGACCACCACATTTATTCTGTATCGTGTATTAAGGCTAGTTAAATCAGCACTAAATTGTAACAAACCGTCAAACGATTTGCATGTCTTACTTAAAAGAAGGTAAGGGAATATCGAAATACAGTACTGTACACGATACTCTGTGTACAGTTAAAATTTGTTCTAAATATGTTCTGCTCTAGGCCTACTCCAGAAATCTGGCCTACTAGGCATTTAGTGTCTAATGTTGGGTCACTTAAATGACTAACAAATGAATATTGGGAATCCCAGTCCTGTTACATCCCACCGTCCTGTTACCGTATCCCATTTTTAGCACCTGGTATGGGTGAGGAAATGCGTATGAATAGTAAAAGATCTTGATTTTACACGGATTAAATAAATAAATGTAAAATAATAAAACAAAAACATTTGTGACGTGATGCAAATTAATTGAATTAATTATTGTTTTTAGTCTGGATAAAGTAACTCAACTTTTTGAAATTTGTCACTGAATAAATGTCATCACACTCACAGTTGGAGATTTGCTTCGCAAATAGGACCGCCTCATCTTAATACAAATAATCCCTGAGCAAGGTCTGCCCCTCCCACACAAACGCTGACTTTTCAATATTAGGTTGTTAGGGAACGAAATCTCTTTACCGAAATTGATATACATTTAGGCTAAGATCACCATTTACATCATTTTGAAAATTTAATAACAAGGTAAATTGGAAACATTCATGTTTCCATCATATTATACAGGAATAGACTAGATATTTAATCAGATAAAAAAGTAGACTAAAACGTTTTATGTACTTTTATAGAAATAACAAGTCAATGAGAAGTGTACCATGGTCTATGTTTTATAGTTAGCCTATCATTAGCTAAAATAACATTTTACAGGTAATTGATGTTTAACTTGGTTATTTATTTATTTATTTTTTTAATATTAGGCACTTATAAAGAGACACATTTTTTATAAACTGTTAACTGTTAAATTGTTAACTGTATAAAATTCACTTTCCAATTTTGTTTTCAGCTCATAAATTCGTACACTTAATTTTATTAGAAGAATATAAAATTAGAATAATGATTTCAAACACTATTTCGTGTGTCAATTTGCTCTCAATTCGTGTCTCAAGTCGTTGTTATTGAGTACAAAAATTTTATTATGTGGATGTAATCTGGGGAGCTGAGTGGATATAATGCTCGTCTTTGAATTCAAAGGTTGGCTGTTCGATCTTGAGAAAAGTTAGCATGCTTTACAAAGGTTCCATTCCGGACCCAGTTGGCATTTTGTTATTGGGCTATTAATTAATGATGCTTTCTGACAACTTATTGAAGTTAGATATCTCAAAAGAAAGCCCAAACTTCAAGGATTATTTGATGACTAAAACATTCAAAATATCTCAAATATAAATGGAATTATGAACCATCGATTGCAGATAAGTCATAAAAAATTACAACTCGTGTTGCTTAGAATATTGCAGTAGCAAACTTCAATTTCGTCCGATTTTCATACTCTGTGGCTCTTATGAAAGCTTGTATTCCAGATAAGGTTCTTGGACCAAAAAATATAGCTTAACACAATTGTAACTGGAAAATTTTATGTTTGATTCAATTCCAAATTCTTGAAAATATCAAATTTATGTTTTTAGGTCGAGTTATATAGGAGATAAATGAATACCGATTCTAACGATCAATATCTCAAAAGAAAGCCAATATTTCAAGGATTATTTGAAGACCAAAACATTAAAATATTTTAAATAGACGTGGAGTATCATTGAATGCAGATAAGTCATAAAAATTAAAATAAATTATGTTATTTGGAATGCTGTAGCGAGCTTCAATTTCGTCCGATTTTTATATTCAAAGGCTCATATGAAAGCTGGTATTCCAGAGATGGTTATTAGACCAAAACTTATAACATATCCTAACAATAACTGGAAAATTTTATCTTTAATTGAAAAATCCGAAAATTATCACATTTATGAGGTCGAGTAATATAGTAAATAACTGAATACGAATGTTTGATGGCAAATCTGTGCATCCTTGCCTTTAATTTAAGACCAAACTTATGAAAATTGTTCGGTTAGAATAGCCAAACGAAAACGGAAAAGACAGTTTACATTTAACTCCCATAAGAAATGTAGAGGGAGGAAATTTAATTTGTGTGTAAATCGAGTAATATGATAAGAAAGTTAATTTTGATGTTTGATGGAAAATCTGTGAATGCATACCTTAAATTTAAGACTAAAATCATAAAAATTGGTATGGTAGAAGATCCAAACATTACCGGAAAAGAAAAGCTCATTTTTTTTTTTAATATATAGATGTTACTTCTGATACTTCCAAGAATATAAGTTCAATTTTCATGATGGTTGGGTGACTAGTTTTCGCGCGAAACTCTAACAAACAACAGGACAATCACATTCATAATATTAGTAGGATTAATCTGTAAGTATTTGATACTTTTAAGGTTTGTAATCCCTCCAACCTTAAGTATTTAATCTTTAACCCTCCTTTACTATTTATCACTAATAAAATATAAATAAAAAACAGGATTCACTCATAGTTTTTAATTTGTCAGTTTGTACACACCAAAACTAGAATTCAAGATTCCTTTATAAACTTCCTAGCTGTTACCATTGACTATTTGCACAGCTGTTACCCCAAGCTTCGTCACGGAAGTTTCAGTAAAAAAAATTAATACACATTTTAGGTGGAGCTCGTTCGTTCCGCTTACTCAACCCATGGATGATCTCGTTAGCTCAGCCTCAGCTCACTCGTCTAGTTTGGTATTTTTTTGGTCAGCTGTAATCAACCGGTTTTTTAAATTTTTTTCATGTCGTTGGATAGGCCTTGGTCTGTATAGTGTTTTCCGCCAAACATTAGAGAGTTGTTGACCATCCGGTAAATTAATCCGGTAAACGCTAAACGTTATTTTATTTATGACAGATTTACAAATTTATACTGCTTTAATTTACGAAAAAACTTGTTGAAAAGTGATCAATAATAATCATCATTCATGAAGTTTAACCTTTTTCTACACAACGTAGTATCATGAATTCATAAATTCAAGAATATGAAAATAGCGTTTACCGTTCACCGTAAACATAAGTTCTATGCAAAATCTATTTGCTATATTAAAAAAAAGTAATGTGGTACATCTCTGTAGACTTATTTATTAATACAATGTACATTTCAGTACCAGTAGTTCAATTGCTACTATTTAACATATTTTTTTCAGATTTGCTATGAAAAAATATTTTATTTTGGCTTTAAATAAAAATTGTTTTTTATGTTAGTTTTATGGGCAAAAACTAACTTAAAAGGCTTCCCGTGCCATTTAGAAAAAAATCTAAAACCTTATTGCAAAACTTTTAACTGAGACGAATCTTTTGCCATCTCAAACGTTAACATTGGCCCAGAAAGGAGGGAAGAGTTGTATCCACAAAAAACGGCTTCAAGTATTATATATCATAGAATAGATAGATGTATGAATTTTGAATTCATTTCGTACTTGCTGAACTACATTGATAAAAAATACATTTGTTTATTATTCATCTTTAAAACGTCTCTTCATAAGAATAACATTTCAACTCTCAGAGCCAGTCGCCCAGAGTCCATTATGTAATTAAAAATATAATAATAAGCCTTGAATAACATTATATGTTTTATAACATGATATGTTCTAATAACATCAAAGATTTAGCTTAATATATTCAGTAGTTTTATTTGATAAGAGTTGTGCACAAATATCCAGATTGCCTGAGGGACATTTTCAAACCAATTTTGATTACAATTAACGAAAGCTGCATATAAACACTTTACTATTTTTCTACAATTAATTATTCAATGCATTAATCCATCAGATGTATTATTTTTATGAAACGTTCATTCTAGCTATAAAGTTTTTTGAAAGTGATAAAAAAATAATAATGTTTGAGAAATAGATGTTTCATGATTAATAAAGTGTTTCATTTTATATTCACCAATAACGTGAACTGACTGAGTCACATTTCCTACAATACAAAATAATCCAAAAGAATAATAAAATTTGTTTTCCTCCAGCCCAACTCGGTAGGGCGGAATTTAAATGACTCCTGTGTGGTGTAGCTCGTGTCAAGGTTTGTTGAACGTTTCCTTTTCATATCGATTTTCACTCATCGGTTCACTGCGCTGCAGAATACTGACGTAGTTCAATCGTATAAATTTTACCAGTAACAAAACAAGTTTTTGAAACTTAAAATTCTGATTCCTTAACAGGGATAAAGTGATCTATACCTTATCAAGAACAACAACAATAAAAACAACAACGAAAGTGATTTTCACTCAGTTATCATTTGATTTCATTTTAGATAAAAAATCAACATTTCATCACGTCTAACATCTGTCAAGAAAGTTTAAGGCACTGTCTTCCTATTAAATTAATTTTTGAGGTTTCAGACAAGAAGGTGAAGCCCAGGTAAATTTGGATTCTTGTTATATTTTTCCGACCGTCCTTGGCCTTACAGCTTCAAAATGCTTCGTCACACGCTATCCTACCTTTTCCCTATCTCGAGATATATAGGGACATATTCACTTACGGATTTATATATAGGTGTTTGATAACGTATATTTTCTAATGACTCTTGGAAATGACCTCGAAGAAATTCATTTTCTCAGAACCCATTAGCTCTTATCAGAATGTAATGCGTCACAACGTAACTGTCGTTATTCGATACCTACATCTTTTTGTTACACTGTTATGTTTGAGTTTTATCATTTATTTGTACACAAATTTAAAAATTTGTAAAGGACTTAATATATAACTTATAGTTAAAATAATAAATTATCAGTGAGATTTGATATTTTTTGCCACACAGCTGAACACGTTGATACAGTTTGAAAAAAGTTTATCATCTCAAATGGACTAAAAAGTAAAATAATGTTAATATGAATTTATTTTTCATGTTTAATTATAGGTTTTAATGTTTCCATGTTTAATCATGTTTTAATTATTTTCACATGAAATTATTATAGACCTAAATTAATAATATAATAATTGAAAAAAAATCGCTTAAAAAAAGAACGTTACGTAATATAATGTAAGATAAAGAAATTCAATTTGATAGTGTTATATAAGAAACTAAAAAAATCTTTTCTGACTCACAATATATTTCTTATATTCAAAGAGTGATGTTTTATAAAGTTCGAATTCTCTTCGAGTATTACTTGAGATTCAAAAATAAGTTATCTGCAGGATTCCGGAGACAGAATATAAATAAAGAAGGTTATGTTTACAAATGGCGTTTCTTTATTGGTAACATGTAACATTTTTCAGATTAAAATCGAATGCTCCTGGAATACCAAATAATATATATATAATCTATAATCTATAATGAGGACATTATAAACACTGCCTTTATAACTTTTAATTGAAACATTTTAATCGTCCAGGATGTTATTCCTGCCCAACACACCAATGTTTAGCAGAAGCTAGTGAGAGTTTCCTGATCAAATTAATAACACAGAAACAAACATTCATTCTTTTTTTTATGTTGTTATGGTTGAAACTAAAATCACATCAAACATTGTATAAAAATAAAAATAAAACAATTGTATAATGTTCAATTGAGTTACATTAGAATTTAAGGTTACATTTTTGTTACATATACTGTTGAAGGTAAATCCTATACAGTCACAAACGTCCATGGGTCTTCGGCTTTACAAAAATTATGTTAGTAAATGCTGAGAAACACCTTAGTAAGGAAATAACTAACTTTTGTCGATTGAACGGGAGGCCGAATAAATCATTTAAAATTTTAAGAAAAAAATGCTCAAGCTCTCGCTAAGACACACCTTAATACAATTATTTCAAAAACTTTGACTGATTTAACTGAACAAAAGATCTTCAATTAGTTGCCTTGATTTTTTTAATACTAAAATTTCCTAGCGATAGAAAGTGGGTTTGTCACACAATGATTATCTTTGAATCATTTTAAGATTATATCTTCCCATAAAGAATGTGCATTCAGATCTAACGAATAAAAGCAAACTCATCCTACCTTAGATGAAGTGTTTAGGATAATTACTAATTTTAATTATATTTACTTTCAAAACTCTAAACATACAAAATATTTAATAAACACTTATTTGATATTAAACACTTTGAACAGTCCTAAGTGACAATATTTCATAATGGTAAACCTTGTAGGTAAATGTCTTTTAGTTGATTTGCTGTAGAAAAGGGGGAAAATTTATTGTTTCCCGATAAAAGTTAAACCGGGTGTTCTCAATTAAGAGAATGTTTTATGAGAATGCTAGCTGTCCAACCGATTTTAGGCATATTGCGTTTTAGTTTTTATTTCATTTGTCCTTTTGAATTGATGATTTTGCTTTACAGAGTACATTTAATTGGGAAATAATAATAAATGGGGTTAATATTGATAAAATATATATTAAAAGTAGAAATACCCATTATCTGGCTGGGTAGCTGAGTGGTTAAAGAGCTCGCCTTTGAATATGAAGGTAGCCGGTTCGATCCTGAGAAAAGTTAGTGCTTTTTGATGGTTCGATACTGGACCCAGCTGCCTTTGGTCATTGGGCTATTAATTAATGATCCTGACAAATGAAACAGCTGATATTTGTCAGTAACAAAGCTACACCTCATATGATCCATTACAATCATCACACTCATCCCTTCAGTCATACTCACCTTAAAATACGCACCACAGAGTGCGTCGGTGTTTCAAATAAAGTATCAAAGTATCAAAGTAGTTAAATTATTATTATACCTTAACAATGTTTTACCTATAGTACCAGGTTAACCGAGCCTTGCTCGTTGGTTTTTATTCACTTCTGTTATAGTGTCAAGGTAAAAAAGCAATTAAATTTCCACCAACAACCCACTATACCTCTTCACAGTTACAGCTGTTTCAAAAAGTCTGCTTAACATTAATGTTTCTTTCTTTTTGTTGACATTTTTTTGTTATTTCGTTACCAAAATAGCAACCCATAAGACTAATGTTAAAAATTACAATTTAAAAACTTAATTTTAGACCAAATTTGATTTTTCCTGGGGTTGAGGCTGTTTCTAAACTTATTTTTGGGCCAAAACACTCTTTAATGCAAACCTTAAGCAAAATCTAACAGCTAGATTTCGAGATCGTGGAACACACATCCCTTCAGATATTCCTCGTATTATAGTATAGGATATGTTGAGCGACATCTTAAACGGTTACAAAATAATGTACCTTAATGTTTACCAACTAAATCAAAGTCAAATAAAAATAAAAAACAGAGTTATAATGGTTGTCCAAAAAATTATTGTAATATAAATTTAAAATTTTTATAAAATTAAATTTATAGTTGTATGTCTACCTTCTCTACCTCGACTACCTTCTCGCTGTTGAAGTAGTTAAATTGTGAGAACAAGTTCACAAGTGCTAGCCAATTTCCTGACGGGACAAAAAACTACTGCGGTTGTTACTGGTAAAAGTTTCGTGGAAGAAAGCCAAAGGAAACTTACTTATACTGTTTCCATGTTAAAGTATTAGACGGCGCACTCTTGACCGCACACGCTTTAACCGGACCGCTGATCACCAGTGAATGAATTATATAATACCATATCACATCTTTTATTACATCTATTATACTTGTCCTTTTCCGCTTTTAGATTGTTCTGGATTTGAGGAGTCATAATTCCAGTTTTTGTAGCTATTTTCCATTTTATAAATTTTAATTTCTCTAAGTATATTTCGTATTTAACAAGTAGTGTGGGTCCATCAAAGACTATTTTCCATTTAGGGTGTTTTGCATTAAGAGATTGTTTATAATTTGATTTCATTGAGCAACACATTGTTAAAATACTGTACAGTTTAAGAGTTAAATAAAAAAAAATGTAGTCATTAAATTATCCAGGTGTAAAGGATAAAAACATCATAATACACCTTTTAGTTTTTATTAGTAATAATGTAGAAAACTTTTAAAACTCTTAAAGGAAAATAATTAACTTTCGCTAAGGCAAAGCTGAATTAATCACTCAGTTAAATTAAAGCGAATCACAGTATTGATCCTCCTGGAGTGTAAAACTGTAAAAAAATCTGAGGAGGAAATTCTATAATTTTAAGTTTTTAAGCTGTATATAACTAAAAGGTCCTAATGCACAGTTAGTAAATTAGTTATGACCACACCTTGTAATAGAAAGGTAATCGCTAAAGTAGGACTCACAGCTCTAGCTAAAAGTAAGATAAGATATGACCACACCTTGTAATAGAAAGGTAATCGCTAAAGTAGAACTCACAGCTCTAGCTAAAAGTAAGATAAGATATGACCACACCTTGTAATAGAAAGGTAATCGCTAAAGTAGAACTCACAGCTCTAGCTAAATGTAAGATAACTTATATCAGACTACGTCTTATATAGTCTGATAATCCTGATAACTATATAATCCTGATAACTCTTATAAGTCTGATTATATAGTCTGATAACTATTCAACTATTCAAAATGTTGCCCTACGAGTTAAGAAGTATATGAAAGCTATCACGACCTTAAAAACACACTCATAACAACGAGATGAAAATAGTGTTAGTTCCTTTTTATTTCCTTCTACAGTATTGTATTAGAAAATTTCTACTTTCAAATTTTTTTTTGCGTTCTTTGTTAGCAAATTTTGAAATAAATAAAACATATACAGTATGGGAAAGGTATTTATAGATAACTTCAATATGCTACGAGTCCATATTAACTTTTAAACTTAATAAATGCATTCTTTATGTCTGTAGGATCACAATTGTAGGACAAATTGTACAACAATATCATTACACGAATATAACGGTACTTTCCTTGTGACATTATTTATAACAATACCTCTGTAGTTGAAGGTGGATATTCGAGAATTGTCGTTAAAATAAGTAAGTTTGCCAAATATGACGAGGAGGGCCGTGAAAGTCGTGAAGAACCCAGCCTATTGCTGTGCTCTCATTATAGCATTGTGCTAGCCTTCACTTTGTTGAGCTGAGGCATTTTGGTGGCTTTCGTTATTTCTTTGGAATACTTATATGTCATTTGCTGTCAAGGAACCAAAATTTATCAAAATTTTAATAATCGCGTGTAACATAAAATTATCTTTCAACAGACAAATTATCTTTACTAATAAGTTGTAAAGCGGCGTCCGCTCTGGCCGAACATTCCTGGCGAACTTTTTTAGAGAACACAAAAAATCAACAAACATTCCTAACGAACTATTACCGGCCATATGATTTACATTCTAAAAGGTTAGCAATGAACAAACAAAAGTTCGGAAGAAATTTCTTCTGAGAACATGTTCGGCCAGTGCGGACGTGGCTTATTTTACATATTTTAATTGTACATATTTTACAATTTATTTGACAAATACAGTATCAAATACAGTAAATTATTGTGAGCAAATACAGTATGCAGCTCAATGTTGGCTCATAATATCTAAGTAATGTGTCAATAAATACTTTTGGAAAGTAGATGGAAAAAGTTATAGTATTCTTTTGTTAAATTTGTGGGCGTTTGAGTAAAATCAATGCAATAAACTTTGGTGTTTTTGTTACACAATAAGTTATAACCGAAAGATATGTTTAATTTAAATTACAATTATCACAACCTCTTTCATATTTGAGTTAACTAATTATTCTTTAGTTTTAAGTGATTTTTACAATCACCGTACAATAAATAAAATTATATAGTATGTTTGTCAAGATACGCGAGATGATCTATGGTTATTTTATAGTCTTAATATCTTGAAGTTTACATAATTAGTAATTATGAGTATTTTATTATGTACTCTCAACTGACAAAGTGGAAAAACAGTATATAAAGCGCATTATGTTCATCGAGTATGTTTGTAACATACAATCAATCAATCAATTGTACGAGTATTTGTGAACCTCCAATATGCAAACGTCGTTCGTTATTTTAATATGACAATCGATTAGGTGACATTGATTAATATAGTTTCTTGAAAGTGATACAACGTATAATTCATGCTCTGGACCAATACATGTGAAGTTATATTTATTCAAAAGTTATACGCATATTTGGTAAATTTTTTGCTCCTTTACATTTCCATTGTACACAGAAAGTAGTATTTGATCAATTTCATATTTGCCCGACTCGACTGTCCCTTTCTATATGCCTTTGATGTCGGTCGCAGCTGCTGATATTACACTTTCACTTTGGCGGCACCAACACATTGCCTGTGCTGCTCATTTTTCAATGTTTGAGATTTCTATATTCGTAGCTTTCCTGTAAAATATAATACGAGGAAAAATGTATATATAGTGTGCAAATCTAATAGTGTTTTATTAATATAGAAATCAGTGAAATCAGAGTGTTGTGGAGTGAACGCAAAAATAAAAACAAAAGCGAATCACATACAATATTTTATTGAGATATTTTCTTAGCTGGACAATCAAGCAACGTGTAGAATGTTTACCTGAAGAGGAGCCCTAACTACTCTCACTCCAGTTGTTTTGTATTTAAGGGTTTATGGTGACGGCTTGAAGTTAAATTTTGTGGAAACTATATTTTGTTAACTTTCTGAAATTTTTTTGACATTTTAAGATATACTGACAAATTCTTGCACTGAAATTTAATGCTGAAACACATTTAATCTAGTAATAAAGTAGGAACTTCAGCTCTCCAAGTCTCTAAATAATACCTTTTTAATTTTTATTAATATAACTACCAAGAACAAGTTGAAACTAATAAAAATAATTTTAATGTATTTCTAAATATTAACATATTGTTTGACAAAGAAGAGCGATATAAACAAAGAAGTTTACTTAGTATGAGAGCAACCAAGTCGAACCAAAAATAAGCAAATCAGCTAAGTACAATAAGCAAATCAGCTAAGTACAGGGATTTCTATTGGGTAATGTTCCGTCTGGTTGCGGGTGTCACGGTCAGGCCGTAACTTGCTGGACCGAACGGTCTGCTGACTGACCTACATTGGCGATCAACCCCTTATGTAACATTTAGTTTAAATCATTGATTTAAATTTATATAATATGCTACTAGATTTCTTATGGAAAGCATTATTGCTAAAAACCACGGCTGTGATTTTAGCGAATTTCCCTATAGGGAATACGCTATTACGGTAGTAGCCATGGTAAGACCTAAGCCCGGGACCACTTTACTTTTTCATTTTGAGGTCCCCAGAAGCCAAAAACACCGTTCGTTCGTTTTCATATATATATATCTATATATATATATATATATATATATGTGTCCGTGATACCGATAACTTTTGAAGCGGACTTCCGATTTTGATCAAATTTGGTATGAAGGTGTAAGACCAGGTCTATTTTCATGAGTTCGCGAACCAGCATGATCGGGTTATGGGAACGGGGTTTTATGGGGTTTCAAAGGGGTCAAAAATGGGTTTTTGGCATTTTTGGACCTAAATTTTCAAAATTCATCAATTTTAACTAAAACCATTTGTAAGAGCTTAAAAAAACAAACAATTTAGTATTTTGAATCTTTAAAATAGCTTAACTGGTTATAGAGAAAATTCAAATCAAGTTTCCCATGTTATTCTTATGGCTAAATCTTTAAAAAGTTATATATCGCTTATTTATCAACATGTCTTCATAAAAATGTTTATGAACCTTCTTTAGGTGGTGAGTAATTAAGATTTGATAAAAAAACCCCATGGCAGCCAACCTAAATGCTAAATCCCATGGTATTCTCATGGAAAATAATTGTATAATGGGAGCAAGAGAGATGGAGATATAAGGTATCTGTTCCTAATCAGCTGATCAGCTGTCTTCTGCATATTTGACAAATTTGAAATGTTTATGTTTTGTTATTTGTAAACAAATCTTTCCTTTTGCATGGAAGCTTTGGATTATGCACTTTTATTACTGCTAAAAAAGTCATTTATTACAATATCTATATATTAATACGCAAGCATGTTTCTTTTCCTCCTTTTTTCTCAGCTTGTATGCATCGTAGGAGAAATCTGAGTATACCGTTAGAAAGGTATTGTGCTGTAGATGAGCAGAATTGCATTTTAAATCCCATCCACCCCCAGGGTTATGCCCTACAGACTTTCAAAATTTCAATGTTAATCTTATGGGAGAAGGATAATTGATTGAATTATAAGACAGCTGCTCTAATAACAAATGCTAGCAAATCAGTAAAAACATATGTTTGGCCCATTCTATACGGACCGATTGTCGGCGGCGGATCTGCTCATGCGAAATCTGCCGTCCGCCGGCCATTCTATACGAGCGGTTAATCGGCGCAACAGTGTTGCCAACCATTCAGTTAATGTAAAAAATACAGCATTAAGTAGCATTTATATCTGACCTTGCTAAAATTGTTTCCACTTATATTATCATGCTTTACAAATTATGTAACACAAGAAAATACTCAATTGCGATCAATTAAAATTATAAAATGATTTATAAATAATTATAAAATTATAAAAACATAAATATTGTATAAACATACGACATTACAATTCAAATCAGAAAGGAAAAAGTCTTTTTCCTACTAAGTGATGACGTATTTATGTTAAAAAAAATGACTTTATATGATTTCAATATTTCCAAAATACTGAAAATATTACAAAAGTTATAATAAAAAGGGATAATGTATGGCCACAAACTCCTACGAAACATGTATATTAAAATACAAGATTGGTCAATATTCGATAATAGTTTTTTTAGAGAGAAATAAAGGTAGAGATGAATAAATAATACAATTAACTTTAAGAAGGAAAATAATAGATATAGGTAGGCTTATATACCTATAAATAATTGAAAGGGCCTGATATATTTTGACCAGTATTATGTAACAACTTGACATGGCCTTTGAACTGTATAACCGTCGGTCGAGGCCTATAGTAATCATTTTAACTTATTTTGTCATGTAATCAGAAAGTAACCAATTACACTAAAGTAGGCCTACCGGTATGTAATTGAAATGAATAACCTCTGTGCCACTGAGATAAATATAGTTGTATTTGTTTGTTTTCGTGAATAGTGAATGCAGGCAAAAACTAACTGTACATTGAATTTTTACCTCAATCCAACTTTGAGATTTTTAACCTTGTCTGAGTAATCTTTAGATGTCACTTCGTATAATTTACGATGTTTTTCAATTTCTAGAAAAATGAGATTTTCATGTCAAACATGTTTTTTAAAAACAAAAACAAAACAAACTGGAGAACGGTGAGGACAAAAAAGGATCAGGAAAGGCAGTGGGCGAGAAATGGCGAGAACGAGAGAGAAATTGCGAGATCGGCGGCCGAAGCAGAATATACCGCGTCATAGCGCGTTAAAAATCTGCCCGTATAGAAGCTCCCATTTAAACTCCATTGTTCGGTAAAATATCAGCTGATCGACGCCGACAATCGGCGGCAGACAATCGGTCCGTATAGAATGGGCCTTTCAGTTATAAAACATTTAAAAACAAATTGGCTCAAGATCAACTGTATTTTTGGTCGAATTTCGACCAGTGGGCGATCTCTAGTAAATATTAATATATGAATTATTAAATAAAAATAATTTACTCAGAAATATAATGCCATTAAATATACTATATTTCCTTGTAAAGATTATTAATTAATAGCCACAAAGTTCTTTGATGTCGAAACAATAATTCTTTGGTTGGAAATTCGCTGAGTACGCAGGTCTGCTGCGACGGGGGTATTTTATATTTTCATATAACACAGGAAAAATTCCAATTACATTTATGCAGTTCAGATACATCCTTTAGTTACTTTACGTCATCATGTAACATGCACTAGCAATCACTTACCCAACACTTCATTAAAATAAATTAAGCATAAAAGTATACAACAGTTCAAAAAAATATACCTAATAGTAAATATAATAATAATCATTTAAAAAAATATACAAAAAAGAAACAATAACTACAATAACAACCTTATCTTAAACCACCGAAATCTTTCGAAAGTTTGAAAAAATCCAAAATCACATCTATATCTGGACATTTAAAGGTGAAGTCATTGAACGATTTGATCATTGTACAAGAGACAAGGACATGTGAGAAAGTGTTCTATGCAGGTCAAACAACCACCTACTCCTATTACCACAAAATCGAGGAACTCGGAATCGAAGCTTCTCCAGGCTCTCACAGTCATCTACCCTGCCCCGGCCCAGGAGAAAAAAATCCGTGACTTTCCTCCTGAGGCTCAGATAATAATAAAATCAACAAATTTTACATAAATCATTGAAAGGGTATGAATATAAAAATTAAGAAAGTCGGTTAATAAATAATCGAGATAGAGTGATTTAATTACAAATAATATTTGTTACGCATAGGAGCTGGTTGCCTTATAAAGAGCGCTGTCGCGCCGCCAGCTCAACAATGGGCCACATGCCCGAACTGCTCCCGGAGTAGCGATATGACCGTGGCTAACCTCAGTTAAATCCCTTTATCTCGCTTCATTATAAACTGATTTTCTTAAGGTTAATATAGTTGGATTTGACATTATATTTTCTAAAAAAAAACACAAATTACATATTTTTTGCTACCTTAAATGTTTTTTATGTAGTTTAATGTTAAAGATTTCAAACAGCCGCCTTTAAAAAATATTAACTGTAAAATTGATTATTTTCCTTCAGTCTCTATCCTTTCTCTTTCTGTGGTGTAAGCAATCCGTTCTCAAAATTCTTTAAAAAAATGGTCGCTTGTGTGGTTAACTATGGAGTTTTGGAAACGTTTGATATTTAATTTTAGCTTGTCTTCAGGCCAGGAATATTACTTAAAATGGTCGGTATAGTGTTCAGGGACACCCTGCATATTAAAACACTTAAAACACAAAAATCTCAAAAAGTGTTTTTAATTTTTCCAATAGAAGAAATATATGTATCATGGAGGGGAGGTCAAATAACAACACACTTTCCAATCTCGACTTGACCAATTCCTACAAAGTGGACAAAGTAAAAAAAAAATTAACACTCTGTATAATTAAGAGAAGCCCAACATTTACTTGCAGACGAAATGCTCTTATCAACATAACACTTGAAGCTTAAGTATGTATATATTTCCCAATATAAATATACAAATCCATTATGATAAAATCCTTTTAACTTTACTATTATTTAAGCTATAAGTTATCTATTATTAAAAAATTTTGAGACAAATTAAAACTCATTACTTAATGTCAAGAATCATTTATTGTGATCTTGTGTTAGATTCTTTTAGTGTATTAAGTTGAGACATTTTATAAATCCCATTAGGAAATCAATAACCTACAACACATTTCACGATCAAGACTTGTTTGGCATTGTGTTATTGTTCACACATTGCCAGTGATCAACAATACATGATGTTTGCACCGCTCTCTCCATGTTAATCTGCTGCACGTTGATGGTGAGCATAGATATTACGAATTACATTTGAGAGCTAACTGTAATAACAGAGAGCAATAATTATATTATTGTTAGTAGTGTTAGAGCGTGTAATTTAATGAAATGCTTATTTAACATAGCTCAAATCAAATATCTTTATTGCTATTATAGTATTCAAATATGTGCATAGTTGAAGCCATGTTCAAAGTACAATAATTTGACATAAAATATAAAAATACAATTAATGGTTTAAATAAATGAAATTATGGTAATCAAATTGTTGTCGAGCGCTACTCGATTGAACTTGATTGCTACTTGATTGCTCGACAACAATTGGATTACCATAATTCAGGTATTTAAACCATTAATAGTATTTATTGGTAATCCATAGGCTAACATTCCAATATGAAAAAATACAATAATCCCCCCTACACAACAACACCCCCTTAAGTTGTGTCCCCCTACACTACAACTTTACCCTAGTTTAAGTTAATAACTCCCGAATCCTGGTACTAATTAATACGGTTTAATTTAGGGTTTCACCAAACATGTGAATACATGATGTCTCAATAAATGTATAAAATCTATTAAAAACTACTCGCAAATACATTCAATAATCCTTTAAAATAGTTGTCCTTCCTGACTTTTTAAAATACTGTTGAATAAATTATACAGTCTATGGATAAGAGCAATTCATTTTATGTGATTTCAATTATATCTCAAAAATAGAATGAAAAAGTTGAAGTACAAGGCGAATTATCGAGCTCTATTCAGATAAAATATGGTGACCTTCAAGGATCCAATCTCTCGCCTGTATTATTTTAAATTTATATTAATGACTGTAATTCATCCATAAAATGCTGTAATGCTAATATGCTGATGATACAACACTGTATATCTCAACCAAAAATAAAAATAATCTAGAAATATAAATGTTTGAAGAGATAAGATAAATGAATGTGTTCAATTCTTTTCTGAAATTAATTTAAAAGTTAATTTTGAGAAAACTAAGTTATCTATACTTATTTAATACGCTAAGGTTTTTTTTTTGTCTTGAGAACTCCTCCTACAATTTTCAACCGATTTTCAAGTTTTTGGTGTCGTTGGATAGGGCTTGGTCTGTAGTTGTTTCGCCAAAAACTGATGAGAATTGGACTGATAATAAAGGCGCTATTCACCATTGAAATCTCAAAATTTCCCATCTAAAAACCATTGGGATTGAATAAAGCATTTTAAACATCTGTTAATAATCAACTGTAAATACTTGTAGTTTTGGTGATTAAAAAGACTCACGATATTGGATTGGTCGGATGTAATTGATTCAGAGCTAAACGTAACATTTGTATTGTATTAAAATTAATTGCTCGATTTCGAGCATCGCGTATACTAGTATAATTTTAAACGCTGGCTCAATAACCAGAATCTTTCTGTCATGATGAATTTCCTTGGTGTTCAACTAGATAAAAGATTGACTTGGTACAAACATATTAATAAAATTTGTTCAAAAATATCTTCCAACATATATTTACTGAGATATTTAGCCAAATTTTGCAATGAAAATATTTTACTCATGGCATGTATTATGGCATAATATTGGCCTCATATTTACACATTATTGTCATGTAAAATCACGGTTTGGGGTAAATGCGTTAAAATTGAATTCAATCGAGTATTCAAACACAAATACCCCCGTCGCAGCAGACTTGCGTACTCAGCGAATTTCCAAAGAATTAATTATTGTTTCAACATGAAAGAACTTTGTGGAAATCTTATATAATTAATAATCTTTACAAGGAAATATAGTATATTTAATGGCATTATATTTCTGAGTAAATTATTTTTATTTAATAATTTATATATTAATATTTATATTGCAATAAATGACTTTTTTAACAGTAATAAAAGTGCGTATCCAAAGCTTTCATGCAAAAGGAATGATTTGTTTACAAATATGAAAACATAAACATTTCAAATTTGACAAATATGCAGAAGACAGCTGATCAGCTGATTAGGAACAGATACCTGATTATCTCCATCTCTTTTTCTCCCATTATACCCTTATTTTCCATGAGAATACCGTGGGATTTACCATGTCGGTTTGCAGCCATGTGGGTTTTTGATCAAATTTTAATTACTCACCACCTAGTGAAGGTTCATAAAAATTTGTATTAAGATATGTTGATAAATAAGCGATATATAACTTTTTTAAGATTTACCCATTAGAATAACATGGGTTTCTTCATTTGAATTTGTTCTATAACCAGTTAAGCTTAAAGATTCTAAATACTAAATTGTTTGTTTTTTTAAGCTCTTTTAAATGGTTTTAGTTAAAATTGATGAATTTTGCAAATTGAGGTCATAAAATGCCAAAAACCCATTTTTGACCCCTTTGAAACCCCATAAAACCCCGTTCCCATAACCCGACAATGCTGGTTCGCGAACTCATGAAAATAGACCTGGTCTTACAACTTCACACCAAATTTCATCAAAATCGAAGGTCCCCTTCAAAAGTTATCAGTACCCACACACACACACACACACACACACACACACACACACACACACACACACACACACACACACACACACACACACACACACATATATATATATATATATATATATATATGAAAATGAACGAATGGTGTTTTTGGCTTCTGGGTACCTCGAAATGAAAAAGTAAAGTGGTCCTAGGGCTTAGGTCTTACTATGGCTAGTACCGTAATAGCGTATTCTTTATAGGGAAATTCGCTAAAAAGACCCAATAAATCATGTTTAAATAAATAAAATAAAAAAAATATAAAAAAACAGTAATGTAAAGACAAATTAAAAATAATGGCTTTATTAACGGAGCCTTCTATTTATATATAAGAAACTACTGTTTTATTCTCGTTTTGAATACAAATAGATTAAGGACAGTGATATTCATCGATATAATAAAAGATTTAAACAAAGTTTTTGGCTTCAACTACTAAGGCTAAACATTAGTCAACCTTTATCATCAAAGGCTGGTGCCAAATATTTAAATATTTCGCAAAGAAAAAAAACATAACAAAGAACAAAAATTAAAGACCATTTAAAAATAAACTAAAAAATTGATTTAAATTGAAAACACATTTTACAGTATTGGCGAATTTATGGATGATTTTCAAATCACCAAGAAACAAATTTCACCCTAAATTTAACCTTATTAACTAGTACAGGTATTCTGGAGTTATTAACTTTAACTAGGTTAAGATTGGCCAATATCATTTTGTGGACAAGACTTTGTGGGCACCGGTGTATTAAAAAAATATAATTATACGGTAATAGAGTTGCGAAGAAATCTGTTGCAATAAATTTGTACTCTGTGGTCGAGTAGTCAGTTTCAATAAGTAGGTGACCCAGGCTTGGCGGAGGACACAGCTTCCACCATCGTATTAAACTTTTGTCATAATACAGCTTGACTTGACGAGAGTCAAATTGTTTGCGAAAGGATTCTTTTATTAAACTTCCCCTTTGACTCTGTAAAAATATGTCATGAATTAGCGAGTTTAAGTATGAAATCTGTATTTTGCATCAGATCATGTTTTACATCTGTCATGTTTGTTGACTAATGTGATTTTGCTAGGTCTCACTAAATGGGAAAATATCATCACTGGAGTAAAATGGCATTAAACATGGTTGAAAAAAACATTGCGAATCATATTTTGATCTATAATCTACATATTAATACGCAAGCATTCCTCCTTTCCTCCTTTTTTCTCAGCTCGTGTGCATCGTAGGATAAATCCGCGCATACCGTTAGAAAATTATTGTCCTGTAGATGAGCAGAATCACATTCTAATCCACATCGGACTCCAGAGCTACGCCCCACAGACTTTCAAAGTTCCAATGTTAATCTTATGGAGAAATGAGAAATGATTGAATCATAAGACAGCTGTTGTAAAAACAACTGCTAGAAAATTAGGAAGAACAGATGTTGTAGTTCTCAAAATGTTTTTAAGCTTCTTGGGTGCAGATCAAATGGAATTTTGATCGAATTTAGATCAGGAGGCCATCTCTAGTAGCAATAATACTACAAAATTAACATTAATAAAAAATCTATAAAGGGGTTTTTTAAGAAGAGTTTAGTAGTTTTTCATTTGGATTTAGAACATTGTAAAAAAACATGTCATGAAAATATTAACTTATAGATTGGGTTTTTAGTGTTTTATTCTACTATCAAAGATTTCTCATTGAAAATTAAACTATTTTGAACAGACATTTAGTCATAAACAAGTTTGGAATCATAGATCCGTAAAAGTACACACATTCCCAAAGTTAAAATTTAAATCACGTCACTTAAGCCGCGTCCGCACTGGCCGAACATGTTTGCCGAACAAAGTTCTTCCGAACTTTTGGTTGTTCGTTGCTAACCATTTAGAATGTAGATCATATGGCCGCTAATTGTTCGTTAGAAATGTTTGTTGATTTTTTGTGTTCGCCGAACAAGTTCGCCACGAATGTTCGGCCAGTGCGGACGCGGCTTTAGATTGAAAATATTAAGAAAAGGATGTCCTGAATTATAAAAAATATATTTTCATTGTGTTGAAAGAACACCGGATAAATTATATAAATACCAAAATAAAGAAGGAAACATTGCAAGTTGTATCCAGCTGCCAGCATTGGCACGACACAATCATATAGCCATATCTCACGAATGTGGATCCATAAATAAAACGAAGAAAATACAGTGCCAGCCTAGCCTGAAAAACCAATTACTTGGCAGCTCAACTTGCGTTATTGTAGAAGTTATGTTTGTAGATTGATAATTATTTGAGAATGTCGAATAGATTGTCGGGCTTCCTAAGTTTTTCCTAAAGTAAAACCATAAAAATTTCTAAATGAATTGATTTTTAAATGTTTTTTAAATATGTAATTTTAAATGTAATTTGAATGTAATATAATGTAACGTAATTTAAATGTAATAATAATGATGTAAGTGAATTATAATAGCCTTAATACTTTAGTCGATAATAGTTTGGGACATTACAAATTTCATAAATAAATAACACAAAAACGCGAACAATTCTGTTCGATACAAATTATTATTTGCAAGAAAATAAACTAGTAACGGAAGCATCTCAATACCTTTAAACTAGTAATCTCATTTACTAAATGAGCGCAACTTCTTGGTTTTTTAAGCAGTACAATTATTAATTAATTGTTTATTGAGCATTATTAATATCTAAAATTCTATAGTAAGATAATAATCAGAATATGTCACAAAACCTAAACATTGACTATATACAACTACGAATAATTACAACACCGGCTGCTCCTCTGGCGAACCTGACCAAAATTTCTGTATCAAACAAATGTAACAACGAGAAAAAACAAATGAAATATGATAAGTTTAGTGATACCAAGATACTTTCCATTTGCATTTAAATATGTGAAGTTATTTTCACTGAAGGATAAACATTCGTATTGAAAATATGGTATCGGACTACTTACTTAATTCGAACCATTAACCATAAAAATGCAAACCTCAAGAAAATGTAGCGAGAATGGTGGGAGTACTCAACGAGCTAAGTGGTTATCCGCCAGAGTGCAGCGCGGGGCACGTCTGGTGTCTGGAGATATTTCTGTGACCGATTGAATACACTACGCCGTTGTCGAGAACTGACATCTCATCTCCTCCTGCCTCTTGCGGTCCAGAAATAATGCTGCAGTGCCAAATGCAATGAAACTATGCAACAAGTAAGTAATAGGTTTAAATTATCATTGATTGAAATAAAATTTTGTTATTAAAAGAGGTTGGCAGACCTCTTTATGCCTTATTTAACCCCGTCCACATAGATTATTGATATGTGGGTGAATTTTATTAGACAAAGTAAGGGGGTGAGCCGCTACAGTACAGGTGAATGGTGATAAGATTCACCGGCATAACGTGGATTCGCTGCCATGGTCTGGAAGTCCGACGCGCTACCGACTTAAATAAAATAAAATAATTCGAATGAAGAAATAATTAACAAATAATTAAATAATTGAAATAATTAATTTATGTATTGTTTATGCTATTATGGAGATCATAATAGTTTTCTTACAAATAAATTTGCACCTTAGAAGGACAAGGCTGTTTAAACACGTCAAGTTAAAAAAAAATCTGACAGTTTAATAGGGTAACCTATGGGGTCCTACTGATCTAGGATCATGTTTTGTGACCTATAGGTACGTTTAAAAATGTGTATTTTAAGAAGAATAGCTTCTAAAATAGGTTAAAACCGTAATTAGAGACTTCTAACCAAAGTAAACGTAAAGTACGAGACAAGTACGACATGTATGGTAGTACAAGATAATCTACAGATAAGAGATGCAACGTGGGTGTGTCTCAGAGGTGAACTATATAGTATAAAGGGAATTTTTGATTGGTGTAAACAAACGCTTTTAGAGCAAGCGGTCCATACCCCTCAAAGTCAGTGGGCATCCCGGGAATCGAACCCGTGACCTCTTCAACTGAAGTCCAAGGCACTAACTGTTAGGCTAGCAAGACACCCACAATAATAAGGGACATATAGAATAAATATATAATGGACGTCCTCATTTCCTCCTTATCCTTATTTCATATCCCTTTTTCAAATATATATATTATTAAAGATAAAATAATGGTAAGAAAATATGTTTGAGATGTTAGAATTTTATGTAAACATAACTAATTGTAATAGTAGGCCTACAATTACGATTCACTAGCCTACCTCTACATATTAAGCAATCCCGAAAAAAATCTTTTTGTAAATAATTATTTAAGATGGGCTTCCTTCAAAGATATTACCGTACTGTTTTGTATAAAAAGATCGCATTTATTTATTGTTACATTTCATTTTATATTTTATTGTTTCATCACTTCGGTATAGTATTTTGTTGTATATATTTTAAAGTAACGTAATATTAAGTAACATAAGTTAATTATTACTAGAGGAGATTCTGCAAATCTACTCATCATCCCCTTTAATCTGACACATAAATCGTGAAGATCGGTTTTGTAGTTACTGAGAACACAGCGTTACAACCACTTATTAATATATACGATTAAGTTAATTAGTAAGCCTACGTATTAATAGGTAAGTGATCAATAAATAAAAGTGTACTTATTACTTGAAATCAAGCAATGTTATTTGGAATGTCACATGTAATTTCTAAAAATTTTAAGTTTGGTTCTAAATCAATTTCACCAGAAAAAATCCAATTGTGTAATCACTTAAAAAACTTCTTGTATTTACAGAATTTAAATAAATTGCCTGTACTAAATTTGTATTTATTTGTTGTAAAACCTACGTTGATATATTAAGTTTGAAACCACAAGTCTTGTAAGTGACTATATAGAGACATAAGAACCAATTTTTATTTGTTAAAGAATGTTTTAACGAAGGGATGAATAATTATCTCATTTTAAGTTGTGTAAAACGATATAATGTTGGTGAGAATTTAACAAAGGAGACTTAAAGTGAACGTAACGAAAAAAATCTTTTTCTCAACAGTTAGCATAGGTGAAAGCTAATGGTTGTAATAGTACCGAGAGAATTTGACGATAAACAAAAACTTGAAATCATGTTCATATCAACTGTTCATGTCAAAATGTTATTTTATTTTTTATCCAGCAAATACGTAAACCTCAACAATAAAGCGGGTCAACAAAAAGAACACAAAAATATCTTTCACTTCCAAATCAAGCATTAGACTCTGTGAAGTTTCGTACGGCTTATTAAAACACTGCTATCGTATTGTGAAATTTAGTAGAAATGTTCGAGACATCAGAGTTTGTTGGTTTAAGATCCTAAGTTGTTCGAAGTTTGGCTGTGAACATAAATTTAGAGGGAACAAATCTGCAGAGAAACTTTGTATGCGAACTGGTTTAAAATGAAATGAGTATATAAAGATTAATGAAAGTAAATACTTACTTTGTTTTTTTCATATAAATTGTTCTCGTTCAGACAGGTCACGAATGTTTTATAATAGCTCGTATACATTACCAAAGATTATTTTTGGCTATATTGGCTTTAGCGTTTTATTTTTGCGCAACAATTAAGGTACATTAAAAATCTTTATTACAAAATTAATTAATAAATCCTTTATGTTAATTATTGAATTATTATGTTGAAGTCTAGAAAGACTTCTACCAAAACAATAAGCTAGCTAGACTTCCCAAAAAGTGTGATAAATAAATTAGAAGAAATGATTTTTGGGCCACTTTAAAGCAGGATTCATTTGATAATAAGAGTAAAGTACTTCAACTAAATAAAAATAATCTTGATATTTTAAGAAATTATTAAGTAAAGAGCAGAGTGATTGCCATCAAGATTCATTGCCATGCCCTCCGTAAATTTGGTGGCTTAGTCCAGTAGTAATATAAAATAAAAATAGGCAATTTTAATAAACAATTTTTGAAGCATATATTGTTGTTGAAAATGAGCCCTTGAAGTCAAAACTCTAGTAGCATAAATAATAAAACAGGACAACTAACAGGCTAGCCAATATGACCTCACCCATAGGCCAATTCGTTTTTCTTATACTCTTTCTAAATTTTTGTTGCCGAATTTATAAATAAATGATTTTTATGTATCTGGAAGAAGTTTTTTCCTTTCCTTAAGGTGGTTTTTATTCTTCGAGATTATTTTTATGCTTTGATACTTTTGATACTTAATTTGAAACATCGACACTCTCTTTGGTGCGTATTTTAAAGTGGGTATGACTGAGAGGGTGAGTGTGATGATTGTGATGGATCAGATGAGGTGTAGCTTTGTTACTGACAAATATCATCTCAATATGTCTGCTTCTTTTGTCAGGATCATTAATTAATAGCCAAATGACCAAAGAAAGCTGGGTAAAGTATCAAAACATAAAAAGCACTAACTTTTCTCAGACTCGAACCGGTAACCTACAGATTCAAAGGCAAGCTCTCTGCTATGTATTTACTCAGCTTTCCAGCATTTCTTTTCTTGGGCCTGTTGCAATTATGATTGTAATCAGAGTTGAGGAGGTCCTATGGACATTTTTACTAATTTATAAATATTATTTATTATATATTATTGATCGGCTATTATTGATCTATGTTTTGTTTATGGTTTGCTTATGGTTGATTGCCTTATAATGATGACTCTTTAATCATAATGGTGTACTATTATTCGTGGATATAAACTGTTACTTTTCCCATTGAGTAATCAAAATTAATCAAAATATTCGATTGTATAGACTAACTATTTCTTGGGAACGTGAACGTTTTATGTACTTAGGGAATCACGTTGGTGGCAGTTTAATTCGGAAAGCAAATCCACCAGACAGTAAGAGAACTAGGGTAGAAACTTAGCATATAGAGGGCTTTGGTCTTGGTTGAAACAGGATTTATTGTGATGTCTTCAGAACCGCACGGTCTGAAATAAAAGCCCACATTTTAATACTTACTTTTGCATTAAACTTTACTCAGGACCTAAATATATAGGGCACATTAGAAACTATAATATTACGAAAAACTATGCAGAATTATATTTTAGGATAAATTTATAGCAATGTATTCCAATGCATTCATGTGATTTTGTTTTTGTTTTAAAAGTTAGAAGTTGAGAAGTATCTAATTTAATGTGATTATAGAAACTACTTTTTGATGGAATAGTGATGGTATAGTATTTAGACATCAAGTTAATAATATTATAAAACTAGTCTTAGTTTTTATTATAGATTTTAAAACATATTCTTAAACACAATCTAAATATAAACACAATCAAAATATATAACTTTGTAATTTTGAAGAAATCTTTTGATGAAAATGTTTAATAATAGAAAATATCGCACCAACAGTTTAACTAATCTTTTTTATTATTTTATTTCACTTAACTCTCATATCTCGTTTGACGGAAATTATTTATTTTTTGTTGTAAACATTGGATGGAAATTTTATCCAATATTCTTTTATACGATTTGTCTGCATTATTTATCTTTGATAATGCACGTGATTCTGCAGGAAGTGTATGAGGTAGCTTAAGTGATTTAGGACAAGCTCTTTTTTTTAAAGTGGGAAAAATTTTAAACAAATATTTTAAGCTGAGAAAAATACAAAGGAAAGATAAAGAACAATAAAAATTTTGTTTAGGCCTACACCTTATTAGTAAACTATTAAACTATAAATCACCCACCGAAACACCATAAAAGTTTATTCATTTAAGATATGTAAGTTAGGAGGAGCTGAGTGTTATACTCCTACAAAGCCAAACTGTAATGTAAAAAATACCCCCGTCGCAGCAGACCTGCGTACTCAGCGAATTTCCAATGGAATTTTGGTATGTTTTCTATTACCACATAAAATCCAAGGGGATGAGAGTATGTAGGTTTGCCGCCATATGGGTTTTGTTGGTAAATATAAGTTAAACCCTACCTAGTGATTGTACATACCAAATTTTATAAGGCTATGGTGTTCTTTTTATTTTCCCCATAAACCCTATAGGGGTGAGTACGTAGGTTTGCCGCCAAATGGGTTTTCTAAGCAAATATAAGTTAAACGCTTCCTAATGAATGTACATACCAAATTTTATCAAGATATGTCAATAAATAAGCAAGTTAGAAGGTTTTGTTGATTTCCCATAAGAATAACATGAAAAACATACTTTTTGGATTTTCTCCATAACCATTTAAGCTGGGTAAAAAATTCAAAATACTAGATTGTTTGTTTTTTTAAGCTCTTTTAAATGGTTTAAGTTAAAATTGTTGAATTTTCTAAATAAAAGTAAAAAAAGCCAAAACCCATTTTTAACCCTTTTGAAACTCCATAAAACCCTGTTCCCATGGTCCGATCATTCTGGTTCGCGAACTCAACCTAGTAGACGCTGGCTTACATCCCTGTACCAAATTTCATCAAAATCGGAGGTTCCGTTCAAAAGTTATCGTGTTAACGGACACATAGATATATATATATATAGATATATATATATATACATATATATATATACATACATATATATATATATATATATATATATATATATATATATATATATATATACATATATATCAATTTGAACGAACGGTGTTTTTGGCTTCTAGGGACCTCAAAACGAAAAAGTATCATGGTCCCGGGCTTAGGTCTTACCGTGACTACTACCGTAATAGCGTATTCCCTATAGGAAAATTCGCTAAAATAGTATTATAAAAAAAATATAAACTCACAAACACATGTTTATAAAGATTGGAAACATTTTATTTATAATTTATTCTGATAAAGACACCTTACATCCACCATAATAAATTCATACGTTAACTTACACACACATACGTATATACATATATACTTACACACGTTACGTATGTACACATAACTTTCATTTATGTGGCAGGTTTTTATGAATTACTGTACAACCTGAAATATGAGGGACGTATTTGCTGAGTAAACCATGATAAGGCAAATGTGGCAAGAAAGTGCGGATGTGAATGCATCAGGGAAAGTAAGAATAAATCACTCGAGAAAATTCTCGCTGCGGTAAATTAAATTATTCTAGCATTATTGTGGAAAAGTAAGTAATTTGCATTCGATATAATAGGTGTTATTTTCGCCTTATTCAAAGTTTTATTTATATTTCTTTTTCCATTCATCAGACATTTTTTAGTGTAATACATAACAATCTAATTTAAAGTTGTTTAGACTGTTTAACATATTATATTAAGTATTATAAAAATAGAAATGTTTATTATAAAATAAAGATGTGTTAACTTTTGGATAGAAAAAATTGAAAAAGTGAAAGGGAAATATATTTTTTCAGTATATTAAAATATTTATATACATAAATTCAGATTTCTTTTTCAGATTTCAAAATTCTGCATCTAAAAGAGCATTGTTTGTAAATAACAGAAATGTAAACACTGCAGATAACTTACTTTGTAAATATAACCTCGAATATACAACTTTTATAGTTAATATTTTTAACGATTAAAAAGTCTAATTTCGCATTATGATTAAAAACTTTCATCACTCATCACTCGGAGCAAAAGTGTCTTTTTGATGCTTAATCGTTTTTTAAACCACGATTGCGCACCAAAAAGTCCCACTTTTGCTCCTAGTGATGAAAACTACTATTAGCAAACAGCTGATTTTATAGTCCCAGGACAATAAAGAAATGTTTTTGGTACTACTGAGAGAGCAAATATAGGCTTATTTCGTGAAAATAATAAAAAATTTATTAATCTATCTTCTTATTTCTATAAGGGTTTCGTCTGTTACGTCCCTATTTCTCTCGACCTACTGAACCGATTTTTAAGATTGAGGTGTCATTTTAAAGCTTAAGACATACCGCAGTGACGAATCATAATTAAAAAGGCCATATTGTTTCGGGCTTCGCCCCCCTCGCCTTTGATTTATTTCTAGAGGGCTCTTTAAAATGTTTACCAACTTCTTATTGCAAGTTCTTTAATGTGAATTGTAATTTAACAGCTGATTACCTTCAGATGAATTTTAAAAGCCAGATAGTAAACAAAAATAGATCTATATGTCAACATCAACATTAACGTACTGTATGTGAGTTTCACTAATACAGAATCATAAAATGCGCAATTTGCGCACGGGCCACCTCGTTACTATTTAATGATAAATGTAAGATGATTTTGAGATTTTTGTCAATTAGTTATTTATTTGAAAAATCGAACCATAGAGGAAACATAACTTCCAAAACAGCTTTGTAAGAACTGACTGGCTTGTTGTTCCATCAAAAGCGGTACTTACTTTATCAAAGTACGTATTCTTCAACAATTTTCTTCAATTCATTCGCTTATCGTATTTCAAGATACTTCGGTTTGTGATTGGTTTATAGTAAATGAATACAATCACTTTGATTTATTTCCAGATTGAAAATAATAATCTTTATTCCATTTTAGAACGACATTGTTTGTCACGAACATTAATTCCGTTAATTAACGTAATTTTTTCTTTTAAATAATATACCAGAGTTGAGTTTTATAAGGAAAACCCAAATTGAAAAGAGAAAAGAAATAAAAAAAATACAATAATAACAAAAACTACATTAATACAGTTAAATAAAAATGATTGAAAACCTTGTAATTTCTAACCTAAATACATGACATCCTTGGTCGTATGATTATAGATTACATGTAATGCTGTATAATGCACTTGTACTTAGCTTGTGAACATTTCTAATGAGATAATCTACACAGCTCATTAGGAGCGCTCCGATTGTACTATTGTCTTCAGAGGTGAATAAATAAATTACGCCATCGTTTCATACATAGCTCGCGGAAAAGACCATAGATATGATTTCGTCATAACAAATTATAACTTTATTGTTAATAAATCCAACTTAAAAAATTATTTGATCATCGTTATTATAAATAGTCTTTTAAAACATTATATTTCTAGTAACCTCAGAAAATTGAAAATCAGTTATAATTGAATATTTGAAAGCAGTCATGTTTTACCTATATTTTTACAGAGAAACGAAATGCAAATGAAGTCAATAGAATCCACTGCATTGTTTAAAATGTTTATTACTATATCGTGTAATACGATAATGAGAAGAATGAATGAACTGATGTGAAGGATAAAAAGGACTCGGTATCGCAGATCTATGTCGGCCTATATCAACCTTGGAATAGCTGTTTAACAATAAACAAAGAAGAAGCGTGATCTTAGGAAAATTGTTTATTTTTTTATTGATAAGTTTGTATATCAAAGTTTCTAATTCAAGCCGTAAACAAAGTTATATAAAATGATACAATTTTACAAGTTTTGCTATAAGGTATATTTGTAAATATTTCTTAGCATAATAATCAAACGAAAACTGTGCGAGCGGCAATATTGATATAATATGCTACAAAACATATTTAATCAAATTTGGAGTATAACATCACCGGCCAACCGTTGCCACGTCTCTACCGTCAGTAAGCACCTTATGGATTATGTCAAATTTCTTTAATCACATATGATAAAATATTGTAACCCAGTAAAATACTCGAAAGTTTGTCGTATGCATATGAGTAACAGATTTTTTTACTTACAATACCTACAAAGCAAACGCAATTAGTTGAACTGCAGTTATTAACGTGTGAAACCTAAAGTGTGAGTAGTCTGTTGCGCTTCCTCTTCCGTGGCATGAGACAGATCGCCCAATCCCACCTGGCCACATCAGAATCGATCACGTGACAAGGAGGAAAACGTGACTGCGACACAACTGCGTCTCTTGAACTCTACGAATCTAACACTCGAGTTGTGATTGAAAATAATTTTTACTTTCTCCCCCTATACCATAGTATATGGAGAAAGTATTGTTTTCGTCAAAATTTTCGAATTTGAGTTGTTGGTGGATTTATCCATTTTGGTGCCCCCTGAGTCCAAAAAAGTGGTTTTCAGAGTGATGTCTGTGTGTGTGTGTGTGTGTGTGTTTCAGGATGTAAACAGAGCCAGAGAGTGCCCCAATGGTCCGTCCGATTTTGGTGAAATTTGGTATGTAGGTCCAAACCCATGATAATTCCAGGCGTTTTTTCATTTTTTCGAATTTTTTATTTTTGAGGGTGGTCTACCCCCAAAAACCCTCAAAAAACGTGGAAAATCCAAATTTCTCAAAAACGGCTCTAACGATTTTGATTAAAATTTTGTGGTTTATTAAGATTAAAATGCTGAATAAAATGACACCACTCGCATTTCCGAGAAAATGCGCGTTCAAAAGTTATGGAATAAAAAGTGTTTCAAAAATCAATTTTTTTTTATTTTAAAATTAATTGTTATTTTGAAATAAATTTTACTTATCACCATTAAATTAAGCTCAAAAAACTGAATAATCCAGTATTTTCAATTATTGCTCTACGTCAAGTGGTTGCGGAGAAAATTCAATTTTTCGTTTAGCGGTAAACGCAGTACGTTGTAAAAAGTCACAAACGCGCGTAGGGTCAAACGAGCGCTGCTCAGCTGGTAGCTATCCGACTGAGTCATCAAGACATTAACGTTTGAAGCTTTTAACACCTTTTTTATTTTGTTGGGAGAAAGTATGTGTCAGTTAACTGATACAGTTTATTAAATAAGTGATAGTAAATTTTAGTTCAAAACTGTATTTTTTGCGAAGAAGTTTAATTTACATTGTAAAAACTCAACATAATTTTAGTGCCATATAACCAGACAGGCATTGTTCTTTTAAGGAAAACCACAGTAGTATTCATTACAAGACTTGTACCATGCTTATATAATACCATTATACTTTAAAATTGAAAATTCCCAGAAGAAAAAACAACAGTTATTTAACCCAACGATTACAATCTCTGATGTTTCCCAATAACTCCTTTAACATTTTGGCTGCCCAAAGATTAAGAGCTTGTCCATCGCACCCATTTAAGATCCTCAGACTATTTCCTATATCTCTCTCTATATAAATGAATCCCTTTTTCTCTGGTCACGGCATCACGTGTGAACGACTGGACGGATTTCGCTAATTCTTTTTATTTATTTATTTTTTTTATTTCTTATTGTCTGGGGAAGGTAGTATATTTATAATACAAACAGAGAGCGGTGAACGAAAATAATTCAAAATTTTTTAATTACAAGTTGTAAAAGTAATTTTCATTACGATGTTCCAGAAATAACATTAATTCTGAGATACAGTGTACGAATGTTAAATTATAAATTAATGTTATGTACAACTCTAAGCTGAGGGACTATAAATCAGTTTATTAACTTAAGGTATAAAATAAGTTTTTATATAACTCAAACATTAAAACTATTTAAGCTACTGTAAGAAAAGTAGTTCAGTGATGACATAAATAACAATGATTTCATTGTAATTGCATCTGATCCAATAAGCCCTCAATCTCATGGTTATGAAATGGTCACGTCCAGGTCCTAGAATCATTGTACTCGATATATTTTTATCGGTTAATTTACACGACAAATTAAGGTTATATATTTGTAATATATCTCGTTAAAATGTCTATTGGCCCTCCCTCTCCATTTGTATTTTTACTGTATTACATTACATTATTATTAATTTTGAATTTTTATTCACCCCACATAGATTACAAGAGAGAATTCTAGGACACATGTAACATAAGAAAATAGTATCTTCTATATTATACGGTTAAACTCATTCATTGATATCCCAAAAAAAAAAAATAGTACTTTAGGCCTATACTTTTAACACTTTTACATAAAACATATTATAAAGATATGTTTTATAAATGAGCAAAAATGAGAAATAAAACTATTTTCGGTGTAATTGCCGACCATAAAAGGGGGTCAAACAGTGATCCAGATAAATTATTCCATTTGTAGTAACAATTTCAGTCGCATAAGCTGGAATGCTGAGTATAACATTGCTTGTTTCTTTCCACGACAGCTCATTTGCTCGCCGCTCACTCAGAGTTACATGTGGATCTAGTTCGGTTCCGTCACTGGCACTTAAAAATGATTTTAAAATATTATACTAAACCTTTGCAGCGCAAAGCAGCGATTTCTTGCTTTGCTCATAATAAGGGAGGACTTCATATTGAATATATTCGCTTACAATAAATTAAATACGCAATTCTACCCGTTTCTACGTTTAATCGCTATACGAATTCTACAGGTTTAATCACCACTAACTTTCTTAAGAAGGGGTTAAATGGATAGAGCGATTATTTTTTAGCACGCGGTCAAGTGGCCGTTGCGGAAACTACCAGAATACGTTTGGTTCGCATTTTCACAACAATACTAATGTAAAAGCTATTTTACTTAATCGCTTCGAGAATATCAAGTTTTCGGTGTAAAACACTGTGGTTACAAAAACACTGCTGCGCTTCAGCACGTATGAGACCCAAGACTCAGGTTGATAATATTGAGTGAGGTGATTTGGCTGCGGAAAGTAGGTTTTTTAATAAATACATGTCATTCATTGACTGCGTTCATAGCCTGCAGTTTCAGCGGCTGCACGTATTAAGGGTCTTGGGGATAAAAAAAATCATCATGCAGTGCTTCACCTGCTCCAACTTTGCGCCTTTTAGCGAATTTCCTTATAGGGAATACGCTCTTACGGTAGCACACATGGTAAGACCTAAGCCCGTTACCATGTTACTTTTTTGTTTTGAGGTCCTTAGAAGCCCAAAACAACGTTCGTTCAAACAATCATACAAATTCATATATATGTATCTCTTAACACGATAACTTTTGAAAAAACCTCCGATTTTTTATGAAATTTGGTACAGAGGTGTAGGTCAGCATTCATTAGGTTAAGTTCATAAACCAGCTCGATCGGACTATGGGAACGGGGTTTTATGGGGTTCTAAAAAGATCAAAAATGGGTTTTTGGCTCTTTTTGCCCATAATTTTTAATATTACACAATTTTGACTTTAACTGTTTAAAAGGACTTTAAAAAGCAAACAATTTAGTATTTTGAATCTTTAAATTAGCTTAACTGGTTATAAAGAAAATTCAAATCAAGTTTCCCATGTTATTCTTAAGGGTAAATATTAAAAAAAGTTATATATCGCTTATTTATCAACATATCTTAATAACAATTTGTATGAACCTTCACTAGTTGGTGAGTAATTAAGATTTGATAAAAAAACCGCATGGCAGCAAACCTACATGCTAAATCCCACGGTATTCTCATTGAAAATAAATGTGTAATGGGAGCAGATAATAACACCAGATAATAAGGTGTCTGTTCACAATCAGCTGATCAGCTGTCTTCTGCATTTGTCTAATTTTAAATGTTTCATATATAGTACATTTCATTTATTTTTTGGCTTTTAAGATATTTAGATTCGAAATTTCAAAATGACCACCATTTTGGAACCGTAAAAGATAAAATAAATCATGTTAATTTGGATATTTATATACATTAAAGTTGTGCAAAGTATCAATTCCATAACACAAACAGTTAAAATTTATATTTAATTATTTAAAGATTAAATTTTGACAGATAGACAGAAAGCAAATAATTGAGATAGGACCCATGTTGTATTGGAATATTTGCTTTTTTGCCTTTTGAACAACCTGGTAGTTTGGTCCGATAGTTGTCTGACACCCTGTATATCGTTAATTAAAGACAAACTATTACAGTACAGTATTTGTTTATAAGCTCATCATATGTAAAAACGGTTGTGCATTATCTAGGTCCTGTTCGTAGGATAATGTATTGAAGAGAGAATTTTTCGGAAAAATTAACTCGCTAATATATAGAGTCTTATTAAACCGAGTAGGGAAAATTTTTATTACTCAATGAAGTTATTTATATTTAATCTGCTGTTCTTATTCGCCCATTTTACTGCACATTGTTATACTTGAGCACGTGGCTGACACTTTGGCAGCTGTCAGCTGTTTCAAGCAATTCTTTTGTTTTTATTTTTAACTCCATAAACCCAATGTTATTCATCAACACTTTCAACATAACTTTCCCATATCACTCTTGATCTTTGGTTCACGATTGAAAAATAACTAAAAGTCATATCTAATAGAGCCTAGCAAAGCAGACTTATTGTATTTTTTTAATTAATTTATCACAAAATTACGATATGCAAAGTTTGGAGGAAACCTTTAGAGTTGTTTTTAGGATAAATGTGTACACACAAATAAACTTTGCTTTATGGGATTCACATAGAAAAATATATATATATATATATATATATATATATATATATATATATATATATCTTTTTGGCTAGATAGTAAATGAAGTAATCAATAGCTTCAAGTGCTTGGGGGGTGGGGCTTTGCTCAGATAATAATTGAAATTGGCCGTGAGTTTTAGGCCTACAAAGTCGTCACCGATCTGCTCAACCATTCGAGTTTAATTCTCGGATTTATTGTACTGAACATTTTACAATTTACATATCTACAGCAGTGGTGTACGTGTTGAACCTTATGGCCAGCAATGCGGGACTTCCAAATATAATAATTTTAAGGAAAACTAAATAAAGGTCATTAATTAAAGATGCATCACCAGCTTAGTAATATTAGAAAGAGGTTATTTTTTATGAACACTTGCTATTGATGTCGTGGATTAATTTTAAACATATTCACATGACATCTTTTACAAAATAGGTCATAGCCTGTATATGACTATATCGCTATCTTGAGACATGGACCTCACATAGTGGGTATTTTAACCTGAGTATGAATGAGAGATGAGTGTAGGATGATTGTGGTGCGATCTTGTAGTCTTGTTACTGACTAAGGCCGACATTCTCCTTAGATAGGAACTCCTACCTGCTTCTTTCAAGGTAAAGGCATCTAAACTTTTTGAAATAATGGGCGTTTATTTTAAATTGTAGTAAACCAGACAATACATCATAGACAACAATTAAAAAACGAATCAAACGAACTACAATATGCTTAATTTGGTATTATGAGAACATTTTGAATGGGTACCTTATAATTTAGAACTCTGGTTTTTAGTGCCTCAAATAGAATTAATTGTCTTATTATTTAATGGTTCATTTAGTACAAAAATACTATTAATATTTTATATTTATGAAAATACTGTGAGAAATGTTACTTACTATCTGAGTCTTGAATGAAATGAAGTGCCTCAAGTTATGTACAATGTCTTGACTTGGTATGATGTAAAAGTTTTGGCCGGATTATATCTCCTAGAGTTACAAACATTCTTATTTGTCTGTCTCTCTGGCAGAGTTGAAAAGGTTGTTGACCTGTTGTAAATGTTCAGGGAAGAGAACGATACCAAAAACAAAAGTAACACTCGTATATGAATAGTTTATCCTCATGTCTTGAGTTAAACAATGATTCTAAATTACACTCCGTACCGTACAAAAGTATTTTCAGTACAATCTTTTGTTGATTGTATCAGTTTGTAAAATTATAACAGGTCATTGAACATGAATAATTGGATACTTAATACAGTCCTAAAATTATACGCCCAAAACTTTACAGGGTTATATCTTATTTCGAAAACAATCCAAATTCATCCTATAGTATAAAGCCCTATCCTGTTTGGTTTTTCGTCTGTGTTTTAAGTCAATATTTGTTATACCCATTGAGGGTTAAGATAATAAATTATAACTTTGGATGGTAGTTTGTCAGGATATGACTAATTTAAACAATTAAAATATAAAACTTCTGGTAGAAATGTGTCGATCATTTAAGTTTACCAATCTATCATCTCAAAAATAACAAAATATAAAAATTGATACAATTTACAAAAGAAATTTTTCTCACCAGCAATACGAAGGTTTCAAATAGTGAACAATTAATTAAAAAAAGGTTCTCAATAAAAAACGCCAATTAAAAAAATTACTACTAAAATTGAGCGTATTTCTAAAAAAAAATATTGTCTTATTTGTCAAATGCTTTTAATTCGTGTTTTAAATTAATTTTACAGCTTTTTGGTAAACTGTATTATTCCTGATTATTCAAAACGTATTAAAATCAACCATTTTGAAACGGAAAGTCATAAATGTGTTTGAGGTTTGTAAATAAAGTGAAACACTACCATAAACCACCATGCCGAGGTTTAATTGAAATCTCGATCTACGACGACATCAAGTATTAATAAAAAAAGTTACAGAGAGACAGACGTGAACTAAGCAAGACAGGACTATCCCATACACACCGTGTATAAGGACTAAAAATATAAACTAATAATATTCGGTTGGTCAACTTCATACAATAACAATGCATTTGGGAACAAAATAGTTAGTGGTAAGTAGCATAATCATGAGAGTCTTATGCTTTTAAATGGTGGGAGTTTAATTTCAAAGAAATAAAGGAACCAAGTTCAAATAAAGGCTTTCACAACCACAAACATACGACATTACAACTCAGAAATGTTCTGGAAATTCAAACATACCTCCCGCTCCCCCACCCACCACCCAAACAACCTCCCTCCCCGAGGCGCCAGTAGGTTTTTAAGAGGAACTTTATTGTTTGTTTGATGTAGTAGGCCTATAAGGTCCATCAAAGTCTTTCTTTTCGTTGCTCTCTCCATTGAATTTCGCAGTGTTTCACTGCGACGTAAACATTTAATAGGATTAGTTATACAGTATGTATTTATTTATACTTGTATTTAATACTCGTCTTATTCTTATTACACACTCTGTTCATTAATTAATATATTTAAATAAAAAATATGTAATACTTTTTTATTAGATTGAATGTTCTGAATCTATAATAAGTTACCCAAATGAACTGTGTACCTGTTATATTACAATAGTTATTTCAATATAATATGTTTAGTATCATTGTTGGTTTTAATGTTGTTGTTATTGTTAAATTTGTTGATTTTTTATGATTTTAAGAACTTTACATATTAAATAATATGACGCACCATTAGTTTAAGCGTAACTTAAAATTATAGATTTCTCTGTATCTGAACAAATTGTAAATTGTGTTTACCGTGGAATTAACATTATTAATACTTGTATTATCATTCACCAGATTCTTAATAAAAATTAAAAAAATAATATGTAACTAGTTTAATGGTAAATGCATAACGTCTAAAAGTTTTATAAATCTGAAATCCATACAATTTTTTATTCCTAAGGTGATTGATTGGATGGAACTACAGTGACTGCTTGGTCATTAAAGAAATAATTATTAAACTCTATGTTAATTAAGACGAAAATTAATGATAATATTTACATAGCTATAAAATAATTACCGAAGGTTAACAAGTTGAACTCATTATCGTGTTAGGTTATCAATAACTATAGTCCTGGACAGGCTCATTGGCGGGTGGCCGATCAGCTGTTACAACCTTATAAGCCTTCGTATTTTGGCTTATAAGTATTATTTACGTCAAAATATTTTTTTTAGGTTTGCCTATCAAAGGTAGGTTACATTATCGCGATTGCTGTATTGGTGGTTCAGTACATTACAAAATAATTTTAAAACATTAAACAGTGGAAGAAGAGATTCGTAATTTATTTAAAGTATGCATTCACATTAGTTTTTAGAACAACATTTTGTTAAAACATTACATAGGCTAAACTTGATTAACTAATCTATATATTAATACGCAAGCATGTTTCATTTCCTCCTTTTTTCTCAGCTCGTGTACATCGTAGAAGAAATCCGAGCATACCGTTAGAAAGGTATATTCCTGTAGATGAGCAGAATCACATTCTAATTCACATCGGACTCCAGGGATACGCCCCACAGGCTTTCAAAGTTCCAATGTTAATCTTATGGAGAAAAGATAAATGAATGAATCATTAGACAGCTGTTGTAAAAACAACTGCTAGAAAATTAGGAAGAACAGATGTTTTAGTTCTAAAATGTTTTTAAGCTTCTTGGGTCCAGATCAACTGAAATTTTGATCGAATTTCGATCAGGAGGCGATCTCTAGTATTCCTTTAATACTTGAACGATTGATACAGTTTTTTTTCCAATGAGACGCTGCGTTACAATTTGTCCAGCGTTTAATTATATTACCAGAGCACCTTGTACCAGTAATTTACCGGTAACAACATTGCAACTGTTGTTATCGAACCACTCAACTTCAAATGGGCTTATTGTGCTGGCCAACTCTCATAAACACAACGTGCTTCACAAGTTTACCTCGTACCGCTATGCTGTGTGGTTATCAACTATTTAATATAAATTATATTTATCTACAAAAAGATTTCTAAGGGGCTTTACCTTTGCTAAATCATTTTTTAAATGTATATGATGCGCAACAAGTAATATAAAGAATCTGAAAGGCACCAACAAAAATAGTTTTTGCTACAACCGATGCAAGAACATTTTCGGTGAATAAAATGATAAGACGGAAAAAATTATCTTGCAAACTAAACATCACGCTAGTAGTTTTTCGACATGAAACAACATATTAAATTTGGAAAATTTGGAATGTGGTGTGTACAAAATATATACCCAGTTATTATTATTATTGTATTGTAACTCTTGTATGAAAATACAATGGCCTTCAAAATCCAATCAGTGTAAATGGAGTGTTTTATAAAGAAGGAGGTTCCTAACTGTTGCAGTTTCATAAGTGAAGAAAATTATAGCATTTAATTTCAATATAGAAACAAAATAAAGAGTTGTAATAAAAAATAAAGAGTTGTACTATAATATTTTCTCTTACATTGTTTATAGGGCAATTGAATAGGTTTAAATGTACATATGTTAATAGGTTAAAAATACATTTATATCCTCTCACCATACACGAAACCCTTCTACACTGCACTATTCAAGATTAACTAATACAATGTTTAACAATTCATGATTGCAATGACGTACAAATCTTTATGAAAAAGCGACATATAAAACTCACCACTACTATTATAAAATCATTACTAGACACATAATCGTAATATTTTATGAGTAGAATAAATAAAAAAATGTCTTTTACATTCACATAATGAACCATTAAAATATGTAGTCTCAGAGCAGCATGTCATGAATATATGGATGAATATCCAGTAATATGATCATCTGCAGTGCAGCTCTCCGGAGCTGTAAATTGGCTCTTCATGGCCTTGATCGCCGGGTGGGAGGGGGGCCGTGCGTACCATAATATATCAATACATCCCAGTGCAATACTTTTGTCAGGGATTAAGAATTTCTCTTGAACTTGAATACACAGTGAATTATTTATTTTATTTTTACACTTGCTACACTTAAGAAGTTGATAAATTTATTCAGCACCTTTAAATGTTAAAAAGTAGACCCACATAAAGTACTTTTTACTTGAAAATGATGAATCAATCCTATGTATTGATACGTGGTTAAAAGCCTTAGTTCTCAGTAACTACTGAAACAATCTTGGGTCATATTAAAGGGAATGTTGCGTAGATTTACATAATTTTCTTTAGATATACGATCGTCCTGAAGGTGAATTCATTAAGCCCCTCAAAGGTTTGGAAAAGTACAATTCTTATATTTATATAATAAAAGAGTGCATTTAAAGGTCTAGAGAGAAAACTACTGAACGGATCAAGGCCATTTTGGTGAAAATTGATTTCTATGGCTCCTAAATGATAGGAACAATATGGTATACCTCAGAAAATGTCTTATAACTCCATAAAATGAAAATTAGACCTCTTTTAGACCAATCCAAGACGTTATTTTTTCGCTTTGTAACCTGCTCCAGTTGGTCCATGTCCTACACGAATATTTCACACACTTACAAAATAAAAATAAAATTACAAAATAAATTTAGTAAACGAAGCAGACAACTTCAATTCTTTAATCACTAAGGTTGCAGTTATTTTTAAAGCAGTAAAATAAATATTTAATACCTAGCACTTACATAAAATTTTGGTCGCTATATTTAAAAGAGAGTTCAATTATAGCTTATAGAATTAATATATAATAACTTACAAGTTATTAATATTTGTTTACACATATGTTTTCATATTTTTACATTCAAATGAGCTTTATGTTTTGAAAAATAAACTATATCTTAATCTTTTGATAACTTTATTAAATAACTTGTTAAAATGGCCTTGCTTCTATATGTTTAATAATTAGTTTATTGTTCTCGATAAAATTAAAATTAAAATTAAAATTAAACTGGCTGGGTAGCTGAGTGGTTATAGTGCTCGCCTTTGAATCCAAAGGTTGCCGGTTCGATCCTGAGGAAAGTTGGTAGATTTTTAAAGGATCGATTCCGGACCCAGTTGCTATTTGTCATTGGGCTATTAATTAATTATGCTTTCTAACAACTGGTTGATGTTAGATAGTAACAAGACTGGGGTTTGGACCGTTCCCCGTAAAACCGTTAAAAATGCCGCTGGAGCAGATAAACACAGGAAAATGGAGTAAAAATGTGAACATGCAGAACTACGTGCCATGAGGAAATAAGTAATGAAATATACAAAAAGAAATACAAACAGGATTTGGAAATAAGGTGCAATCAAAAGACAGAGATCAAACATTTTGAATAGTGTTTTAGTGACGGTTAAAACTTAACATGATTTACTTACTATGACGACAACGCACTTCCAGTAGCACTTTGTACACCCAGGGTTGTTCTTCTACCATTGTGTGATAGAGTCAAGTCAGAACTTGAAAGCATGGTTCAAGCATGGTTGGTGGTGGTACCGAAACCTAATAAGGACGTAAGGACTCCGCGTGGATGTAACAGACTTAACAACAACAACAACAACGTAAGGAGGCGAAAATTATTATTGCCAGAGGTTGAAAGAACACTTGGTCGGATTGGTAATTCTTGGGTGTTTAAAAAAATTATATATCTCGAATAAAGGTTGTTGGCTTATTACTCAGTTTTTACGGTATTGAGTTATTCTTCGAATTTCCACTCATAGTGACGGTAACTTTTCATTAGTTTATACGGTAGCATATTATATAATAGACTAGTGGCGTGTAGGGGCAAAGGCCCCTTAAAATCAAAATGGTGATGTCTCCAAAAATAAGTTTCAATTTATCACCTCCTTGTATTACTTTATTTTTCTCAAGCTGTAATGTGAATTTACACGTTTGGGTTTTTAATAAAATATTTACTAATCTTGATGAAACTTTTTGGTGGAATCAAATCAGTAATTTACCATAATTTCCCCTGTATTACAGTAGTCTATTTTGTAAAAAGAATTACTATTGTGCTAATATACTACCGAACGCGGTTAAAATGGTCTTAACCTTACAAACCTTCATGATGAATTTGTAACTCAAATAAATAAAATAGTTCAATACAGCATAAGCCCATTAATAGTGTACACTCCTTCACCCTGGACCCCTGTGCCCCCCATTCCCTCACACTCGCCGTGACCCCATGCCTCCCCGTGCTCCTGTTCACCTCTCCAAACCCGTGTTCCTGTACCCCCAATGCCCCCAGGGCCCGAGTACCCCCTCATGCTCCTGTGTCACCCATTCTCACGTGCCCACATGCCCGCAGTTCTTCCCCTTGGCCCCCGTGCCCTCTATGTTTTTCATTTCTCCCCAACGCCCCCAACCAACTTCTGTGCCACCGACGTCTCTAGTAGGCCTTACCCCATGTGCCCCCGTTCCCATACCCCCATAATCCCGTGCCCCATGCCTACCATTGCTCCGCGTGTATTCTATATCCCCATGCCCCCCTAACTCCAGTGCCCCCGATAACCCTCGTGCCCCCATGCATTCGCACCCACGGTACTCCCGTGCTCACATGCCCACTGCTTTTCTCCGTTGTCCCCATGCCCTCTAGGTCCCCCAAGCCTCCCCCACACCTCCATGTCCATCTGCCTCCCGTGCCTCTCGTGCCACCGAAACCCCTAGTGCACATTGTGCCTTCCCACCTCCGCGCTGCTACGTACCCCCGAGCACCCTATGTTTCCGTACCCCCATGCCAGACGTTGCTCCCCGTGGCAACCGTGCCCTCCATGCCTTCCATGTCCATCTACCCATTTTGCCACTGACGCCCCTAGTGCTCTTTGTGACCCCGCAACACCGCCGCCAAGTGCCACAGTGCATCCCCATGTCTCCCCAGAGTGCCCCCGCACCACCGTACCCTCCATGCTTTCGTGCTCTCATGCTCGCTATTCCGCCCTGTGCTATGTTGCCCATGCCTCCACCGTGCGCGTTATGCCCCCCCCCCCCCCCGTCACCAATGCCACCGACAACCCTCGTGACCTTCGTGCCCCCATATCCCCAAACCTCTTGTACTGCCCATGGTCCCTTGCTGCCATCCCCGCCGTCCCTTCAAGTCCCTCCGTGCCCTAGTGTGCCTCCACCGTTTTCCCTATTTCCCCCATGTCTCCCCCGTGCCCCCATGCCCCCTTACCCTCCGTGCCACCGACGTCCTCCATACTTTGATTGTAGACTATTTTGTCTGTTCGTCAATAAAGTAGAACACTGATTGATACATTGTTAGTTTTAGCACACTATCATTTACATGAAAAGCTCCCTGTCTTAATGGATTAACCGGCGTTTATTGTTTCCCTACGAAATACGTAAAGGAAAAAGCAGAGAATGGATAAAACCAAAACAAAAAATTCCTCATACGGAGGTTATCCAAAGTAAGTTGGTTCACCTTTAATGATTCAGTAAAAAATAAATCAAACACTCAACAAAATGATTCAACTCTTCAACTCTATCTACTAAATAGCCAATATATAAAACAGTAACCTAATAACTAAATGACATTCACTGAGTAAAGACAATTACCCTATTCCATCAACCTTCCCACGTCTAAACCACTTTAAATTTTTAAAATTTCAATGAAGAATATACCAATCATACTACTCCTGTTTCCTTAGTGACATAGGTGGGGTCACGAAGATGAAATCTCATGAGGATCCGTAATCCGTTCATGAATATTAGTGATCTACTTTTTTATAGTGCATGGCAAAGTGAAAAAATTATAAGTATGCGGTTATCTTAACTCAAAATATCTGCTCATTAACCAGCTGAGTTTATGATAAAAACACTGGAACATCTGCTTAATCACACGTGTAAATATGAAAATCTTCTTCTCATTAGATTAACATTGGATCTTCCAGGTCCATTGGGGCGACGCCCAGGTAACATTTGGGAATTCTGGTATTTTTCCTTGCGTCCTTGGATCTCAAGCTTTAAAATGAGCCATCATACGTCACCCTATCTTTATTCAAACTCGAGATATTTCGTGGGGACCGATTCGCTTACGGAATTATATATATAGATTTATTATCAAATGAAGTTGCAACCGCTAATTGTGTCATAGTTTATTTTGCACATTCTTTTTCCCCTCAACATGAATAAAAGGGCTACTTTGATAATAAGAAGCCAATCACGCACATATTGTTTAGGTCCCGGAATGTAGTGAGTGACCCTTTCTTATTTAAAGCAGGATGAAGTAAACATCTCCATCGTGGACCGAATTCATGTGAAAATTATCTGCCATATCCAGGAAGTGGCCCTAGGTTTCATCCCTTAATTTAACTTCAATCAGGCGATACTTACCCTAAATAGTCTAAGATAAAAAATTATTAAATACCAATAAACATATTTTTCTTTTTTTAACATTTATCACTGTTACTATAGTAAGATGCACGAAAATAGTCCGATGAAAATTTAAACAGCTGTGTCCCCCCTCACCCCCTCTCGCCCTGCAATGTTGTCATTTGTGGTTGTGTTTACCATGTGTAATACAGTATAAAAATGTGTTTCAGAATAAATTTGGCAACAATGTATCGACTCTCATCGGACTATTTTCGTGAATCCTACTATACTGATTGATTTCTTTGATATTCATTGCATAAAATTAAAAGGTATTTGTTAGAAACTACTCTACCCTGATAAATATATTCAATCGAATATCATTCACAAATATCGTTCACAAACTCCCATAAAATTAACTTAGAATTTTGAAAACCTGTAGGGCGTAGCCTTGGGGACCAATTCGAATTATAATACCATTCTGCTCATTTACAGCACAATACAATACCTTTCTAACGGTATATGCAGAATTCCCCTAAGATGCACATGAGCTGAGAAAAAAAGGAGGAAAAGAAACATGCTTGCCTATAATATTAATTAATTAATATTACTAGTGCCTATGGAATATGGAATATGGAATTTCTTATCCATATCTTAAATATGCGTAGTGTTTAAATCTACATAAATAATTGTCAACTGGACAAGTGATAGTACTACTAATATTATATGTGAAAGTTCATTTTTTTTGGGGCACAACTGAGTTCCAACCACTGCACAAATTGAGGTGAAATTTGGCAGGCATATGGCTGACAATTCGGGGGAACATATAGACATGTTCAAATACTCAAAGCACGGCCAGGACTCCACCCCAATTACTTTTTAAGTTCTTATGGGCACAGGATTCATTGTTATTTGATTTGAAATATAATTAAATACAATAAGTTTTCATGGTTAACTTGGTTTTACTATTTGTAAAGCCGATTGAGCGAGCAGTATGATCGAGTTAATCCTGGGGGGAGTGAGCAAAGCGAAGGGATCGCCCTAATAGCCTATTATCGTTTGGAATTTTTAACTTTTCCTATCCTGAATTTACGTTGAATAAAATATAATAGTTAGTTGACAAGGAATGGATACCAACACACTAAGTATATAAACCGGAAGTCTAAATTATTGCTTAAACTCTTTAAATAGGTTTTAAAATAATTACAGTTTTGTTCAATTCTTTACAACAAAACTTTTTAATAAAACAAGTATTAAATTTCCAAATGTTACGTTTAAAAAAGCAATAAGACATAGCTTCTTCGGATATTCTGTGCAAAGTGCAGAATATTTTAGGAGTAAACAATAGTGTAGTAAGGGGCACATTGTAAATTGCGAAAGTGTCCCAGGAAGGTCTCGCAATAAGCGGTTGGGCTCAACTTACTGCCTTCCATGGATTCGGGCCAAAGTCTCTGTTATGCTAAGTGTTTATGACATATATTTTTCAAATACAAAGAGAATTGAAAAGGATAATAGCTTTGCAGAACAGTAATATCTTTTTCATTGTTTTGTTTTAACCCTGAACTATTTAATAGTGATCACAAAAATGTACAGGTAAATATCCCAATGGTAGTTACAAAGTTTAAATTTCATAATAACACTAAAAATTACTTTAATCTAAATATAGTTTTATAATATTGATATGCAATAATATTTGTTTATGCAACGATAGTATATAAGGGGGATTACAATGGTTGAGTACACTATTTTATCTACGACCAACTTAAATTTGGTTAACACTGTTAAAAGTTCCTAAAAGCAATGTCGAAGACTTGTTTTATAAGAACAACTGGATCGCTATCTGAGTTAGTGGAATAGTGCTAGGGGCGAGCCTGTTTCCTCTGCCACAAGGTGCGGCGTCATCATGTAAGCTTATATCTTTATCGTGGTCCGTCCACTGCATTCTTGATTATTTACATTATATATTTACCGAATTGAAACATGATGGTGGATATTTATATATTTATTTATAAATATACACTTATTTATATCTATTATTCATATCTATTGCTCTTTCCTCCAAGATGTCACCTGGCTTAATCGTCCTTCTCACTAACATTAGATCACACTCTTTTGAGGTTAGGAACATAAAGAAACTAAAACATGAATCGTAATATAACAATCAGATAATGTGCTAATTGAGTAATCTATATACTAGGAGTACGCTCGTACCTCCTGTAAGCGCATATTCGAAGAAAAATTTAATTTTTGCATTAGGGACTGTCATATTCAAAAAATTTGATCCTTGAAAAACAACTTTGTTTTTGTTTATGCGACTACTTCACTCCACTCCCGTTCTCCGTTCTGTTCTGAATCCAATAATTTGGACTGGACTGGGATTGAGCCGGTCAGTAGACCAATCAGAACGTCTCAGTCTTTATTGTTAAGACTCGCAAAGACGTTGACAAAATGTAAACAAAGAACCCACAACTAAAAATGACTCCAATGCATTTCCTTTGGGAAAAATTAAAACGTTACATTTTAGGTTTATTTGATTAATATCCAACCAAATGTTTTCAAGAACGAACTTAGCCTTAAAAATTGCATAAAGAATATTAGACTTAAATTTGGGACTGCTCTGTGACGTCTATCGAGAGTAATCGTCGGACATTACATTTGCAATACGAGTCACTCTAGAGCCTATTCTTCGAATAGACGATTAATAGGCAAGCATGTTTAGGCCTATTTCCCTTTTACTTTCTCCCTCTATATCATAGTATATGGAGAAAGTATTGTTTTCGTAAAAATTTTCGAATTTGAGTTGTTGGTGTATTTATCCATTTTGGTTAGCCCTGACTCCAAAAAAGTGGTTTTCGGAGTGATGTCTGTCTGTGTGTGTGTGTGTGTGTGTGTGTGTGTGTGTGTGTGTGTGTGTGTGTGTGTGTGTGTGTGTGTGTGTGTGTGTGTGTGTGTATGTGTCAGGATGTAAACAGAGCTAGAGAATGGCCTAATGGTCCGATTTTAATGAAATTTGGTACATATGTTCAAATCCACGACAATTCCAGGCGTTTTTTTCATTTTTTTGAATTTTTGATTTTTAAGGGTATTTTACCCCCAAAAACCCTCAAAAATCAAAATTTCTCAAAAACGGCTCTAACAATTTTGATTAAAATTTTGTGCTTTATTAAACTTAAAATGGCGAATAAAATGACACCACCCGCATCTCCGAGAAAATTCGCGTTCAAAAGTTATAGAGTAAAAAGTGTTTCAAAAATCATTTTTTTGGATTTTTAAAATAGCTGTTGTCTTGAAATAAATTTTACTTACCACCATTAAATCAAGCTCAAAAAACTAAATAATCTAGTATTTTTAATTATTGCTCTACATCAAGTGGTTGCGGAGAAAAATCAATTTTTCGTTTTTAGCGGTAAACGCAGTACGTTGTTAAAAGTCACAGACGCGCGTAGGGTCAAACGAGCGCAGCTCAGCTGGTAGCTATCCGACTGAGTCATCAAGTCATGAATGTTTGAAGCTTTTAACATCTTTTTTATATTGTTGGGAGAAAGTATGTGTCAGTTAACTGATACCGTTTATTTTCAGCTTGTGTGCATCGTAGGAGAAAAACGTGCATACCGTTAGAAAGGTGTAGATGAGCAGAATCGCATTTAAGCCACATCAGTCACTAGGACTAAGCTATAGGCTCTCAAAGTTTCAATGTCAATCTTATGGACGAAGGGTAAAAAATTCAATCATTAAGCCGCGTCCGCACTGACCGAACATGTTCACCGAACAAAATTCTTCCGAACTTATGTTTGTTCGTTGCTAACCTATTAGAATGTAAATCATATGGCTGGTAATTGTTCGTTAGGAATGTTTGTTGATTTTTTGTGTTCGCCGAACAAGTTCACCACGAATGTTCGGCCAGTGCGGACGCAGCTTTAGACAGATGTTGTAATAACAAATGCTAACAAATTAGGAAGAACATATGTTTCAGTTGTGAAATATTTTTGAAGAAATTGGGTCCAGATGAAGTTAAATTTTGGTCAAATTTAGACCAGTGGGTGATCTCTAGTTTTTATTACTACGTTACTTTTGTCAAATGCCAAGCCCTCATTGGTCTAGAAACTGTATTTTAATGTCACTCTTGTTTTCTTAATAACGCAATGGATTCCAGTTTTGTATAGTAATTTACCTCTTCATGATGTACTTGGTATCTATACATAAAATAATTCTCTAAGCGAATGTTTTAAGCGAAATTGTGAGCGTTTTACAAATTGCAGGAAGATGGCAGGGGTTACAAATTAAAAGCACCGGTCCCATGCACGAGGGAAAATTATCGGCGCTTCTATAAAGTTACCAGTAAATGAGTAATAACGTCAAACATCCTCTATAGCATAATAAGAATAGCATGGGTATTCGAAAAAACGTCTTTTTTGTGTACATTAAAACATGTGTTATGGTTTGATTTTAAAATGAGAGACAGATGATATTATTGATCGAAGATATGGTGGAAGAAGGAGCGAAGAACTATTAATAACCAATTAACTAAATGAACTTAAAGTGGTAATACTATAAATAAGAGTTTTTGAGCGGATAAACACTCTACTAGGAGCGTTACCAACCTTACAAACTATTACAAATTAACTAATGAATTTTACTATCATTATCGTCATTTATATTGTAAAAAAGAAACTACAATTCACTAGTTTGCTAACTGAGCGTGTATGCAAAAAAAAAAAAAAAACATTCTGACCATAGTGACGCAATGATACTTTATTTACATTAAAACGTGTTTTGGTTTGATTTTAAAACGTAAGACAGATAACATTGAGTGAGAACTAATTATCCAATTGACAAAAAAATATATATATATAACTGGAGTGGTAATACTATAAGACGTTTTGTGGCTTTGAGCGACACAAAATTATACTAGGAGAGGTACCAACCTTACAAACTTTTACCAATTGACTGTTGATTTTTGCTATCATTATAAGTCATTTAATTTGTAACAAAATTACTGTTTTGCTAACGGTATTGACCCTACTTTCAATGGTAGGGTGCTAAGCATCAATCATGTTTTCTCATTGTCACTTTTCTAAGTCATAGCCTATTAATAGGCCGTCATAGCTCAAGGACAATGATTTCCCTCAATAAAACTTATTTTTCATAAATTGATATTGGTTTTACAACAGACAAAAATGAAGCATTTACAAATGGGTGATTTAATAGTATAGAATTGTAAAGAATGCTTAGGAGGTGAATAGCCTATTCAAACGGTATTGTTAAAATATCATACAAATTAAATCTTCTGTGAACTTTCGTAGTGAAGAACTGGTAATCCGTTATGGTTCATAATATTTTAGTTTTAAAATTTGGGGCTTTTGCCCCTATGAGCCACTAGTAATATTATAATTTGTCTTTATTTTAACGGACGTAGATACAACTGTTAAAACAGGTTTCACACTGAACGAGACTTAAGAAGTATTACAAAATATAAGGTTTAGGTTTTTAAAAGGAATGGAAGTTAATTACTATCATTCAAATAACTGTTTTTTGAAAAAAAAGTGGTAATGTAGAATAAAACGAAATTGTAAGGAAATTAGCAACAGTGATGCACAAAATCAGGAAGCAGTTGTGGAAGTGATGGTCATTGTGAGATTGAAATGAACCAACCAAATTTTCCTCGTTGAAAAATAGAATTTCTGGTTTTCACACTCAACTTTCAGCTATCAACCCACTAATGACACACAAAATAATCAAAATAATAATATTGAGCTTTTGAAAATTTATAGAGCAAATTTCACTACGCTAAAAATAAGACACTGGTTTTACTTACATTTGAAATGTAGGTCATATCCAGTCATTAAAGATTGTGTCTGAAGATTTTTAAAAAGTCTGACATATAATACTCTATAAAGGAATAATTCAGGTAATGAAATAAGGACGGAGCGTATTTAATCTGTGAAATATGGTCGGTTACATGTATAATTGCATGTACGAATAATGCTACTAATTAATTTATTCTCCACTTCACCACATTATTCAGTTAAATATATTCCTATGTAAGAGATGTGTCCTAATTTTATTTTTGCACTGACAGGATTTTTTTTAAAGCTTTCTTAAATTTGAAACTCACTTAAATGAGTTGTATCAATGAAAGCGTGGTAATTTCAAACTAGGTTTTTTTTAGAAAACATGGTCTATTTATGCAGCTATTAGTATATGACATTGATAAAAAAAAGGACTGCTCGTGAGTATTTACAACCGACTTTTGTTGGAACTATAATTTTGGGAACAATCAATGGTTACTTTAAGTAGAGAGTTTACGTACTCAATGTAGGCATGATTGAATGAAATTATTGTAACAAAAAATTTAATAGACTGGTTCTTTAATAAACCATTCAATAATCGAATCACTTAATATACCAATCAATTTATTTCAATTAGATTTTACGGAATCATTCACAGTCAAATTGGACAAATATTATGTAGTTCAGACGAGAGAAATTTGCCTCTCAAATAAGACCGTCTCATTTGATACCAATACTCATTTTACAAGGTCTTCCGTCAATCAGAAATCCTCACTCAAATACTATATTTGTTACAGAAATAAATGAAACAGAGTATTAGCATTTGACCATCAATTGCATGGATAATCTCGAAACGTCCTAATGTAAAACTAACATTTTATAGTATTTTTTTTGCAAATAATAATGCAACCATTGTTAATCAACCAATAGTACCCAAACTCTATGTTGATGTCAATACAGCCAACACAACTACCTGTACATCAAAATTAGTTGAACTTTTACTTATAAATAAAATTAAAGAAACTTTATAAGGATCTTTATGAATAAAATTAATAATCTTACTTCATTAAGCTTAGTACATTTATAATAAAATTAATTTCAGCGTGTTTTTTATTTGAAACACTGATGTATCAAGTTAACTGATGTCAGAAAAGGATCTAATAAATAGATGTATAGGATGTCATAAACTAAAATCATTATTAGTTCTTTAAACAACTATAAACTATGCAAGTGGTGTGTTAATCTTCACCGTTAGGTAATTTATATAAATGTAACAATCTAAAATATTATCTTTCATATCATTTAGGCTTTATTGAATCTCTTTTTTGAATATTGAAAAAATGTTTTAAGTAGAAAATTAATTTACTCGTCTTTTTTTGTAAATATGGTAATAATATTGCTCATGGAATGAATTCATCTAACTGATTTGTAAAAAGCTTAATAATGTAGTTTATTAGTTTAATTTTAAAGGGTACATCCGAAAAACACAATGTGATCATTGATTGTCTATATAGCGTGGCGAGTTACTATACAAATGCTGGCAAAACAAAAAAAAGATGTTTCAGTTATCAAATCCTATTAAGTTGTATTAAAAGAGGAAGGTTTGAAGTGGGATTTGTGGTTGGAAATTATTTCCAAAAGTACAGGAGGAAACCCGTTCCGGAGGGTGAATAACTATTCATCAAAACGTTCCAAATGCTCGGATTAAATCATAAAAACGTTAATTTTTCTTCAAAGGAAAAGCATTGGAGCCATCAGATGTTTTGCAAACTGTCTTCAAAGTGTAAGTCCCATGGTGTTTTAACCATGTAGCACGTTTGTGCTTTAAATCTGTAAATTTGGACGTGTAAAGCAAATACCATACCGAAACCAGCGTTTTAGGGCTTTTATTTAACCTTTTACAAGTTACGTAGCTTTAATTTTAGGTAAGTAAATTAGAGGTACTGTATTATAGAAATATGTGATTAGTATATATACATATGTTGGCTTCAGTTACGTTGAAGGCATAAAAGAATGCCTTGAATATCCTCAGCTGTCAAAACAAATGAGACTTTTAACCTATTTACATCATTAACCGAAAGAAGAAACAGAAGTATTTGCGTAAGATTTAACACTAAAACCATACTGAATTAATTGGGTTTTAAATTATGCATGTAGATAAATTATCTGGGCTACGCGTAAAGCCAAGTCGTGTTTGTAACGTGATAACATAGTCCAGGATTTTCAATTTCTAAAAGTAATAGTCACACAGTGGTACATTAATTTAAATTTAAAAACAAATTTGACGTACTAGTTCTTTACTTCCCCCGCATATTGCATCACTCATCTTCTTCAATGAAATTGAAATAAAAGCCTGGAAACAAAGATTGGTTCATCTCTAAATCGGCAACTCTAAATCGGCATAGGTAGGTAATAAAGTGTCAGAAGTAATATAGTGCACTAATTTCTTTTATATAGATTTGTACTGCTATATTTCTACATAGTCGACACTCATATTCAAATACTGATAATGATATTATGATAGCACCTAACGCACCCACCAGACCCGGACCTTTTTATTTTCATACAGTTTCCCCAAAGTTGGAGGGCGTCAAGCCTGAACCAAAGTCATCCAGGTTTGTTACCACCAAAGTCTGACGTCGTCAAAGTTAGTGCATCCCGATGGGATACAAAAGTCGGATTTTCCTATGGCTCAGTTACCTTCCTAATAAGAGAACCATCCCTTATTCTATAAAGCTAATTTCCTACTTGACCAGCCAGAGTATTTGCTATTTGTAGTATGCCCATTGTTCTAGGGAAGGAAAGCACCGCTTATCTGTTTTTCGATTAAAAGGGAGTAAAAGAATTAGCTAAAATTGATTTAATACAAGTTTCTATGGATACAAATTTAATTCTTTATAAATGAAATTTTTACAGTGTGTGATACGATCAACCAGTGATTTGCTAAGGAATTAATTCAAATATAGGATGAAATTTTATTGTTTATACAAAGCTCAAACTTGCAACCCATTGAAAATGTGAGTCCAGGACCGCAGGCAGGCCCTATAAGTGGTTTGTCAATTTTCACCGTCAGGTAATTTATAAATAATAACTATCTAAGATATTATGTTTCATATAATTTGGGCTATTGGATTCCATTAAAAAGTTTTTTTTAGTAGAAAATTTACTCGTCTTTTGTGTAACAATTGTAATACTATTGCTTGAGTCATGGAATCAATTTGGCTAACTGATTTGTGAAAAGCTAAATAATGTAGTTTATTAGACCTAGTTTAATTTTTAAGAGTATACCCGAAAACACAACAAACTCATTCATTTTCTTTATAGCATGGTGAGTTACTGTAAAAAATCGCTGAATAAACATTATGAAAATTGCAAATTTTTTAATGAGTTCCTGTCCTGCGATCCTCACTATGTCGTTCTTGAGAAAATATTTATTGTTCTGATTTTTTTCTTTTATATTTTAGAAGCGTTACGTTTGTTGGAACCTTGCTTCTATATGAACAATATCATTTCGAACGTTTAACACCTTGTAACGTTTTATACTCAGCTCCTAAACATGGCGAAAGTAATTAATTAATCTTTTCCTTTTTTCGATCTTAAAATATTGCAGGAAATATACCTCGATGTTATAAGAGAACTCTACAAATTCAAACGATTTGAGGCACTAGTCGAAAAACTAGTAAGCCTGCCAGAGAGTCTTTGAAGGTCTTCCTGCCATCCCGAAAGTGCCACTTTTACGAATAACCGTCACTTTGTTTAATGTTGTCATAAATAGTTGAAAGGCGTGAGAACCTTAAAAATGGCGTTATAAAATATTTGAAGACTGTTATATTAAACGAACTTTTAATTGTACACTTATATTTTGTAGAAACAAATATTTACTGTTTTAATTTTTTTTGTTTGATGTTCTAGTATTAGTGTTAACAAAGTAATTTTATTGTAATGGAAATAGTTTTTGCTGTATTGTCAATTAATTGAAACAAACATGATATTGTTTAACTTAAACAGCGGATTGCCGAGGCGGTTCTGTATATTGGTGACCCTCCTCCCAACAGGCCAAATTAGTAATACTTTTTAAATTTCTAAAGTTTACCTTTACTTTAAACGCACAAATTTGGGTTTTGTCTTTGTGTGTAATAAGTTATTCCACCGAAGCTAGATTTTCTAGAATCCTTGCGTTATTCGATTCGGGTGGAAGGGGGGGGTGGACTTTTGTGGAATACTCGTCATTAAATTAATGTTGCTAAATTTCTACGTCCTTTGATTTACAAGAGAAAATTCTGTAATAAAAGTGAGAAACGAGATTGTGAGATTATTAAAAATGTTTGTTTCCTATGTCCCATGCCTGAGTGTCGATGTCGTGCCAATTTGTCAAGGACCGTCATCTGACGTCACTCCTCGTTATAACCTAGACCCTAGACTCCGCACTGCTGCACTACAGGTATACCATGGAGGAGGGAGTTAACAGCTACGAGTCCGGCAGTACCTCTAGGAATAGGATATGTCTGCGGCTTTCTCCCGAATAAACAATTACATCTCAGATTGAACTTTTATCCTTATACGTTTACAATTAATACTATATTCTATAGAAGAGCCCTTTATTCTGAATATACTTAAATATTAATCATCCATTGAACAGTAAAACATAGAGTGGATGTGTATAAACATTAAAGTTTAAGCTGAAAGAACTTATCTATTTGACTTAAAACGATATTAAAGAAGACAACAAATAATTAGAGTATTGAAATTTCATCACTAATTTAACTCAGAAGAGAACCACTATGGTTAACAAAGGTTTGGGTCTAAAAAGTAATAATATGGAACTGTGCATATCACTATAGGAATACACACTCCCTGAACTCTTCTTGCATTCTTATTATCCTTTTTATCCATAAAGTTATACCTCAACATTTTTTATTTGATCATATTTGTAATACAAAGGGGATTTCAACGCAAAACACTCGATCATAGGACTCTGGTCTATTACTTCTACTTTGATTTATTATTAATGAAGGTCCCCGTGTATCGCATGTACTCATAGCGTGTAAGCGGTTGTTAACATGAATCCCCCCTGAAAAAAAACTATTCTAGAAATATAGTGTTGATTACAATCTTTCACTCAGTTTATTCGCACCCTAGTGCAGAAATGTAAAGCATCCATTTTAAGTTCTGCATCATATTATTCAACAATATCAATTCAAAATATGAAACCTGGGCTTATAAGAATGCCATGGAAAATTTCAAAGTCAGTGTGAGAGGGCCTTAAGGGTTGAATTGGAATAAATATCTTAAGGTTTTCCAATTTTATTAGATTCAAATAATCAGTGCACCAGATAAATACCAACGATCGAGTGAAACACAAACCAAAGAATGATAATATTACGAATGAAGCAGTCATTACGTTTTGGGGTAAAAAAACCTCCCCTATTATGTAATTTATCTATATTATTGAAATTGAGACAGATAAAGTGAATCATGAGATATTTCGGAAAATTTTACAAGAGGACAGTAAGTTGTCTCGTGGGTATCACTTACATTAACTTAGTAACTCAGCAAATATAATCCTAATGTTATAGTACTGAGAGAATAGGTTGTTTAGTTTCAGTTAGATACATTTAATTCAAAATTAATAAATTTTGTTACTTGTAACGGATTATTAAAATGGAATTAGCGTTTCAACATCGTATTAGCTATATGGTTGAAATAAAAATGATTTCTGCGCCTTTAAATTATTTCCCGATAGTTACAAATTTATTAGAGTAAAAGCTCTGTTACACTGTAGGCCTACCGGTATTATATCGTAAACAAAGTCCAGATATATGTTATTTAGCTCAAAGTTAAGTTTTGCTCCGAGTCCTATAAGATTTGAAATTGTACAACTGATGAAATTAGCTGGAGTTTACTGGTGGAGCTGTTAGAGTCATGAAGATCTTAGCTTATTGCTGT